>CAWUHX010000032.1:1333931-1694826 GCA_963922205.1 Romanomermis culicivorax
GGCACGCCGATCGTAGACATATTTCAGTCAAACTCGGATGAATTCTGGAAATAATTTAATTTTCCGAATTGAACTGGGTTATTTTCATGCAGCCAACATACTTTGTTTTATCTGGTTCGATACACAAAACATCTAAACAGTCGAGGAAATACGGCACTAGCGATTCCGCGCCTCTTAAATTAACTCGGAATAAATCAATGGAATGCACAATAACGTAGCTCGTTATAATAGTGTCGTTCTGAAAAAGATTATGTAAAACATATTCAGGGAAGAAAGTTTTTAACAAACTAAAACCATGAAATTTTACAAAAATTAATACGTTTAAACTAATTACCCTCGGTCAAAATGTCCGACAAAATTGAATAAAAACGACACAATGTGTATTCTGGTAGAACTTCGGGGCAAGATTTCGAAGAAAATATTCTAGAGAAATTTGGGAGAAATAATATTCAGACATTAAATTTTTATGACAAATTTCGAAAATACTTGCAAAGTGCAGCAACGGCTTCAGCTTTACCAGCTTGATAGCCGTTAACTGACGGCAAACTTTCTAAAAACATCCGAACTTCGTTCTGTTGACTCGTAGAATTTTTTGTCGCGGGCACATTTTCCACTTCAGACGATTGTTGAGAACCTTGAGATTTTTGTGATATTGTATCATCTATAAAATAATGATTGACCAGACAGAATATTATAGATAAGGGTGCAGACGCGTTTAATTTACATCAAGTTTTTCATGAGTTTCTTTCTAAAACTGTTATTCGAAATAAAGAGCGAAAAATTCAAAACACTAGTTCTGTTATGAGAAACAGTACATATTCGAGTATGCGTTAAATGGAAATGCTCACTTTCAAAAGACGAATACTTTCTTTGCTCGAGATTTTGTATTTTAGAACCAGCGACATCGAAAAGCCAGTCGCTGAATAATTTGCACAGTGTTTCAGCAAGTGGCTTAATTATCGAATAATCTGACTTTTTGCTCGGAAACGACAATGCTAGAAAAGATCAATTGCCTGAAAAATTCATATACAATTGTCGGGGTCTACGAAGAAAACGATCCAATTAAACTGCATTGTGCTGATTATAGCAGAGTCAGTGGAGTACATTTTAACGTTTGCAAAAACTAACGAAACTTGAGATTCATGACTAGTGAGTATACATAATTTGTGGCATTTGAGAAAGTAGGAAAGAGTTTTTTAAGTAATCCATAAGTAAATGGAATATCTCGACGCTTCGCCTACTCAGTATCTATGAATAGATTGAACTTCGCAATTTTCCAATCTAATTACGGTTCGAGAACGTCATTGAATTGGAGCATGTACTTACATTTCAAAATTGCACTGATCATCACTGAATCCGACAAATGATTAATCGTCACAATCGTTCTTGACGGCTGAGCCGCTTTGATTTTTCCTCTAGTCGATGACCCTAAGCTCATTGCCGCTTTTGATTAGTGAAACTGATTGTTGTGCGGGTGCACCCGCGGGTTGCTGTCCCGACAAAAAATGATTCAAAGATATATTGACTTCCTTAAGAGCTTTTTCCGGCTCTTTAAACGTACAATCGATAGGCTCACCTGAAAACCATTCGACAGTTAACAATTAACACAATTCTTTGGACAAATATTTACTAACAACATACTTGATTAACGACATGATCCGAAAAGTTACCTAGAAGTCCCGAAATTACGCAATAGATTCCGCGCATCATTCGATAGAAGGAATATTGCCAATGGTAAATAGGCGAATAATGTTGAAGGTGCGAATCACAGGCTGATGAAGAATCGGTACTTGATTTTATCGCTTCCTGGTGCGAAAACACGCATCGTAAAAATGTGATCGGTTCGTCGATAAGTTTCAAAATACGAAGCCATGTTTGGGATACTATAGCAGGAGACATGTGTCCAGGCAATAACGAAGAATCTTCTTCATCTGAGAATTTAGCAGTCATTAATAACAACATTAAGTTCGTAATCATTAATAACGATAGACCTAAAACTATTTCAAGCAACAGTCTAAGCGATATTGAATGTGAGTACTGGTGATAGAGTCACGATTCGTCGCGCCAATATGAAACTATAGAAGTAACAGCCACCTGTTTCCATGAGTATAGGGTGGATTTTTTTTGTAAGAAGAGGACCGCGCAATAACATCGGTTTTAGGGGAGTGATATTAAAAAAGGGACGAGGGTGGACACTACCATCCTATCCAAATATTGGTGTACATATTATCTAAAGCTAACTTAGAATCATTCGACAATAGTAATCTCCGTACGTATGCTGTAATTGTCGGGCGGTCAACTGAACACATGCTCTAACCCAATGATCTATAACTTGAAACCTGTGGTTCCATTTAGAATATAACTGTTTGAAAGTTTTCCAGTAGCCCGGCGGTGGAAAATGACCATCGGACGAGGCAATGAACCATAATTCAAATAATACATCTAGAACGCGGTCGCATAATTGATCGCTAATATCATCTATGGCAGAATAGTAATATAAGTTAATGAACTGACTTTGTCCGACGTCGGACCGACAATCCAAGATTTCACAATGAAAATTAAGCAAACATGAACCAAGTACAGAAAAATTGTAATAACATGAACGGCAGACTTGGAAGATACACTGACGGCTTTAATCAGTTAGCCTGGAAACCGGATAGGAACTAAAATTCGGCCAAAAAATCATTTTTTAAAAATTGGAGCAGAACACCATGAATCGCAAGCATTTACAGGCAATCAAAATTTAAAATCCAGGGGGCAGCAAACCACAAAGTTTTATATTTCAACTGGCAAGTGACCAGTCAGCAACGATAAACAGTACAAGTTATGCGTCAGAACATGGACTCACCGTTTAATTGCAAAAACTTTTTTGTTTTTTCGTCGATGCGACAAAAAGAAATTTCGATTACAATGTAGGTGGCTAGTAAAAACAGTCAACTCAAAGGACAGTAGACTAAATTTTAACAACAGACATAAACCAAGTATGACGAATTTGTAAGACGTTTATACCTGCTTCTAAAGGCGCCGACAATAGGGTATCAGCAATACTTAATAAAAATTGTAATACCATTGGCCAGCAAAAATCTTTTAATTCAGAATTGAAATTCGTTGTAATAGCCTGAAGGCACCGGAGAACGTGATGACATTCCTTTGCTTGCTTCAAGACCGTATCTGTATCTAGAATTTGAGTCAAATCAATGTTTCTATAATGCAACTAAATAACAGATTGAATATCATGAGAGCACTGACAATTCCTTTTCAATAAAAAATTCAGTCGGAATTCAAATTTAGGATATAAATGCGCAGTAAGTGAATAACTTACTACTTTCCAACCTAGGTGCAAACAATTGTAATAAATGATTGATCATTTTTGATGCATAAAAAAATGGTTGATCCAATAACGGTTTTGGTAAAAACTTATTCGGATTATTCGTAACGCAGGATATCCAATCACAATAGAGTCTCACGGAATGGCGGATTGTGGGGTAATCAGTACTAAACGTAAGACCCAGTGAAAAGTCGATGACCTGAACAAAAATAGAATTATATTATTCTATGCGTAATGTCTCAGAATTAATAATAAACTTAAATACTTGCATGAACCATTTGAGATCGTCATCGTTCAAGAAATTAGGTTGCTGATTATTCGACAGCTGGTGACATAAATCATCCACAATTTGGGCAGCCACCAACACGCCAGCGCTGTAGCTCAAACGATCTAATACGCTCCGTTCACTTTTAAGGAGCGGCAGAGCGGTGAACTCCGAATACATTGTTATAGGAGCAAGCAGAAAACAATCACATCAGGTTCCATAAGTGGAAGCTGTGAGTCTTCGAGTATGTTCTTCCATAATAAGTAGCCATTTTAGCGACCAATTCACTGGCTCCACTGAAAAAATGACGCCGTAATGCACGAAATCTGGGGTGGAGGATAATAAAATGGACACGACTAATCTTATGCAACAGGGAGACATTACCCATACTTAGTAATTTTCTGACATAACATATATTACCCCTGGAAAAATTAAATTAAGAGTTTAAATCTAAGTCAGTCTCAAAATGATCTAAGCAACAAAGTGTTGATTTGCTACTTTTTATATTTCATTAGTTAATTGACGTGTCATCACATTCTTTAACATGGGTATTTATTTTCAGCTGAATGACTATGTAATACATCAGATCAGGGCATACATGTGATTGGGGGGGGGGGAGTGCTATGGGAACCCCGCAAATCGTCGACCGTATGGCTGGCCATTGGGTGACCGCCCCCCGGATTTTCCAATCCAATGGCTAGCCATATGGTAGCCGTAGGGACCCCCATACTTTTGGTCGGAAAAATACTGAAAAATGTCAATTTTTGAAAAAAAATTGTAAAAAATGTTAATTTTCTTGACGCTTTGCGCCGTATGTACATTTTTTCGGTCTTTTTAGAAAAAAAATTACTGTTTTTTAAAACTATTTTTCACACTCATTTCGTGAAAACAGCGAATTTTTTTTCTTTGAGAGACCCCTCCCCCCCAAAATTTTGGTAATTCCTGACCCCCGGCCCCAAAAAGGTCGCCCAACCCCCCCAGACCTCAGGGGCCCCGTTACATGTATGGTTCAGGACCAGTGTCTTTTTGGTGCACGGACATTTGTGACAATTGGCACAATAGGCCAAAAAAATTTATGCCAAGTGCCCAAAAAAATTTTTTGTGTTAGAAATATACTGAAAACTGCGAAAAGGTCTTAGACTAAAAGTTTGATTACCTAATAAAAGATACGTTTAACGTATTAATTTATGTAAAAATCGTGCCCAACCTATTTTTCATCTAACCTTGTCTGTGAGATGAGAAATAACTGCGCAAGAAAATGGTTCACAACGACCCAAAATGAAATGAAATGCTGAGAAAATTTAAATAACTCTATCGGGAAGTTCAAATCAATTCAATTTTCGACTAACGCATCTTGTATAATATTTAAGAACAATCTAAAGACTAGGGGAAGCAAAGTCGGAAATTGCGTAAATTTTCGGTCGGAACAATGTACCATTACAAAAGATATCGAATTTTGTATTTGAATGAATCAAGCACAAAAAGTGAGAATTTCAGTTTGAAATCTGAATGTGACTGAATGAACAGAATATTTAGACTTTACTTAAGAGGTCCAACCAGTTGGGGGAGGGGGAGGGTAAACCCAAAATTTTGGGGGTGGGGGTCCTAACATTTCCAAATTTTTTTTTTGGGGGGGAGGCAAAAAAAAATCGAAAAAAATTTCGAAAATTTTCCCAAAAAAGGCCAAAAAAGCCACTTTTTTCCTAATTTTTTCCAATTTTTCTAAGTTTGGGGGCGTCGGTAAAGGGTTGAAGGGTTGACCAAGTTGGAGGTGGGGGCATACCCGTATCTAGGATTTTTAAAAAGGGGGTTTTCCAAAAATTTTTTCAAAATTTACTGAATAAAAAGAAAATCTTTTTTGCAGTAAAGACGGCTCATCTTCAGTTAGTTATGTGTGCTTGGATTAGTGGCTAAATTCTTTGTTTGACGAAAAGTATGTAAATATAATAATTTAATTTTTGAATTGTGATGTATATGTACAATGATATTTCTGAAAATTTTGGATGTAACAAAAATTTGAAGGGGAAGTTCCCTCCTTCCTCCCTCTGAATACGGGCCTGGGCGGGGAATCCGACATTTGGGTTTAGGGTTCGACCAAGTTCGGAGTGGCGGTTTCCCTAATTATAGGTATGCGTTCGGGTCAAATACGAGAGGTAATACTATATTAATAATAATAATAATAATTTATTATTAAGTCGAAACATACATGTAACGGCGCCCCGAAGTCTAAGGAGGGGGGGTTGAGTGACTTTTTTGGGGCCGGGGGTCAGTAATTCCCAAAATTTTGGGGGGAGGGGTCTCTAAAGGAAAAAAATTAGATTTTTTCAGGAAAAACGTCCGAAAAATAGTTCAAAAAATAGTAACTTCTCCCTAAAAAGACCGAAAAAAATGTATCCATGGCGCAAAGCGCCAAGAAAATTGACATTTTTTACCCTTTTTCGTTCAAAAATTGACATTTTTCAGTATTTTTCCGACCAAAAATATGGGGGTCCCAACGGCTACCATATGGCTAGCCATTGAATTGGAAAATCCTGGGGGGAGCGGTCGCCTAATGGCTAGCCATATGGTCGACCATTTCTAGGGGGGGTTCCCATAGCACTTCCCCCCCCCAATTACATGTATGAGTCGAAAATAATACACAGTAAATATAAGGAATAAATATACAAAAAAGGCGTAACATCTAACGAAATTAGCGAATTAAGTTACACCTATTCATTGACTCGGCGCAAAGCGCCGTAAATTTTCTGCATTTTCGGCCCCTAAATCGTCTAAAAATCAAGGAAATTCAATTCTTGTACGGCCAAAAATTTTGTATCAATTGGCACAAACGCTCAAAATGTTTTGTGCCATTCCAAATTTTTTTCTGCCAAAAATCATGTTTTGGCACAAAAAAAACGCTGGCCGAAACACAGGCCCGCATTTCGAGGAGGGAGGGGATAGGCCCGTATTTAGATGGGAGAAGGGGGGATTCCCCCTCTAAATTTTTTCAGAAAAAATTTTAGCAATATCATTGTACTTATACATCACAATTACTAAACTAAATAATTATATTTACATACTTTTCGTCAAACATAGAATTTAGCCTTTAATCCAAGCACGCATAAACTAACTGAAAATAAGTCGTCTTTAAATGACTTTGATTTTCTTTTTATTCAGTAAATTCTAAAAAAAATTTGGAAAATTCTTCACTTCCCCCTCCACCGTTTTTTTCCTCAAATGGGGTCTTTTGAGAAAAAAAATTACGAAATGACCAAAAAAAATTTGGATATGGTTCTTGTTGTGGAAAAAAATTTTGAGGAATTCAAAACCGAAACAATTCGTTTTGATGGACTTAAAAGGGTCAAAATCTCAAAATTTTCCGGCGCTTGGCGCTGGTCATGGGTATAATAATAACAGGTTTCTATCAGCCGCGGCTGTTAGCATATCTACTTCGACCTACTAATTAATACTCAACATTTCTATCAATCAAGTTAGCCCGCTTCATTTTCTAATCGTTAACAGTCAATTATGTCGCCCAAAATTGAAATTTTTCATCAATTCTCTAAATTTTTTCTCTCGATGCTTTAAATTTTTAATTGTTCGCGACCTGAACTTTTGCGTTTATTGGAAATGGAAATTGAAGAAATCATTCAAGACTGCAATTTTAGAACGTCCGTTCATGAACATCTGTTAGAAAGATTTATTTTCCAGCGTTTTAGAATATAAAAAGCTGAGAATTTTTTCAGCGCTTCGCGCCGGACTTTCAAACAAATTACACTTCATCAGTTTGATTTTAATTTATTTCTCAACATTGTGAAATTGATTTTTCAGCGTTTCACAGAGTGAAAATCAGAAAATTTTTCCGGCGCGAGTCGCCGGACCAAGAACTAAATAAAATTAGATGATAAAATATTAAGGGAGCGTTGCCTGCTCGTATTTGGCTGAAGAAATTTACTCCAAATATCGATCCACTTATTTAAAAACTCAAGATATAGATTCCAAACCTGTTAACGTACAAACTCCAATACATCTTCAAATGGACGCCCAAGTGCGACGCCAAAATTACAAAATTCACAAAATGCGCCAAATACGCCTAATTCCCCAATTGGATATACAATTCGAAAATGATTCACACCAAATTAAAGAATATCTGATGATTCAACATGTTTAATATGTTCGAAATTAGTTACAAATCAGCATAATGATGCCCTAAATTGTGATTTTTGTGCCGGGTGGTGCCACGCTGAATGTTTAAAATTACCTGCTGCTGTTTCAAAAATTTTCCATAGTGACACCTATATTAATGCTGGATTCATCTTTCCTTTTATTTGTACCAATTGTAAACCAACCTTCTGATCATTTCCACATCAAATTAAACTTATAAATTCTCGTTTAGACACCCTCGAAAATAATAATAAAAATACAATCGTCAACCCTATTCATCCCAGCAACATAAATTCCAATTTAAATCAAAATTTTGACCTATCCCATCTCCAAACTTTAATTCAGGATGGGATCAAACGGGAAATTAAAAAATATAATGCACTACTTTTCGGCCTACCTGATTCCAAAGATGACTTAACTGAAGTACGAAAGCTAGTATCAACCTATAACGACGAATCAGATAACAACATGGACGATTCTGATATCATCAAAGTTTTCTGTGACGGCCCACACATACCCAGCAAACCGTGCTTCCCAAAAATTTGCTGTTTGAACTCTGCCACCAAAGCACAATTTATTATAAATTGATAAACCACATCGTAAAGCGTCGTCCTTCATCAGCATAAGCTTTTAGCAGATCAACAGTTTGGTTTCTTACAGTTACTCAAGTGTAAAAACTCATGGTTAAATCAGTTTGACAAAGGACACTCCCTAGACATAGTGTACATTGACTTTTCCAAGGCCTTTGACTCAGTTTCCCATTCTAAGCTCCTTCTCAAACTTTCTAAATATGGTCTCTCTGGTCCCCTTTTAAGCTGGATATCAAATTTTCTTAAGAATAGATTTCAGAGTCAAAATTGGAAACTCCCTATCATTTCAGCTCAGAGTGCCTAGTGATGTGCTCCAAGGTAGTGTATTAGGTTCAACTTATTTTCTTTTGTACATAAATGACATTATTGACAATATCAAAAGTGAAATTTTTCTTTTTGCGGATGATCTAAAAATTTTCAATGTATTTACAAATTTCATGATTCTTCAACAAGACCTTGATACTCTTTCAAATTGGTCTACCGCTTAGCAATTACCTATATCTACTACAAAAAGTTATGTCTTGTATTAGGGTGAAAATAACCCTTTGTGTCAATATACACTTTGTTACCAACATCTCCCATCAAACGCAGGTTATGTTAAAGATTTGGGAGTTGTTATATCTCCTAATATTAAGTTTAAAAAACACTATAGATACTGATAGATCGTAAAAAATGCCTATAATAGGTCTACTTTAATTTTCAAGTCTTTCGTCTCCTGTGAGAAAAACACTCTAGCAAAGGCTTTCATTACTTATGTACGTCCAATATTAGAATACTGTAGTTCAGTATGGAATCCACATTTTTTAGCGGATGTACATTACATCGAAAATGTTCAACGTAGTTTTAAGAGAAAGATTTTTGGTCATAAATCTGGTTCGTCCTATGAAGATAGACTTCAAAGGCTAGTTCTACACAAGCTTGATATTTATAGATTAGAATCTGTCCTCTGTACCATGTACAACATAATCCACAAAAAACAATTCTAAATCCTGATGACTTTTTCTGTATAAACAACAATACGCATTGTGATCATGATCTAAGATTGAGGATAAAGTCAGTTTATACTACTGCTTGCCAGTTTGATTTTTTCAACCGTTATATTAATGTCTGGAACTCTCTATCCTTTGATATCGTTAATTCTCCCGGTTTGCACACTTCCAAAGAAAAAATCAAACTTCTAAACTTTGATTATTAAATTAGGGGGTGCATGTAAGTTGTTACTTTTCAAGTAACCTTTGCACCTTATTGCTGCATGATTTATCCATTTCTTGAAATATTTACATTTCAGAAACCAGCACGTTATGTTTGACTTTGTATTGTTTTTTTCCACGTATTTGACAAAAATCAAGATTTTTCTAGATTATTTTTACAAAATCGTTTTGCGGCGCTTCAGAATTTTAGGCTTTGGTGAACATAACTTTTTGCATTTGGAAAATGATTAAAACATCAACAGCATGGGTAAAAGGCACAGGTTCTTGCTATCTGAAGAAGCCATTTAGATTCGTTGATGCTTGCCTAATTTTTGAATTTTACTTTGCCGCACTGAAAACACATTGAATTCATTGAAAAAATAGACACTTCAAGCAGGAAAAATACATTAAAAGTATTCATTTTCCAATGCTATAGAATATCATAATCTAAAATTTTCTTTCAATGCTAAGTGAGGGAGATATTTAAGTCTGAAGTAAAATACCTATCGCGCTTTTTTATGTTATAGATCATGTGAAAACAATCGCTTTTGATAAATAATTGTGATTGGTAAATTACTGGCTCCAGATTAAGATGCAAAATGGGGGTAAAATGTTTGACCTTTTCTGCTAATCAAATGGTGAAAAGATCATAATCTGTCATCGTCAGTTGTAGAAGAATGCGCTGAAAAAATGCATATTTCGACATTTTTAGAGGCCTCAAAATCAAAATTTTTCGGAGCTGGGCACCGAACAAGTAAATTTTGCAATGCTTTTGATTTCCTCTGTACCATGTACAACATAATCCACAAAAACACAATTCTAAATCCTCAAGATTGACAATAAAGTCAGTTCATACTACTGCTTGCCAATTTGATTTTTTAACCGTTATATTAATGTCTGGAACTCTTAATTTTTCGATATCGTTTATTCTCCCAGTTTGCACATTTTCAAAGAAAAAATTATACTTCGAAACTTTGATAATCAAATTGGAGGGTGCATGTAAGTTGTTACTTTTCAAGTAACCTTTGCACTCTATTGCTGCACGATTTATCCATTTCTTAAAATATTTACATTTCTTGTGAGTCTATTTACTAATCTTATTCTTTATATGACTTTATATAATGTATGTATTTCACTTTGCATTTTTCTTTCGTTTTGTTTTGTGTAACAGCAATGAATATTTTTCATTTCATTTCACATTTCTCACCCAAAACCCAAGAAATTCAATTTTAAAAGTCAGGAACTGACGCGAAGTGAATGAAATACAGGGGAAGTAACTTTCAACTTCTTAATTAGGGATCGGCCGAGGGCTCGGCCTCGGCCGAGGATTGGTACCCTCAAAAATGGCCGAGGCCGAGGATTATTTGCAACTCTAAAGCAAGTAGGATATTTTTGATGTAAAATGTTCACTGCATCAAAGTGACGGGTTGACTCCATAAATTCTACAAAATTTGCATAGAAGACATCTTTGCGTTAATTTACCTATTTAGTGTTACACTTTTTAATATAATAATGTGATGTGATGTGTGAGAATTGAAAGAAATTGAACTTAATCAGTACGTGTGGCAGTCAGTCTTGAGACTAGATCTCCTCATGCTTAAGCTCGCTCTGAAATACTTGTCGCCACCGCTGAGTTCCGTTTCGAGTGAGCGCGAGTTCAAAACGGCTCGAAACATAGCCAATGGCGACCGAAACCGACTGCTGCCAGAAAATGTTCGGAAATTATTATTTCTGAAAGACAACCTGAAGGCACTCGGGTATGAATCATACACACTACCTTCAGTCGTTGCCAGTGGTATGACTGCCAGTGCAAATGACGAAGACGACGTGGCCGTCTATGAATCCGAGTGAAATTTACTTGACTTTCTCAATTGAAATTATTTGTTATTGCTTTCAAGTTTCAACCTACATACAATAAATTTTTTTATGTTTTGAATTACTTGATGAAGATCATAAAGGCAAGAGTAAAGAAGTCTCTTATTAGTATTACCAGTGACCGGTGTATTAATATAATATCATGTTAAAAAAATCCTCGGTCTCGGCCGAGGCTTTTTATTTTACCCTCGGCCGATCCCTATTCTTAATCATTGAAATAAAGCGAATTTACCAATTTTAGAGCGAAGAACTGAAACTTAATCTGTGCAACCAAATTTTTCCCCGAGTTACAGATCAACCTGGCTTGAGCGAAAAAGCCCTGATGATTGATTTGAATAATGACTGATCTAATTTATGAGCCTTATTATTATGTGTGTGACTAAGAATGTATTCAAAATGATTGGTCTGTTGTGTGGGCTTCTACTGTGATTTTGAAGAGTGCTTTTGACTAAATTTGTTGAAAAAACATTGTTTTTCTACTAACACATTTGTTTACAAACTTTTTAGTTTTCGCTTGTTGAAATTCCCATTGGCCTGTAAAATTTTGACCCTAGGAGCCAAATGACCCGTGGAGAAAACCCAAAAAAAAACCCTGCTCCAACACGTAAATTCATCAGCGGAAAAATTTAAATTCGTTACGGCGTTGCTACTACTACAGTGAATTGTGCATAATTATCTATTGTCTTCAACATAGCGTTGCGATATTTGCATATCACTTGCGTTTTTTCATTTCGGTATCGTGGTTTACTGTAGCCGAAAATTTCAAATTAGTCTATGATAGTTATGAAACTTGTCAGGGCGCGTTTTCTCATTTGGCGTGAATTATTTTACGCCCTACAGAACTCTAACACACGAAACTATGATTTTCTGGTCGAAAAAAGAATGCTGATTCTAAATCTAACTTTGTTTTTTGCTATATGTAGTATTTTTAGAGATATCTGTTCCGGAATACGAACAATCCAACTATCACCTGAATCGACGTGCCAAATACAACAAAATGATTGGGTATGCTCCTAAATTGCAAAAGAAAGCATCCGTCGCCACATTATAAACGTTTTTAAAAACGAAGAAATTTTTTGGAAAATGTGGAAAAAATTTTCGGGTCCGGTTCTCATGTGGAAAAAATCTTCGAGGAAAAAAATGGTGTCCCCCTTTTTTTGGAATATCCTGGATACGGAACACCGTTTTTTTTCCTCGAAGATTTTTTCCACATGAGAACCGGACCCAAAATTTTTTTCCTCATTTTCCAAAAATTTTCCTCATTTTTAAAAACGCTTATAATGTGGCTACGGATGCTTTTTTATGCATTTTAAGAGCATACCCAAGCATTTGTTGTATTTGTAGTCAGAAACCTGCAAAAATTAGGAAAAAAATTGAGAAAATTCTGGTTATGTTAGTTAAAATGAGCTCATGAAGAATATATTGGTGTTCTATAGGAGCGGATAAAGCAAGTTAACGATAGAGTTCTCATGAATTCATCTGCTATCAACATTTCTGTGATCCCGATTAGAATCATCTAATTTAATTTAGTTTTTGGTCGGGCGCGGCGCGCCGGAAAAATTTTTTGATTTTCACTTTCTAAAACGCTGGAAAATGAACCTTCATAACGTTGGGAAATAAAAATCAGACTGATGAAGCGTAATTTGCCTCCCATTCCGGCGCGAAGCGCCGGAAAAATTTTCGGGTTTTTGTATTCTAAAACGCTGGAAAACATACATGTAATTGGGGGGGGGGGAAGTGCTATGGGAACCCCCCCCCCAGAAATTGTCGACCATATGGCTAGCCGTTGGGCGACCCCCCCCCCAGGATTTTCCAATCCTATGGCTAGCCATATGGTAGCCCTAGGAACCTCCATAGTTTTAGTCGGAAAAATACTGAAAAATGTCATTTTTTTCATGAAAAATGTCAATTTTTGAACAAAAAATGGTCAAAAACGTCAATTTTCTCGGCACTTCGCACCATAAGTACATATTTTATCATTTTTTAGACAAAAATCACTACTTTTTAAACAGTTTTTTGGACATTTTTCATTAAAAAAATAGAATTTTTTTTCCTTCAGGGACCCCTCCCCCCAAAATTTTGGGAATTACTGACCCCTACCCCCAAAAAAGTGCTCCAACCCCCCCCCCCCCAGACCTCGGAGCTCCGTTACATGTATGACTGGAAAATAAATCTCCCCAACAGATAATTCGTGAACAAATGTTTTGAAATCGCGTTCTAGAGTAATGTCTTCAATTTCCACCTTCAATAAACGCAAAAGTTCAGATTGCAAACATTTAAAAAATTCCAATCATCGAGAGAAAAAATTGAGACTTGATGAAAAATCTCTATTTTCGGCGACATAATTGACTGTAAACGATTAGAAAATGAAGCAAACTAACTTGATTGATAGAAACTGTTGAGCATTAATTAGTAAGTCGAAGTAGATATGCTAACGGCCGCGCCTGATAGAATATAGTTATAAATATACCCATGACCGGCGCGTAGCGCCCAGCGTTTTTTTTTGTGCACGGACATTTGTGCCAATTGGCACAAGGGGCCAAAAAAATTTGTGCCAATGGCACAAAAAATTTTTTTTACTAGAGACATACTGAAAACTGTGGAAAAGTTTTAGGCCAAGTTTGATCAAAAGTTAACGTTTAACGCATTAATTTTTTGTAAAAATCGCGCCCAACCTATTTTTTCAGCTAACCATGTCAGTGGGAAAAGAAAAAACTGTGCAACAAAATAGTTCACGAAATCCCAAAAAGAAATGGAATGCTGAGACAATTTAAATCGCTGTAGAATTGTTCAGGAAGTTCAAATTGATTCTATTTTCGACTACGAACGAATATCTTATGTATATTTAACAAACTTGTAAAGACTAGAGAAAGTAAAGTAGAAAATCGTGTTAATTTTCGATCGAAACATTGTACCATTATCAACGATATCGACTTTTCTATTTGAATCAATCAAACACAAAAAGAATTTCAGTTTTAAATCCGATCCGAATCTGGACTGAATGAAGAGAGAATATTCAGAATTTCTTTTCACTCATCAGTCTTGACAGCCTATAAAGTTTGCTGCAACGATACTAATGCACTGTTTGAAGAAAAATCGTTTGCGTTCGGGTCAAATATACGAATAGGAAATATTATATTCATTGATTCGGCGCGAAGCGCCGAAAAATTTTTGCATTTTCAGCTCCTAAAACGTCTAAAAATCAAGGAAATTTAATGTTTGACCAGCCAAAAAATTTGTGCCAATTGGCACAAACGCTCAAAATTTTTTGTGCCATTCCAAATTTTTTTGTGCCAAAAACCATGTTTTGGCACAAAAAAAAAACACTAGTAGCGCCGGAAAATTTTGGAGATTTTGACCTTTTTAAGTCCATCAAAACGCATCTTTTCGGTTTAGAGTTCCCCAAAATTTTTTCCACAATGAGAACCATACCGAAAATTTTTTTCCTCATTTCGAAATTTTTTCCCTCAAAAGACCCCATTTGAGGAAAAAAAAACGGTGATCCCTTAAGGGGGGAAAGAATTCCCGCAGTTGAACTACAGTAATCATGTCATTGATGGAGAAGTAACACTTCAAAGTTTATACCTGTATCAAAGTTTTCTATGGAACGATATGTCGATACGTTTCCCTCATAGAATCAAATGTTCAGGTCTCAGGTGATGTTTGATAGGAGTTCGATCATCCACGTTATCCTTAAATTTAGATCAAAAGGCCCAGTTGTCAATCGCAGCAAGATACTTTGTGATCCTGTATTACTGTGGAAAGCATCAGAAAAACGGATTTTGACTCTGATTTGGCGAAGTTCGGTTGATTTGTACTTTGCTGCAGGTTTTCGAAAACCATGTCCGATCCAGTTATTTTGAAAGGAACTCTTAAAGGCCATAGTGACTGGGTCACACAGATCGCTACGTCGCCGCGCTATCCCGAAGTTATTCTTTCCTCCTCGCGGGGTAAAATTTTCTCCATCATTACAGTATAGGCAAGGTAAAGTGGGGTGACTTTGATCAGAGTATGGCATTTGATAAATATTCGAGATCAGCAGGTCTTTTTTGCTGTGTAGACAACCCCTGCTGTGAGATTGTCTACTCAGCAAAAATGACCCACTGATATCTCTAATAGTTATCAAATGCCGTATTCTGATCAAAGTCGGCCCTGATCAAAGTCACCTCACTTCACCTTCTTATTTGCTTAGTGTGAGTGTCGAAACAAACGGTTTGTGGGGCTCGAAATGTCCGGCTGGTGGAATTTGTTTCAAATAACACAACTTTCTTTGAAAACTGAGTTCACGAGTTAAATTTAGTCGTTATCATTTATTCAACGCACAAAGGGTAATCATATTTGTAAGACCTTCTGTGTGGGTAGGTCGGGGAGAGGTAAATCTTAAGTTCATGCCTTTGATTGGCGGGGGGACCCCACCTCCAACTTGCAGCAGGCTCGTATTTAGAGGGGGAAGGAAGGAATTCCCCCCCCCCCCAATTTTTTTTGGATAAAATTTTCAACAATCATTGTACATCACAATTCCCTAGTTAAAATTGCGTTTTAAAATTGAAAATAGTGACAGTTTTCCGCCGCTTGGCGCCGGATCTTAATTATTTAATCGTTTTTCTATTCTATATTATTCCAGTGCGCGGCTAGAAAATGTCATTCTAGTTAATACTTATAGCTTTTAATCATCAACATATTACAGATAAAGGTATGATCTATGTTGTTTTTTTATCGAATTTAACGAAAAGAAAGACTTTATCGGTTATTTTCCAAAATTTTTTTTGCTATCTCCAACAAAATTGACAATTGTGTGATGAAAACATTTTTAGTTTAATTCGAAATTCTTGGTGGTTGAAGAATGAAAATTCATCGAACTTGACTCAAATATTAAATTTTCTATGTGGGAAATAAAAAGTGGAGAGATTCATTTTTTCAAAATATCCAAATTCAAGAAAAAGTTACGGCGCTACGCGCCGAACAAGTTTATTCATATCAACTTTTTTCATTTTCTCTTCAAAATTCAGAAAATTGGCTTTTCAAAGTTGAAAACCGTTAACCGACGTGAATCGAATGAAATTAACGAAAGCTAGTTTCTAATATTTTTTCCGGTAAACATAAAGCTAATTTATTGATTTTAGAGCGAGCAAACAGAAATGTATCTGTGCAACGGCATGCTTTGTCCACGTGAGCTGAAAAACATTTCTGGAAATTCCACTAGTTTTTACTACCAGTACGTTTTATCGACATTGTTGGTGCTTTTCGCATAACTCTTTTCCTACTTCTTTGTTTTTATTGGCACATGTGCATGTGCACCAAAAACTACCCGAATGCATACAGTTACTCGGGGTGGGTTGGGGGGGGGACCCAGTTTGGCAAAAATTAAAAAAATTTGCAAAAAAGATGTTTTTTGGCCTTTTTTGGGAAAAATTTCGACTTTTTTCCACCCCTCCCCCCAAATTTCGGATTTACACCCACCCCCCCCCCACTGATCGGAGGTCTTACAGATATGCCCGAATGTTAATATTCGGTCCTCTTTATCCACACACTCTTACTTTCAGATAAGTCCATTATTTTGTGGCAGTTGAATTTCGATGATCACGCCGTCACGGGAACGCCTAAGCGTGCCCTAAAGGGCCATGGTCATTTTGTGACGGATGTCGTTATGTCGACAGATGGTCAATTCGCGTTGTCCGGCTCATGGGACAAGACATTGCGACTATGGGATTTACAACAGTATGCATCAAATCAAACCTTACTGGGTTGAAGAATTTCATCTGTTTCCTTTTAGAGGTGTTACGACTCGTCGTTTCACTTCTCACACCAAAGACGTTTTGAGCGTCGCTTTCTCGGCCGATAATCGTCAGATCGTGTCCGGTTCGCGAGATAAAACAATTAAATTATGGAATACCCTAGCACATTGCAAATACACCATCCAAGTGAGTATGTTTTGTCTATGAATATAAAAGCAATCACTGTAGTAATTTACATTTCAGGAAGATTGTCATAGTGACTGGGTGTCTTGCGTACGATTTTCTCCTAGCAATAGCAACCCAGTTATCGTTTCGTGCGGTTGGGATAAAATTGTCAAGGTACAACGTTGCGTGTGGATTTTGGGAGTTATTCATCCATTAACCTTTGGAGTTTTATCAACAGAAATTGCTAACGAAAGAATTCGTGGTGTAGGAAAATAGAATCGTAGTCTACAAAACCAATTTTTGGACGACTGTTTGATTTGTAGTGTTTTTTCTGAAATTTTATAAAATATTCATATTAAGAAGTTTTAAAGATCTTTCGATAAATTCCTTCTGATAGATCATTTGTAATCTAAGGTCGTTTTCGTTTAACGAGAAAGCATTTTAAATGTTTCTGCTCAATTCTCTATGTGCGTGCTTGTTGATCCCAGTTGGACTGTTGGTTGCTGAGTGTTGATTTCTTTCATAGTTTTTTGCCCCATGAGGCAAAAAGAAACCATGTTTGTCAATTTTTTGAAATGAACGCCAATAATTGATTGTTTGATACGTCTGAACAGATTTTCGGAGAACCTGGAAAATTTTTTATTTCTGTTCCATAAAACCTGAAAACCTCGCCCACCATTACCTGTAATTAGAGTGAGGTTGGTGAGGGGAGCCCTCTCCAACGCGAAAAAAATTGGACAAAAATTTTTGGTCTTTTCCGGGAATTTTCAGGCTATTATCGACTTTTTGGATGGTCTTGGTACCCTGACCTCTCGAATTTGGGATTTACCCTCCCCCAATCGACTAGAGATTTTAAAAGTATGTCGTCAATCTCTAACAGAATTGATACCGTATGTTACTTACCTTTCCAAGATTAATTATGAGTTTAATGGTAGCGAGAAAAATCTGTTCAACAGACCACTTTTGTATTCTAGCTCGTGGGACAACAATCTCTGAGCATGCTTTTTTACTGTGCACTCGTATCTGCAATGGACAAAATTTTTTATACAAAAAGTAATGTTTAAAAATTAAAAATGGTACACTAGTTTTTCCATATGCTGAGAAGCGATTGTTTGAATACTATTGAAGCTGTCAACACACTGATGTTCTAATTGTTCCTCCAGCGAAAATTTGTCGGCGGCTGCCGTGTGAACATTAACCTGAGATTGAAATGCGAAAAGACCGTCACTATAGTCCATTTCACTTCAAAATAACGACCCAGCCATGATCAAAAAAGTAGGTCCAACTTGATACTCAATCTTAATGCAGTAAAAAACTATATTGTAGAGAAATTCTACAATGTCAATCAATGCTACGATAAGAAGAGAGGGTTTAGAAGCATAGGCAGTGACTGAGAAAGCGTAATATAAGCAATATTATAATCCAGCGTGTACCACTGGAAGAAATTTGGAATTTTAACTGCCAAAAAGCTAATCGATGCATCTTTTTATCGATTTCCTCAGTAGTACAAGAATTCGAAAACTTATTGATGAAAATTTATATTCTGCGCAGAAAATGCCTAAAAAGCTGCACTGTGCAATAAAAATCTGCTTCTGAGGTGAATTTTATTCTCGTGGCAGCGATTCCTGAGATAACTTTGCGCAGTTCACTACCCTCATAAGAGCAAGAAAAATAAAGTTTTAACGGCTATTCTTGACATAAAGTCTATTTAGCTTTTTACGTGGATAAAAAAAAATCGGTGACTCAGTTCTTCGGTGTAGTATTCCAAACATACATGTAACGGAGCTCCGAGGTCTGGGGGGGGGGTTGGAGCACTTTTTTGGGGCCGGGGGTCAGTAATTCCCAAAATTTTGGGGGGAGGGGTCCCTGAAGGAAAAAAAATCGATTTTTTCCATGAAAAATGTCCGAAAAATGGTTTAAAAAGTAGTAATTTTTGTCTAAAAAATGATAAAATATGTACTTATGGCGCGAAGCGCCGAGAAAATTGACGTTTTTGACCATTTTTTGTTCAAAAATTGGCATTTTTCATGGAAAAAATGACATTTTTCAGTATTTTTCCGACTAAAACTATGGGGGTCCCTAGGGCTACCATATGGCTAGCCATATGATTGGAAAATCCTGGGGGGGGGGTCGCCCAATGGCTAGCCATATGGTCGATGATTTCTGGGGGGGGGGTTCCCATAGCACTTCCCCCCCCCAATTACATGTATGATTCCAAAGTATGTGTATTTTATACGATGAAAATTTACAACTAAAAACCGTTTTAACACTTTTGCATTGTAATCTGCATTTAGAGTGTTGGTGAGTGAGTGTTGTGGTTTGGTCAGCGAAGTAAGAATTGTTGATGATAAGAATGACCCATAATCGTTCTTTATTATGCTAGAATCACAAATGCATCACTGATCGAAGAAATTTCCTGTGTTTAAACAATTGCGATGCGACTGATTAACTTCCATTTGTAGAAGATTTTTTTGAACGCTCGTTTTCCTCCTCAGAAAGCATATGTTTTGTCGCACTTCATTTCTTCTGGGACTAGATATAAATTAGGTGAACGTTGTATCAGAGATTCCAGGCATCTATACCGAGAAAATCAGTCTCTTTCTGTCATGCCATCCTTGGCTGGAATAAGTGATTGAATGTATCCTTCCGTCTTACGGAATTTAACTGTACCTGGGATTATTCCAGTGTTGTATCTCAAGAATAGCGCTATTCCTGTTTGTCATTGGAACATGTTTGGAAAACTTGAGCCGTGGATGATAGTTACTTCGTTGAATAATTTCTAATCGTTTTGAAAATTTGTGCTACTTTTTATTATTTGTGTTTCAGGTTTGGAATTTGACCAACTGTAAACTCAAAACTAACCATATTGGACATTCGGGATATCTTAACGCTGTTACCGTCAGCCCCGATGGATCATTATGCGCTTCAGGCGGCAAAGTATCGTTGTCCACATCTCTTAATATCATCGCTTATGTTCCCTTCTGTAGGACGGTAAAGCCATGCTGTGGGATTTGAACGAAGGCAAACATTTGTACACATTGGAAGGAAATGATACCATCAATGCCCTCTGCTTTAGCCCTAATCGTTACTGGCTATGTGCCGCCGTTGGACCGTCGATCAAGATATGGGTATGCTAGCGTAAAATGAATCATTATTAGCAGCAGGGTTCTTTTGTGGTAAAAAGTTAAGCCCAGTTGCTAACTTTCCTTAATTTGTTTTACTTTTTCTTACACGACTAGAATTTTGACTAGCTCATGCTCAACTTTGGCACTGTGCTAAAAAAGAAAACATTATCAGCCTCAAGAATGTCGACTTTTAGGATGCAAGTTACCAATTTCGATTTAAAACTGTAGCGGATCAAGTTGTAAGAGACTGTGCACATGTAATAGTGTTTCTTACGGGCCTCTTTTAGGCCGTCGTTAAACGACGAAAATTTTTGTGTACACTAAATAAATATGGTTTTGCGTCATGCACGTAACAGAGCACCGAGTTCTGGAAGGTCAAGCGACTTTCGGGGCCGAGGGTTACCGATTCCCGAAAATTGTGGGGAATTCCGTTTTTCGATTTTTTCATCAAAAATTTCCGAAAAACAGTTGGAAAGATATAGGAATCTTTGTGCAAAAAACCGTGCAAATTGTAAAATTTAACTCCATACGCCGGGAAATATGACATTTTCGTCATTTATTCAAAAATTAACATTTTTCAGTATTTTTCGACCATAAGTACGAGGGGCCATATGGCTACCCATAGGATGTCAAAATGGCGTATTCCTAAAACAGCGGATTCCTAAAACAGCGTTTCCTAAAACAGCGGATTCCTAAAACAGCGTTTTCCTATTGTAGTAAAAAATTGAATGTTATTGTTATGTGCTCTCATTTTGCGCCGAAAACCATGCACATAGCTTTGTTGGTGTTTATTTTAAACGTTTAAGCATCTACAAACGTTTGCATTTGAAAAAACAGTTTTCTTTCAAAAGTCTACAAAAATCTGCATTTTTTGCCCAAAAAAAAAAAAAGCTACTAAAATTTTGCTTCGCATCAATTGACACTTTTTCCATTTTGAATGAAAAATAGCGAATTTCGCAATGATTAAACCCCCATGCATTTGCATACGGATAAGACACGTCGTTGGAGAACAATTGCAAAGATAGTGGATATACGCCAATGACTACATATTTACTAAGTTAATGGTTAGTCAATGTTCGTTTATTATGTAACAAAAACAGACACTCTTCGTTTATAAAAGCACGATCTGAGCAAAATAAACTTTTTCAACAGCGACCTAGTGTAAAGAAACTGAATGACAAATTGTGCCCATATATCATATACTAGGAACCGCTGTTTTAAGAAAACGCTGTTCTAGAAAAACGCTGTTTTAGGAAAACGCTGTTTTAGGAATCCGCTGTTTTAGGAAACGCTGTTTTAGGAATCCGCTGTTTTAGGAAACGCTGTTTTAGGAATCCGCTGTTTTAGGAAACGCTGTTTTAGGAACCGCTGTTTTAGACCTAAACCGTCAAAATGGCCGATGATTTCTGGTCAGAAATGGTGTTGTTGTTCGTTGTTTTCCGGAGCGTAGCGCGGGGAAAATTAGTAAATTCTGACATTCGAAAAAGGATGGAAGATCGATTTCCCGATTACTTTTCCAGAAAAACAAGGTTCTAATTTTCATTTCAAATGTTTTTTCATTTTCTATAAAAATGCATCAAATTTCAACGCGTTAATGTCAAACTGTCAAATTCTTTTCCTCGGAAAAGACTGGAGAAGCAATCCAAAGAATTAGTGAATACGATTGGGGTGATTAGCGCTTACTTATTTTAGAGCCTGAGAAAGTGTTGTATGATCAGGAATGTTGTAGCTTCGTGAGGTTCGTGCACTCACCATCAAAGCATCTACTATGAAAGTATTGTTTTCATTGATTAGTCAGTTGACACCATCTCAGTATTTTCGTTGAAAAAAGTGGTAGAACAAAAACCGATTTTTTATGCCTGATAAATCGAAGAGCGGTTAAAATATCATCGTTCTTGTTTAAACCCAATTGAAAGACGTAGTTAAGCAGGAATTGCGGGGAAAATTAGCGTTTCAAGTTTTCAAAAATGACATTTTATCACTATTTTTGACCAATGCGAAAGTATTCCTATGCTTTCGCTACTTCAGAGCCATACGATCGACAAATCGTAGGAATCACTATAATTCATCAATAGTCACTGTAAGTTGGACACATACGTTGTAGTTATGTGTCCAACGATTGCTAGAAGGTTCTCTGATCACATGTATGGCGTAAACTATACCTAAATTCTCGTAGTTATTGCTTCTGGACGATGATAGGTGTATTATGAAAGAGAAGAATTGTAGAGATTATCCTTACGAGTACTAGTGATATTCGTCAAATATCCGGATATCCAAATATTCTATGGAATACATTATCTTTTATTTTAGCTTCCTGATAGTTTTATTCTCAATTTTTTCCTCACTTAATAATTAATTCAAAATGGAAAAATTTTCATAACCTATCACGATTAGTGATAACATGGAAAAACATTTTAGAAGTTTGGTTTCTTCAAAAGTTTACTTTGTTGAATTTATATGACTACATCCAAACTCTCCAAAACCCTGTATGTCCGGATAACAAAAAATATTCGAATAATATCACTAGTTACGAATTCACATTTTTAGAGGAAATGGATTTTATTTTCGTTACACTTTTGCCCATCGTGTTATGAAGCTCTACATGTCTGAGGTCATCGATGGTAAAAATTTGGGGAAGTCGTTGAGGGCAGAAAATTTCGAAAAATGATCCAAAAAGTAAAAACTTGAGTAGTGGTGCGGCCCGTTGGCTTCTTAAACATTTTTGATTCGTTTCAAATATTCGTCCAATGCCTTATTTCCCGAAACTTGTTTCACTAATGCTGATTCTTGACCACTTATTCGAATCTTCTTGCGATAACTGATCATCACTAACGAGAAGTAAATCATCATAGTTATTACTGCTACTTTTTAAAATTTTCTTTTTGTTGGTTTTTTAGCGCTTTTGGAGTTTGTTCATTCTTTTTTGTTTTTCTATTACGGCTTTATCGCTTTCTTCTTGAACAATAACTGCTGCATTATCAACTCTTCTAGCTGCTGAATATCATTTGAAAAAACGATGAGAAGCGTTCATCTGCACATTGCACTGATGAATCACCTAAAATTTAGCGCTTTAAATGACTGATTTATTTGTGCCAAAGTATTCGTCACTGTCACGTCGGTTTTCGTATATAAGCTTTTTTTGAGGAACTTCAAAAAGCATATTACATTTTCGGTAGACCCATCCATGACAACATGTATGCATTTTACACAAGTAGGCCAAATCTCCAGTTATCAAAAAGAAATTTGACATTTTTCTCGTATGCAGGCGCCATTTGCTTAGCAACCAGAATTCCTGATTACTATAAGTTGTCTAAGTTAGCGCAGTTGAACGTGGTTTTGGACATATGGCTGCATTGCTATTTTCCACCCCATGATTGTTCCTGGATTGAATTTTGCTTCCTCAATCAGTTGTTTTGCAAGTTTCAGATTGTTCCCCTTGTTGTTTTGCCGAATAATTCTATATGCTGACAATTTCTTTGGCTGATTTACTTTCCAGACAGTTCGTATGATCTGATGCTAATCATTAGGTCACCTGGTTCCGCAATGCATCTATTGCCCAGCGATGTCGAGAACAATGATTCTCAATACAGTACATTACGTGAAATTTCAACCGCAATCGTAAAGCCAGATTACTGCCATCAATAGGCTAATAGACTGGAACTTTCTGATAACTCTGAAGAGATACGATTTCATGATTATGCATCAAAGACGTAGCCTAAGTATGCTTAATGAGTAATGTATCGCAAAGTATTCAATCATAAGGTTAGAAGTTAGAACCCGGAATGCATAATTTTTGCACAATGCTGAAAGCTTCTTGAGTGAAAAGCTTTTCAAAACTGGAAAAATTCCAGAAAATGTGTACTTTCGTAACACTGCCAAAAACGTAATAATTTAGTCTATAAACAAATGAGACTGAACAAACCGACCTATTCTGATATGTATTAACATGAAAAATAGTAACACGTTCTGTCTCGTCTACATTCCACATCTAAATGTACATTACTATTATGAATGACTGATTTTATTGATTTCTTCAACCAAATTCTGAGTATTTCGCCTCTCAAACCGTCATTTTTATGTTTCAACTCGCAATTGATACTAAATTTTCTATTGGCAATATTTGTCGAATTGAATGCTCTTCAACTTACAGCTCAAGCTTTGCTTTTGAAAATTTTATCCTATAGTTTTTCCGCTCTGCGCACAAAAGCATCAAAAAAATTTCTGCTCCAACCCTTAATAGTCTGCTACGAGCAGAGAAACCCTGCTTCTATAAAATGAATATGTTTAAGTAAAAAAATTAGATTAACCTTCACAAAATGTCGTTGATAAACGTTGCGCGTTTGATTTGGCAAAAATTGATGCAGGATTCGGATTTGCCCGAAACCTAAATGTCAGATTCGGATTCGGAAACTACACAAAACTGGATTCGTCCCATCCCGTCACTAATAGTCACCCACCTATTCTACCGGACGAAACTATGTGAATCTGTTCAATTTCCCACTTTCCGATTCCTGCATTTACTAATCCGTTCTACCATTCTAGGACCTGGAAGATAAGAAGGTCGTCGATGAATTGAAATTAGAAAGAGTCGAGAAGAGCAAAGCCGCCCCAGCCGAATGTATTTCTCTAGCCTGGTCGGCCGATGGGCACACTTTATTCGGTGGATTTCAAGATAACTGCATCCGCGTTTGGCAGGTTCAATCGGCTATGGCCTAAAATGTTATTTTTGATGTTGATTTCTAAACTGTTAGATCGTTGGATTTGTTGGCTATAAAATGTACGATGATATGGTTTTCTGACTCTTGGAGGTCTTTTCGATAAGGTCTTTGTGGTAATTCTGTCCTATAGGCATACCAGTAAAGCCTCCGATTAGTTGGGGGGGGGGTCGAAAAAAGCCACACTTGACAAATTTTTTCCAAACTGGGGGCGAGGGGTTACGTGATGTTGTATTGTTCATCAGGTGACCGACTGGGGGGCCTGAAAGAAGAAAAAGAAACGCCTATCACATGATAAAAAAGAAGATTATCGTGAAATTCCAACATAACTTTTTATATTTGTTTTTATGTAACTTTTCCAGTATATATTGCTATGCTTTAGCATACCTTTTGGGATTTCATTTGGAATTTTGTTTTCACTTGTTGCTTTCCATGCCTCACCTTGTAAATATTCCCCGCCACCTTTGTTATTGTTTTGGGTCAAGGTGCCTGCCAATAAATTAGTAATTAGAATCAGTCTATCGACTTTGAGGTTCAAAGAGAGAATAGAAACTGTCCATAAATTCCATTCCAAATTGAGTTTTCCTCCCTATTTACAAGTTCCTATCCAAGTCTACAGTAACCCTTGCAGACTTCAACCTGTTTGGATTTCAGAAATCAACCCAATTCAATTTCTGCACCTACAGCAATACCAATAGAGTCAGCTTCCAGCTGTAACTCCTAATTTTCCTACCATCTCAATTTTCGCCTACTGTAGAAATTATCTGATTGTGTGATTCCTGCTACAGTAACCTAACCTCTGTGTACTACAACCCCCATCTAACCTTTACAGATCAAACCAAGTCTCTTTTTGTTCAAGATAATCTTGAGCTCAAGCTTAGACCCCTTTAGTGCAACTGAGCCCTGGTTACAGTCATTGGGCACCCATCTGCAAATGTGAGAACTGGATAAAGAATACAAAAAAGCTCCTGGTTCAGCCATACCTATACTAGGGGTTTGCAGCAAATGCCCTACCCAGTTCTCCTTCACTATACTGTCACTTTCACGGCAAGAGTACGACTTTTTTGAAAACAAGACAGGAGTGACAGGGATGGGTGAAATTGCTTCCCATCTGTCATCCTGTGTCACGTGCCGCTCAATTCTCCAACGTCACGTGATTCCGATCATGCCGACATTTTGTTATTTTTCATGTTTTGTTTATTACTCGATCATGCTTTTGTTTATTTCATTTTTGCACATGCATCTTACGTTCGTTTTTATATTTTTCATGCATTTCTATGTTTCGTTTTGTTGTATTTTTATTTCTTTACAAACGCGGGTTACAGTAGGCCCTTTAGCTAAAAACTTCCGCCAGTCGTGCTCCACGAGCACATGGCTATTTTTGGTGCACTCACGCACCTCTTATCATCAAAAATTAGCGTCGTTTTTGTTACGCAAAAACGACTAGCTAAGAAGTTTTAGCTAAAGACGTTCATATGCTTAGCATAGGCACTGCAGCCGGCCTCAGTGCTAAATGCATGTGAATGAAAAAATGTCTATGTGCTCATAGGCATCTTCTGCATCGCGTCTAGCTGCAGAAGTTAGCTTGAGCGCCGAGAAACTCCGCCCAAGCTGCAGCTGTAGCCAAACATGTCCTTAAAAGGACATGTTTCTTTAGTTTTTCGCTCATTCTTGGGTTCACCAAGCTCTCGTCCGGTTGTAACTCCGCGTCCGCCGCCTTCTCGTCGAATTTGCATAATTTTATTATACACCTGTGCGTCCGCCGCCTTACTATCAATAAATTTGCATAAATTTACCCGTGTTCACTGCGTCCGCCGCTTATCGCCTACAGTACCCCGCTGCCCATCAGTGCCAGGTGTCCGACCGCCCCGGTTCGTGAATTAAACGTTGGAGTTTCGCCTCCCGCTCGCTCCCGCTCCCTCCCGCTCGCCGCCGCTCGCCGCCGCTCGCCGCCTAGGACGTCTGAGGATCGTATCCCCCGCTCCCAGTGCCAGAAGACCGAAAGCATCCAGGGACTTGCCGCCCGTTGCGTCGTAATCGCTTGAGAAACAGGACTAGGTGAGTCTTCTCAGGGGATTGTTGTTATTTGTGGGTTATTTGTTGGGAAATCCTTCCTAAGTCGGTTTCCCAAGGTTTCCACAGATAAGTAGGGCCTCCACCTCTCAGGTTCGGGCTAAAAGGGGCTGTCTGGTTCATAATCGGGTCCCATAATTTAGGTCATTTTACGGGTGACCCTGTCCCCACTCTCACTGAGTAGGACTCGGGGATTGTCGCACCTAGCCTGGCAGCGTTGTCCATTACCCTACAGCAAGACCCCAAGGACAACCCAAGAGAACCAACTATAGACCTCTCTATAGCCACCAATTGCCAGGTTAGGCCCCAACGCCAACTTGGGAAGCCTGGGGAAAATGCCAGTATCCATCAGGGGTCACAGCCTATTACTCACTGTAATAGGATCAATCTGATATGGTTCACCATCAATGTGACGTCTAAAACACGGTATTACCTGATGAGATACCCAAACCTCCCCAGCTCTCCCAAGATAAACCTGTCATACACGTGACATGGCGTAAAATGTGACACCTGCAAAAAGCACTCTTTTTTGCAAATTTCAGTTCAAATCCAAACCCTGTGAATGATGATATTTTGTTGAATAGTTGAATATATCACATGCTGATCAAAATCATCAATGTCAAGTAATTTCTCATGCTGATGTTTTATTACTTTTGATCATTTGTCATTTTAATACTTTTTCTGTTTTGTTTGTGTTCCATCATTTATTTTGTGTCGGCTACCATATGCCCCTCAGAAAAAGTTTCCTTTGAAGGGCACTCCTTGCTCACAGCTATTTTGGGTCCCATGACATGCCTCTTGTGTCAACAAAGTGAGCTTTGCTCCTGCTGATGCAAACAAATAGCTGCGGGAACTTTAGCTAAAAGATGTTGATATGTTTAGCACAGGCACTAAGTCAGCCCCAATGCTGAACGTAATCAAACTTGGCAAGTGCCTATGTGCACACAGGCCCTTTCTGCAGCTTTATATCTGCAGAATTTTTTCCAGGCATCGTAAGCTCTGCCCAAGTCCTACTGTAGCTGACAAAGTGCTTAAAAACCCATGTCACTCTATGATATCACTCATTTCTGGGTTTCCAGCATCTTTCTGTGTTTTTAGTTGTCCCTCATGCCATTTTATATTCATTTCATTGGTTCCCCTATGTATAAGCACCATCTCAGTTCCCCATCTAACCTGTGCCCTCCACATTGTGCTTATTTGCATATTTCACTGCCTTCTGTTGTCTCTGTACCGGATTCCTGTTGTTTATTGTTTTGAATAAAACCATCTACCCGACCCCATTCAGCCTTCCTTAGCTGATCTACCCAAATCCACCATCACTGTCCAATGTGCCTGGTGCCCTCATTTGATCATTTGCTGTAGCTGCTCCTCAGCCCGACTGGGTAAGTTTCAGGGTATATTATTACTAGGGGTAGCTAAGGGCATTCCCTCTTAAGCAGGTTTCCCTCCCTAGAATTACCCCTGGTCACCAATAATTGGGCCTCCCTGAGGTCGGGTCAACAGGGATCTCTTGGTTCACAATCAAGATACCAGCACCTAGGTCATCTTATGGATGGCCCTGTCTATTGTTCATACTGAGCAGGACCAATATTGGTTACCCCTAACCTGGGGGTGTCATCCTCATTCCACAGTAGTACCCTGAGAGCAGCACCACAGTACCTATAGTTTCTTCTATAGTCAGTACTAGCCAGGTTAGGTTACAAGGAATAGCCTTCACCTCAGTACCAGGCCCACGGCCTCTTATTTTGGTGACCTATCTCTCCTACAAGGACATGGGGCTATAGTTCACCTATGGTGGCTTACTCAGGCAATTTCACCCAATAATGTGACAAATAGAAAATAAATTTGTTTATAGCTTGTAATCAGTAGAACTTAGGGAGTGATTTCTATTCGATAATATAAAATCATTTAATTAAATATATGCTGCACAATCGATTTAGTTTTAAGACTTTGTGCAGTAGTATTTTCTAAAAAAACTGTGTGGGATTTCATATGTCACTTTCCCAGAGTTGATTCCTATTTTATGGACACTAAATTTAGGAAAAAGCTCAAAGCAGTACAGAAGCACACATGTGTGAGGTAGAAAATGGGGGTAAAAACTACCCCAAGAGTTTTGAAACTGGAAAATTTGTTATGAAAAACAATTTTTAGGGCAACTTTTCTTGAATTTTGTCACAAAAAACGCCAAAAAACCAACTCACCCCTGTGCCCCCCTCAAAATTTCGGAGATGCAAGCATTTGGTTGGAAAGTGTGTTGATGCACTCAGCTGCAGAATATACTTTTTCACACACATGGAAAATTTTTTTTATGGATGAATGAAAATCCAATATGATGAAAGTGAATTTTTTCCAACTTTAACCCAAATTCTCGAAAATCTAGTCCACTCCTTTTTTCAGCTTGGCAACTATCCAAGGAAGTATATTCTTCTTTTTCTGCCCCATCGGGGCATTTGCTAATAAGCTAGTCCACCTCTTTTTAGTGGGCCTTAGCCATGCATGAAAACCTTCATAGAGTTTTAAATTCTGTTATCTTCACATCAAAGAAACAATCTTAAAGCTAAAGAAAGTAAAAGATGAGTAAACTGCATAGTACATACTTACAGCATGTTGTAAACAGAGTGCAAAGTGGTCATATCCATTGAATTCCCCATGGTCAAAAACCCTTCAACCCCAAAAATCGCACAAATACCTCTGTTTACACACAGCACATGTTCTTGTGTAAAGTGACTTCAAGGTCTATTGTTTTGTCAGGAAGTAGAAGTCTCACTCAATTCCTTTTGGGTCTCTCTTAGAAGAGAAAGTGCTCTTTCGAACCAAGTAAAAAATAAAAAATTTTGAAGACCATGTATTTTTGCTATTTGTGTTTCAAAAGTGCACACATTTGCATATTTTTAATTTTGTCACAAATTCAAACCTGTAAACCTACATAAAACCTATAGTTTTTATATGTGGTGCATTGACAACTTAACAGTGAAACCCAATATCTTCAGGCATCAAGCGAGCTAGGCGTAGTGAATGCAGCTTAGAACCCGGATTTTGGGAGTTCAAGTGAACTAAGTCAGCTGATATCTATTGTCACATTAGGCGAATTCGGAGCCATGTCACATTGAATGAAAAGTGGACAGTCAGGTTGATGGGAAGAAACCCATGCCGTATTGCTAGGGAATATGGCCATGTCACTGTGAGTGACATACTGTGACCCCATTGGGTGGCTTGCTTATTTCATCTCCGGAACCTGACCCAGCTAGTACTGGCTATAGGAAGGCCTATAGGGCACTTTGGTGCTGTCCTTCTGCTGAAGAGTAATGGACAATGCCACCAGGTCAGGGGTGGCAATCCCTGGTCCCATTCAGTATGAACGATGGACAAGGTCACTTGTAGAATGACATGATATAGGGGACCTAATTGTAAACCTAAATCCCCATTTTAGCCCCAACCCAAGAGGTACAAGGGCTCCTCCAACTGAGGGGAATCTCAGGGGAAAACCGACTCAGGAAAGGGTTCCCCAAAATACACCCTCAACAACAATAATCCCCTGAGAAGACTTACCTAGTCCTGTTTCTCAAGTACAGTTCGACGCAAGGGCGATGGGTCCTTGGTGGCTTCGGATAGCAATCAGGAAATGGCGGTGAGCTTAGTTCGGCAATGGGTAACTCAGGAGGTTTGGGCGACACTCTAGTATTCGATCGGATGGGTGAGGGGGTGACCAGGCACTAAGTGGGCAAGGGGTATGTACCTATACGAGTCAGGCGGAGAATGCAGTGAGTCGTAAGAATATGCAAATTTATTGAAGTACTGTAGGGTGGCAGACGCAATACAATATAGTAAAATATATGTAACCTTGATGGCTATGGACTTGGAGCTTAAGACAAAAGATAAAGTTGGAAAGCCCAAAAATGAGTACAAAACCAACGAAACAGGCACTTTTAAGGACCTCCTAGGCCTACAGTATTTCCTGGGTGGAGACATTTTCCAGTTCAAATATGTTTAGCATTGGGGATGAGTTACATTACCATGCTACACATATGAATGTCTTTTAATGAGAACTTCCAAACTAGTTGTTTTACATTGCAAAACGATGCTAGTTGTAATAAATGGTTTATTCATTGATATTCATTATTTCTCGTTTTAACTTCCTTGTACGATTTTCTGTAGTGTCCAATCTATCTCTTTTCCATAACTAACTTTTCTAGTTTGATTCCATGTTTTGTGTTTACTCTATCGCTATAATTTTGTTATAATTAGCTATCTATCGGAGCTCGATCATTCTAATGGGAATAATATTTACTTAGCTGTTTTACTGCTTATAAACCTTTGTCATAATGATAGATGAGGAGAGAGAGCTAGAGCCGATCTATCAGTGTGATTCGCCATAACTTTAGTTGCCTTACGCTATATTGTAACGGCTACTAAACGTCTACGATATTGGCTTTGTATTACGGCTACCCAATAAAAGCTTAATATATCGTTATGGTTATATGGGGGGTCATCAAAACTAATTATGCAAATTTGGATGCCAATTACACGAGCAATGACATTGGACGAGGTACGTACTAATTTAGATTTGTTGCCGGAACAGGTTCGTCAAGAGCTAGGTCTACTGAATCAAAAGCTCAATGCACTCCAGACCCCGCGACCCAATCTTATTTGGTTTGAGCCAGATTTCTTTCATGGTCGGCCCACTGAAAATTTCGAGTCTTGGTTGAATCGGTTTAACTTAGTTGCACAAGCACAAAAATGGGATGAAACATATAAACGACTAGTTTTCTCAACCTTGTTGCGACACGCAGCAGAAATAGTTTATAATAGTCTTAGTGACACCCAACGCACCCAACTTGATTTTCTAGCTCTTACAGAGCTTTTCCGACAAAGATTTCGGCCACCACATATTAGTGACATTCGATCCACAGATCTTCATGCTTGCCATCAAAAATCGTCTGAAAGTGTTACAGATTTCAGTATTGCCATACAAAAATTAGTTCTTGAATCATATCCAGGTTTGCCACCTGATGCTATAGATACGCTCTGTACAAGATTCTTCATTAATGGATTAAACCAGGACTTACGCCCTGATGTGATGAAACATAGCTCCACAACGTTTTCTGAAGCATAAATTTTGGCTAGGCAGCTAGAAACCCAACTACTAATTGAATCACAGTTGAGAGATAGAGAAAATAAGGAATGGTCAGGTTGCCACCGGATAAATACCATAAAAACCCAAAACAGTTGACCCAATAATTATCATAGTCCAGCAGGGAATCGACATGAGAAGATGGAGAAACAAACCTGTCATTATTGCAAAAAAGCACGTCATTTTATTTCGGTATGTCACAAAAGGCAAAGAGACATTCAAAATGGCACACACATGGCAGTTTCCATGGGTCAATCAGCATATAGAATGCCCAAATCCTCGCTTCCTAGAATTAAGCCTGGGAACCATAGTGTCCATGTTGCACAGCCTTTAGTCCAACCTGAGTGCACACCACCCAGTAGGGAACATCTCCTAGAACAGGAAGTTGAAAGCTTGAGGCGACAACTTGAACAGATGTCGCAAAATTTCTCACAAAATCCATCATTCAGTGTAACTGCACAACCTGCCTTCCCTGAGAAAGATATGGCATCTCAGTGTTCTGCACAGCTACCTACTTACAAATGTCGATCAGACATTGTGCTACAGTATCCCACTGACCAGAATGTGGACGATTTTCCAGTAGATATTCACAAGAGTAGCAGAACGAATAAAAAAAAGTCAACTTCTAAGAATAAGTTGCAGTCCAAGGCTAGGAACAAAGTGTCAACTAGTGATAACAAAAATCGTTCAAGTATATGATGGTATGAAAAGTATACTCCCACCAAATCCCTCTCCCTTCAAGTGGGAATGATCGTAGGAATTCTTATTATGGCAATAATATGCCCATTGACTGTTGGAGTAGAGCATGATTTCTACCAATGTGGTCATGGCCGCAGCAGTCATCCAATCGCAATACCAAAGACAATGGATTGCAAAATGCCTTCAAAGGAAGTGCCAAAGAAGGTCTAACTGAAGCTCTACCAGCCAAACCACAAACCAGCCACAATCGATGCATGGAAATGCCAACTTCGCCAAAGAACAATCTGCACCAATGTTGGATTCTTCAGTGCAAAAGGACTCGTGTTGGATCAAATCAAAGAAAGGCCTCTTATTATGGGTGAATATAAAGCCGTTATTGAAACCAAACATTATCGGGATCATCCCCTAGTCCCACTTGCTTCCAATGAATCCTGGACGACTAATCTTCCGCTCGATGTTCAGTTTGAATGGTGTTGTCGAGATGAATGTTTCACTGTAGAGAATTTAATTCTGGAGAAAGGACAGATTGCCACCACCGATGGTCACACCTTATCAAGTGATCTTGGCAATATGGGATCATGTTATGCACCCAGCGGGTACTGTGACACCCAAGACGAAGTGATAGTATGGGATGCATCAAAGATAGTCTCTCCTTGCAAATATGTTGAACTACAGACATATTCAGCAGTTTATAGCAGCTCATTCTATGTTATTGATGCCATTCAGGGTGCATTCTCAATTCTCAATGTACCACTGAGTGAGATAAAAGGACGCCACTGCTTACCTGTTGATGCCGTCTTAACTCATCAAGGTGTAGCCCTAAAAATAACTAATAGGTACAGAACAAAAAGAGCCTCCAATCCCTCTCGTCCCTCACAACCACAACCACCCAAACCAGTTGATCCAGTCAATGCTAAGCTACAGTACTTGGAAGCCAAAATATTGGCACTAGAAACAAATGATTTTCGTGAAGGGTGGTCAAACTTTTGCCACATGAACAACCAACAGACAAATATAATCCACCAGCTATTACAATTAGATGCAACCCTTGGAGCTCGAGTACTCCTCAATCGAAATGACATTCACTCCAAGTTTGCTGGAGAAGCTTTATTAGTATGGGAATGCAAAAAGTATACAGCATCTAAAATCTTCTGGGACTACCAAGTTAATGGAACATGCTAAGAGCTAGTATTCTGTATTTCTCCTCTGATTCATTCTGTACATTCCACAAACTTAGTCTGTGTTGTAAACTCCCTTATCTGTCTCTTTTCCCCTATTCCCCCCCCCTTCTCTTATCCTGGGTGGTATACTGTAGCCCTCCGGGTGGGTGCCATTACAGTACGCCTGTGCCCATTCCCATACTGTAACTACAGTATACCCATACGCGGGTACTGGTATCACAGCTGTAGGGGTTTACGGCCTCTCCTGACTGTTGGTGGTCCGTGACCCCATGATACCGTACACCCTCCACGTATGATTCTGGACGTCATACGTGGCTGCGATTTGTTAATTGTGTACAGTCTTTTTGTATGTCGGCGGAAACTGTCGGAATTGCTCACTTTTCCGGCCCCAAAAATTTTACACCGACTGTTTACACATTTAACACGCGTATGTCCAAATCTCGTATTCCCCGTCTTCGGTTATTTTATTTTTCCTTTTCCTTTCTCGGTCAGCTGAGCGGCGTCAAAAAAAAAAAAAAAAAAAAAAAAAAAAAAAAAAAAAAAAAAAAAACATTCTTTTTTCGGACGCCACCGCTACAGTATGACACCCTTACGTAAGTTCCTCTATCTTTTCATTTCTACTTACTGTAAGGTCTGATTCTTCCATTCTCCGGTTGTTGCATCTAGACCATAGACTTTACGGGTCATGCTCTTTGACGTCAGCAACAACAATGTTACGGGTTGTTGTTGTTGTATGGTTCAACCCCACGGATGCAACCACTGACGTCTGCAACAGCCGCTTCACTTGCTGTTGCTTTAAGGGGTGGGTAGCCCTCCGGGTTCTACTCCTGACGTCAGCAACCGACATTACGTGTTGTCGTTTAAGTTAACACTCCAGCAGTAATGACTTCTGACGTCTGCAACAAGTGAAGCCAAAGTTGTTGTAACAGGTTCGGCTGGCTCTCTGCACCCCATCTGTGACGTCAGCAATGGTGACGCACCGTGTCACTATTCGAAGATGTGCAGGTCTTACGGGTGCCACATCTGACGTCTGCAACAACTGCATCTCATGTCATTGACCTAAGGTATCAGACCCTCGGTTCCACCTTTTGACGTCAGCAACGGCACCATCACGTGTCGCTGTATACCGATAGCTGGCTTCAGGGCCCTATTGCTGACGTCAGCAATGACAATGTATCATGTTCTCGCTGCAGGAATTGAGGTTACATGATCCTATTTCTGACGTCCGCAACGGTAACATTACGTGCTACTGCAGGGGTTCTGTCGGCCTTAGGCACGCACCCCTGGCGTCTGCAACTGCGACATGATACTTGAATGCTCTTATCCCAGGCACCTGCAGTCAGCACCAAGGTCATGTGTTGGTTCATACCCCTACCTTTTGACGTCCGCACCAGGTTACTGTCGGCCCTATGAGTATTCTACTTGAGTTGTAGGTGGTCGCTGGCGCATGGTCCTATCACCTACCTCTCTTGTCCCAGGGTTGTGTGTGTCTGGGGGCTGATGCCTGGGAAACATCAGTCCACATACATACACCACCTGAGATGCTCACTAGCCTGCGTACTGATCAGGTTGTCCGCCCGGGTAGCGGCACTGTTGATCAGCACGTGGCTGCTTTCAAGCTTTAACTGTAGGTTTGAACGAGTTACACTCGGCCTCAGCTGGGTTGGTTGCTTGATTCGCGTAGACGGTAGGCATTTGCAGTCGGTACTGCCTGTGTCTGACGTCTGCAAGGGTTCGGCAATCTTCTTGTAAATTTCTTATCTAATTTCACTCATTCACTTTCATCTCATCGAGCTGTCATACATAGATCTTCTTTAGTGTCCCCGCCATAGTGGTTCCCAAGGGACCGCGGCACAGCCTCCGGTTGGGCCTAGAGTGTATAGGACCCCCTGTCATATTTCTTTCACTCGAACGCCTTCGTTAACTGGCTTAACGATGCCCGCGCTAGAGTCGCCACTGACCCAGAGTCCGCCTCCGCGGTCCACCCTTTATTAGTCATGTAAGTAATAGGCACCATTGAGTCCGCCTCAGCGAAGGTATTGAGTACGCCTCGATACATACTTTACACTCATATTCAATCAGGGACACCTTGTACCCGTGATCCCTTAGATGTTTTCGGGTGCGCCCTCAAAACATCCAGAGTATTTCATTTTAACTGACTGAGTGTGTCAGAATAGCACCCTTGGTACCCGTGCTCCTTCCCTCTTCTACTGTGTGACCTGCGAACCTCACTTCATCTCAGTGATCGGCAAACCCGGCCACCAGCTGTGTATAATACTCCTGGAGAGTGTCCGTTCTGTTCGGAATGCGGGCTCCCGTTTCGGACACGGCTGTAAGTTACTTGCGAATGTCGTCCAACACGGAACCTCCTGTATAGTCCGTCTCACTATGCAGAGATCGCAATCGCTCCTGGCGAGTGAGGCCCGTTGCGTAACTGCGCAACCCCTTTGCGTAACTGGGTTTGTAAATTAGTTTTGTCCCTATTTATTGCTCCCTCTTAAGTTCATTTTCAGTTGACCCCTATCCTTTTGCACCTCATGCCACTTTATGCGCTACTCCTGGTGAGTAGGATCTTGCCGGCTACGAGTCCGCCTCGCCCCAAGGTTTGTAAACTAGTACAGCGGTCGAACCTCCAGGAAAAATCCCTCCTGAGCGGGTTCATCCGTCATCTTATTTTTTTCGGCAGGAAAAACCGCCTCTTCTCTCCTCTTATATCTGATCTTCTGTCCTCTTCAGCTGTTCTAATTGCCGGGTCCAGGCCCCAACTCTACATTTCTGGTCGGGATCGATTCCCCCATACCTCAGGCCATGCCTCTGTCCATCACGGGCGACCAGATAAATTCCCTTCTGCGTCACCCTGATGTACTCTGATCTTACATCTTATAATCCTATTCCATTCTAGCTCCCTTTTCGTGGTTGCTAGTCTTAAGCTAAATCAATTTACGTCACAAACGCCGTCGCGCACGCGTTTCCCGAATTCACGCGCTCTTTCGCCGCGAATTCAAAAGTAGTACTCACCTTCATTTTACACAATAGAGACACCCCGTCGTTCCTGCCGTCTCAGTACCCAGCCTGTACAGACCAGTGAGCCGCTCTCTATTCAATTTGACGTAATTGCTTCACGGGCAAGGACGTCTGTTCTAACCACCTTACGGGAAAACGAACCCTCGGACATGAAGTCGGAAACTGATCTCCCTTCACAGATCGAGAACAAGGTCCAGGCAGCATTTGAGAATGCTCTTGGACCCCTCAACCAAAAGTTAGAGGCCATGAATGGTCGGAGGCACCCTCCCGTGTCCAGCTTTATGGCCCCTCCCACCTTCTCCGGTGCTTTTGGTGAGTCTATCACCGATTTTATGTCGCATCTTACTCGTTTCTTTACACTCCAGGGTGTAAGCGAAACGGATCATGCGTATAAAATCGCTTTTCTGGAGTCATGCCTCACGGGTCCTGCTCTCGCCTCCTACCGGGACTTTAGCAGCAGCACTCCAATACCTACCCGCTACGAAGAGTTTACGGCTTTTCTACGGAGAGATTTTCCGGTAGGGCGCGACTCTGATCTGCATCAGCAGCTGATCCAAGATCGACTGCAGAAGCCGACAGAGTCCGCGATAGTCTACCTTGAGCACCTCAAGAGACTATCCAGGGTAGCGTATCCAGATCTCGCGACGGATGTCCGAGATTCTATCATCAAACCTATCTTTCTGCGGGGACTGAAGCCGGTCCTCCGAGATAGTATCAAGTTTAGGGAGTTCACGACTCTTGAAGAGACACTCAAGGCAGCCTGTTACGCAGAATCCCAAATCTTTCGGGACGAGATCCGGTACACTGCTCCATCTAACCCCGTTTTCTCTTCAGAACCTAAACACGCCGGATATAATCCCGATATGCCTAACAGAAGCGCAAACGGTCGTCAGAGCAACGCTCCAACGTCGTCATCCTCCGCCGATGAGGTTCGCCGCTTGAAACAGGAAATGGCCAGGCTCACGGCCCACGTAGCGAAGCTCACGGCCCAGCAACGTGCACCCACGCCAATCCAACAGACGCCGCCTCCACAGCCGTCGACACCAAATCAGTCCGCCGGGCGACGCTCGTCGGGAGCACACCTTCAAACGTGCTCCTTCCACGGACTGTGTACACATAGCGACGCTGACTGCCGGGCCCAGCGTCCCACCGGTGCCGCTCCCGGTAACAACGCCGCTAATGGTGGTCGCTGTTATTTTTTCCGTACACGTGCCCACCCCACGGACCGATGTGATAGGCCATGCCCTCATTGTCGTCAAGTGCAAGTGCACCGATCAACTGCCTGTCCGCAGCGCAATCCGGCAAACACGGGTGAGAATGTCTACCAAGATACTGGTTATTCTTCCCAGGGGACAAATGTGTATCATCAAAGAAATGGTTATCACCCTCCCAACGGGACAGGAAACCATTATCGGCAGCCCATACGCCGCAACAACGCCGTTGGGGCTACCGATGGCCCTCCTCATCCAGATCCTCTTGACCTGGATGATGAGGCACTTGCTGAACACCTGACAGATTCTTCACAACAGTGTTATCCTGTCTGCGTAATCAGTATTGGATTTTCAGTGGTCCAAGCAGCCCAGGTACCCGTACCGATGAACGTATCGGACATACCGCTGCCACCACCACCACCAAAGTATGCGATGCCGGTCACTCTGGACCCCTCGACGACACCGCAGCTTGTTGGCCACGCTAACATCCTCGCATCGTATCCCATTCCTAAAATTAAGACTGCCGAGCCAGCTCCAGCCGCGAATACGACGTCTTCGGCGCCACCGGCCCGCATCGTCCCTCCAGGACCACCGCCTTCGATCCCCACGGATTCGGCTACGGAAGTCCTCGACCAGGTCGAGCCCATGAATTTGTCAGGTATACTACCTTCTTCTTCAGGTGATCCTAGAGTAGGAACCAGAAATCTATCTCAGTCTACGACTCTATCGATTTCTTGTTCACAGCGCCATCGCCCGTCCAAGACGCGATGTTGGCCATCTGGTCAGTCGACCTGGCCAAGAAATACCCGCATTTGCCGTGGACTCTCCTCAACGAGCCATCAAATGTCGAAGCACTCACGGCCGCCGACGTCGTGCTTGCAGCACCCGTCTCGATGCGCCTCTTACGACCCGACGTCGCCCGCCGGGCACTCGAGTTCATTGCCAATGGGACTATTACCATCTCGCCCGTCGAGAAGTTCTTATTGGACGGGGAGCCATCCTCGCCTTCAGTCGATGCCGTCCGCCGAGCAGTCGAACAGGCCAGTCGGATCCTCCTGCCTGCTGCCGCCGCTACATCACCGGCAGCAGCGCCACCGGTTGCCGCGGCATCGCCAACGAAAATGGACATTACTGCTTCCTCGCCCCCGGCCAAGGAACCCGCAAATGATCCTAGACCGCCGGCACCAGCCCAACATACATCGTCGGCAACAGCCCAGGTCAAATCGCCGGCACCAGCCCAAACGACATCTCCGACCGCCGCGACCAAGTCGCCCGTCGTCGAACACATGGCCGTCGACGAGACCTTATGTCCGGTTAACGAAGATGTCAGCATCGTTGAGGAATCCCCGTTCCCAACGGCAGTCGCCCCACAGTCGCCAAAAATCGGTATCCTCCGGGAAATCCACCCGTGCGGTGGATTGGTCCTCGATTTCCCCGGCCAGGAACCAATCTCGTCCGACAGCGACGAAGAAGAAATCTGACACTGCCCCTCAGGCCAGATTTGTGAAATTCAGTGAACACTTACAAATTACGTTTGTACAGTTGTTTTTGACAATAAAATTGACCTTGGTAGCATCACTGTTTCTAGGGGTGAGTTTGTCAGCACCGGCGGCTCAGTATCAATTTTGCGGTCTCTCAAGAAGCGGACATCCACTTGAGTTACCCCAGCGTGTAGAGTGTAAACCACCGCAATCTTCATGGAGCCCGCGGCGCATGAATGTTACGGTGTATGTCCCTAGCTCGGACCCGATTACAGCCACAGCGTGGAAATGCACATTGCGCTCCCGCAAAGTCTGCACCAACACTGGTTTCTTCGGCTCTAGGGGCATCACTGCAGACGTCATCACCACTCAGCACCTAGCGCCTGCGGCATGCACGCTAGCACATCGCACTAAGATGTTTGGTTCACAAAAACTTGTCGGCATTCGCCCTGGCTTTTATAGCACAAACCAAACATTGGAAGTGATGTACGAATGGTGCTGCAGCGACGTCTGCAAGACAGTGACTAACCTCTTCATCGAGGAGGGACAAGTCGCTTCGTGGGACGGCACTACGGCCCTAAGCACCTTAGGCGATGTAGGTGGATGCAGTCCCACTGCAGGCCAGTGCACTACTCTAGACGGAGTCATTGTCTGGCCTGCACAAAACTTCATGGCGCGGTGTCATTATCACCCCAAGGGAAATTACACTGCGTCCATGTCAGGGAACCACGTCATCATCGATGACCTACAGGTTGCCCTCAAGATCCCGGGAAACTCCCGTGTCTTCCAACTGTGCCCAGAACTACCTTCCACCACAGTCCGGACGGATCAGGGTCTTCTCCTTCGCATCCACGGGAGATACAATTTGACCCAAAACTTGTTCAGAGTGGCAACGGACAGCTGTCCCGATCCTGTCAATGCCAAACTGAACTATCTGGCTCAGCAGATCAAGGAGTCGGAAATTAACGGTTTCCGGTTCACGTGGCTTGAGCTCTGCTCTCACGCTCAACGCTATCTTGCTCTGACTTGGCAGTTGCTTCGCTTCGACCCTACCCTGGGTGCCCGGGCATTCCTCCAGAGGAATGACCTGACGGCGGAATTCACAGGCGATGCGCTGACAATATGGCCGTGTCAGAAGGTCAACGCCACCTACGTTTACCACTCGTACCGGGTGGGGAATGTTTGCTACAAGTACTTACCTGTACAGGTTGGCGGCACCATCTACTTCGCCACCCCCGGTGGTCCAGATCTCATTAAATCTAGCCCAATTGTGCCGTGTCATCACCACTTTACAGGGATTTTCCGAAATCGCTCGGGCTGGTTTACTGAGTCTGGCGCGGTCCATGTGAGCCACATCCCACTGGAACTCTTCTGGAAGCAGCGCTTCAACATCACTCACTTTGAGGCACCGGCGCTCTTCCATGACCAGTTGGCGATGACCCCTTCAAACTTTGCCTTCTTTAAACAGTACGTTTACAAGACTGAGCAAATTGAAGCGGTACTCAACCGGCTGGTAAACTTTACCGCTGGTCTATCCCTGCAACCAGACGCTATCTACCAAGCCTTTGCAGGGGTAGGAACCGACATCCAGGCCTCTCTGGAAGGTGTCGGTTTGGCAGCAAACCATGTTATTACGGGTCAACAACACACCCTCGCCCAGGGCTTGCATGCTGTCCTGAGCGGGCCGGTCCAGTTGATCTTTAACATCCTAATTACCCTGACAGTGCTGATCGGTGCCGGATACCTTGCCTATCTTGGTGTATCTTATTATCTCAGCTACCGTCTGCGGAGCAAACAGGTCAGGTTTGTTAGCCGTTTCTCCCCGTTGGGTCTTTACCGCAAAGTCCAACGCTGGATCGGTTTTCACTACGTGCAAAACGATGTGCCCTCCCAGCTTGACCGAATCACACCGTGCTTCGTCGTGCTGCTGGACACCAAGGAAACTCCTGCTTTCCTTGACACGGGTTGCCCACGCACTATCATTAGCCAACGTCTTCATAAGGCCTTGGCTAAAGAAAGTCCGAAGGCGGTCATGGCGTTCCAGCAACATCACGACTTTAACCCATTGATGAGCATCAATGGTAAAGCCGTTCATACCATCCTTTCGGGACCATATGAAATCATGTTGCCCGGAAACCGCCAGCCGAACACACGGATCGATGTACATCTCCATGTGTGCAAGACTACGTCTCCCTTCTGGGCACCTGTTGACCTCATACTCGGACTGGACTTCTTAGAACAGTTCAAGAACATTATGTTTGACTACCAACGTAATGTTTGTCGGCTGGATGCGGTAGAATTACCCCTCCTGCTGACCACGCCGGAGATTGACCAGATCGACCCCTGGTGGGAGAACACCCGTGCTCTCTCGCGAAACTCACACAGGTCGGGATCACGATCGCGGTCCAGGGCTTCGTCCATCTCTCGGCCACACTCACGGGCCTCCTAAGTTGCCTCATCACGTGGGTCAACTAGGGGATCCCGGGCCTCTTCTAGACAGGCAAGTCGTCATCTGTCGACCTTGCACGGGTCAGGTTGCCCTCGACCTCCGCCTGGAACCTCTCCAGTTACGCTAGAGAAGGGCCGATACCGTGAGCCAAGTGATTCAGATGCTCCGACATCACCCGTGCCAAACGCGCCTCCGCTATCGGACACCGAGGTTGAATCACTAGGAGCTACTCAGAGTCCGAAGGATCACTCAGACCACGTACTAACGGTGCAGGATGAGTCAACCCTTCTGAATGACCCGGAACCCTCCGTCGGATACGCTCTAGTAGGCCTCCTACGTCGTATGGGACTGCCGATTCCAAAGCGGTCCGGTAAGACCAAACATGCTAGTGGTGCCGCCACACCTGATTCCGGTCATGTGGTCACTGCTTTCTACCCAAATGATATTCGGACACCCCATATCAAAGTTCTCCTCAACAACTGGGTAGAAGCGAAGGCACTGGTCGACACAGGAGCTGTTTTCTCACTTCTGGACCACAAGTTAGCGGCCCAGCTGCCCAACTTGTCACTATCACCAACCAGGGCACGCCCTATCGCAGCCAATGGGTCCCCAATCCCACTGCTAGGAGCAGCCTACATCACGGTTACAGTGGCTGATGTCTATGAACGGATTCAGGTCCAAATACAGGAGAACTGTTCAGCTGAACTGGTCCTCGGAACCAACTTCCTTGGCCGGTTCAATTGTGTCAGCTTGAACTGGGAGAAATCCTTCCTCCAGTTCAAGGAAAGTAGAATCCCCTGTGACGGTCTCATCCACAGCCCACCTTCTGCCCGCGGCGCCTTGCCCCTGAAGGACTTGGTCATTCTGGAGCCTCGCTCCCTGACACGATTCACTGTACCTGTCCCACCAATTTATACGAACGTGCCTGAGGTGGCCTTCTTTCCGAAGCACCTCACCGGATCTCAACGACACGTATATTTTGCTGGAAGCGTCAGTACCGTGACCAACGGTCACATACCACTTCAGGTAGTTAACCCGAGTACTCATTCCGTGGTTCTCTACCCGCACACGACCATCGGTCATGTGCAAATGCATAGTGAGCCCTCACGGGAATCACCGGTCGACTCAGACACCGTCCTCGATCGTCAGTGGGTCGAGGCCAATGCTGTAATCTCACCGGACATCTCCCCTCGGGACCGGGCAGCCTTACTCGATCTGCTGGTTGCATACACCGACCTCTATGCCCTTGATGAAAAGGACACAGGTTCCACTGATCTCGTCCAGCACGAAATCAGCACGGGCGATGCCCGCCCAGTCCGCCGTTTTCCTTACCGGTCCTCACCTAAGGAGAAGGATCTCATCATGCAAGAGGTCAAGGCACTCCAGGAGAAAGGTATTATTCGGCCTAGCACGTCTCCGTGGGCTACTAATACCGTCCTGGTGCGCAAGAAAAACGGTTCTCACCGTATGTGTGTTGACTTCCGTGGTCTTAACGAGGTCACGAAAAAGGATGTCTACCCCCTCCCACGGATAGATGACATCCTCGACACACTCAAGGGTATGAAGTATTTCACTACCCTTGACCAGGCTAACGCTTATTGGTCAATCCCGATTGCCGAGGCCGATAAGGAAAAGACGGCTTTTAATACGCCTATTGGACTTTACGAATTCAATTACTTGCCTTTCGGTTTATGCAACGCGCCAGGGACATTTCAACGCCTTATGGACCTCCTCCTTACTGGAATCCAATGGCGCACGGTTCTGACTTATCTCGACGACATTTTGGTGTTCGGGAACTCTCACACCCAAATGCTTGAGCGCCTGGCAGATGTGTTCGCCCGTCTTCGCCAGGGTGGAATGAAGCTCAGACTGAGCAAGTGCAAATTCTCGCACTCAGAGGTAGAGTACCTAGGCTATCGCATCTCACAGAGCGGCCTAGAACCTGACCAAGCCAAGCTGGCCGCCGTCCAAAACCTACCCATTCCACAAAACGCCAAAGACATCAAGTCCTTCCTAGGCCTCGTGTCTTACTACAGGCGTTTCATCCCTGGTTGTGCCCGGCTCAGCGAGCCACTCACCAAGCTCTTACGGAAGGAAACTACTTTCCTGTGGTCAAAACCTCAGCAGGAGGCGTTCGATGAACTCCGCCGCCTGCTGACCAACCCTCCTATCCTGCGCCATCCGGACTTTTCGAAATCCTTTATCCTTCAAACTGATGCGAGTATTTCGGGGATAGGAGCGGTTCTTAGCCAGTTAGACGAACGTGGATACGACCATCCTGTCGCGTACGCCAGCCGAGGGTTAACAGCGGCCGAGAAAAACTACTCCATTACAGAACTGGAGACTCTCGCTGTTGTCCATTTCGTCAAGCACTTTCGACCATACCTCTTCCAGCACGAGGTGGTCGTTCAGACTGACCATACCGCGGTCAAAGCAGTGTTGGAGAAGCCTAACCCCTCTGCTCGGATCGCTCGGTGGGGACTCGCGCTCGCCGAATTCAAACTGACAATTCGGCCGCGAAAAGGTCAGTCTAATGGTAATGCCGACGCATTATCACGCCTGCCGGATCCTAACTCCCTCACCGGTCAGAGTATTGATGATACTCCCCTTTACAGACCTGAGGGGCATGTCATGATGATCACCGATGGTGCGCAGCACCTGGCGAGATCAAGGACCTTGACCGATGGTGTGCAGCACCTGGCGCGTTCAAGTAATTCAGCACCGATCACTGTTGGCGCGGAGCGCCCGGTACGATCAGAGTTTTATGCCGAGATATCCGTCGGTGCGCAGCACCCCGACCTTTTCGCTGCTCAGCTGGAGGATCCGGAGTTAGCCGACATCATTCGCTCTCTTAAGCCTCTGGGCGACCAGAATGATGTGCGAGGCTACCATCTGTTGGATAACGTTCTTCAGAAATGGACAGGCGAGTCCAATAAGATCGTCATACCCAGATCCATGGTTACTACCATTATCCGGGCTCATCACGATGACATCTTAGCTGGACACTTCGGTGCTAAACGTACTGCGCGGCTCATTGCTCGCAGATACCACTGGCCCTCCCTCAGTCGGGATGTCAAGTCCTTCTGTCAGCGGTGTGATCTTTGCCAACGGAATAAGCCCGCTCGACAGAAAACCACTGCGACCCTGAAACCTATCACCATCACGGGACCGTTTCATCGGGTAGGTGTCGACTGTATGGGACCAATGACCACTAGCGAAGCTGGCAACCGTTTCATCGTAGTCTTTATCGACTACTTTACGAAATGGGTCGAGGCTTTTGCTACTCCGGACATCACTGCGCACACCATAGCCCGGCTGTTTGTAACGCAAATTGTCTGCCGGCACGGGGCACCGCAGATTCTTCAATCAGATCGTGGCACTGATTTCACATCAAAACTGATGACTGAGATCACTGCGATCTGCGCAACGAAGAAAATCCACTCTACCGCCTATCACCCGATGACCAACGGCGAAGTGGAAAGAGCTAATCAGACGCTAGCCACACGGCTACGTATGTATGTTCAGCACGGACATACCGATTGGGATGAACACCTACCTTACGCTGTGTTTGCCGTCAATATCAGCATGAATGAGTCAACAGGGTACTCGCCCTTTGAACTCATGTACGGTCGCACACCCATGCTCCCTGTTGATGCCGCGCTCTCCTTCAACCCTCCGGCCCATATCATTAATGTTTCCTCATATGATATGGAGGTCAAACGTCATTTCACGAATGCGTTAACCTTAATCCAGAGTCGGATTGAGAAAGCACAGGAAGCCTATGCACGGTCGTACGACCGGAGGGCACATGATGTCTCGTACAAAGTAGGGGATCAGGTGCTCAAGCTGCGCACCTCCAGCAAACGTGGGCTCACTCCTAAATTGCTGCCCATCTACGATGGACCCTACCTTGTCACAAGTGTGGCATATCCCAATGTCACACTTCGTCTCGAGATGGATCAGGAAGACACTGTACATGTCAACCAGCTTCGACTTTACGTGTCCCCTGAACAACCGAGTGAAGCAGAGGATACACCTCCCACTTCACAGGCAACAGATTCGGCACCCTTATTGTATCCCTCAATAAGCCGGGACTTTACACCGAACCTGATTGACCCACATCTTGATGCCGAGGTCCCCGACCCGTAACTCAAGATGCATTCTCTTCATTGTCCCCGCTTACGGACGAGGACGTCCTTTTTCGAAGGACCGCCGTGCCCCTCACGAAGTATCCACTCTTGTCCATGCTGGATCTTAGTGGATAGAAGAGAATGTTCAGCAACCAAAGCGTCAGGCCTTAGGCGCATCCTCACGCGATAGCCTACACCTCACTGGGTGCATCCTCTGCGATAACCCGATAATCTGTACCTCACTGGGCGCATCCTCTGCGATAGCCTACATCTTGCCCTGAAAATTTTTCTTTTCTGTGTTCTAGACTGTCGCACAGGATATTCAATGTCGGCAACTTCACGCATCAACAACCCCCGGTTACCATACCGCAGGACGAATTACGATCAAAGAAGGCTTCATCCGCCGACAACCCAACGGACCTATTCGACCACTCCCGCCGTCACACCTTGGAATGACCTACGACCACGGACACGCCGTATAAAACCTCACTACTGACCACTGCAAGGACGAGGACGCCCTTTTTCGAAGGACCGCCGTGTCACGTGCCGCTCAATTCTCCAACGTCACGTGATTCCGATCATGCCGACATTTTGTTATTTTTCATGTTTTGTTTATTACTCGATCATGCTTTTGTTTATTTCATTTTTGCACATGCATCTTACGTTCGTTTTTATATTTTTCATGCATTTCTATGTTTCGTTTTGTTGTATTTTTATTTCTTTACAAACGCGGGTTACAGTAGGCCCTTTAGCTAAAAACTTCCGCCAGTCGTGCTCCACGAGCACATGGCTATTTTTGGTGCGCTCACGCACCTCTTATCATCAAAAATTAGCGTCGTTTTTGTTACGCAAAAACGACTAGCTAAGAAGTTTTAGCTAAAGACGTTCATATGCTTAGCATAGGCACTGCAGCCGGCCTCAGTGCTAAACGCATGTGAATGAAAAAATGTCTATGTGCTCATAGGCATCTTCTGCATCGCGTCTAGCTGCAGAAGTTAGCTTGAGCGCCGAGAAACTCCGCCCAAGCTGCAGCTGTAGCCAAACATGTCCTTAAAAGGACATGTTTCTTTAGTTTTTCGCTCATTCTTGGGTTCACCAAGCTCTCGTCCGGTTGTAACTCCGCGTCCGCCGCCTTCTCGTCGAATTTGCATAATTTTATTATACACCTGTGCGTCCGCCGCCTTACTATCAATAAATTTGCATAAATTTACCCGTGTTCACTGCGTCCGCCGCTTATCGCCTACAGTACCCCGCTGCCCATCAGTGCCAGGTGTCCGACCGCCCCGGTTCGTGAATTAAACGTTGGAGTTTCGCCTCCCGCTCGCTCCCGCTCCCTCCCGCTCGCCGCCGCTCGCCGCCTAGGACGTCTGAGGATCGTATCCCCCGCTCCCAGTGCCAGAAGACCGAAAGCATCCAGGGACTTGCCGCCCGTTGCGTCGTAATCGCTTGAGAAACAGGACTAGGTGAGTCTTCTCAGGGGATTGTTGTTATTTGTGGGTTATTTGTTGGGAAATCCTTCCTAAGTCGGTTTCCCAAGGTTTCCACAGATAAGTAGGGCCTCCACCTCTCAGGTTCGGGCTAAAAGGGGCTGTCTGGTTCATAATCGGGTCCCATAATTTAGGTCATTTTACGGGTGACCCTGTCCCCACTCTCACTGAGTAGGACTCGGGGATTGTCGCACCTAGCCTGGCAGCGTTGTCCATTACCCTACAGCAAGACCCCAAGGACAACCCAAGAGAACCAACTATAGACCTCTCTATAGCCACCAATTGCCAGGTTAGGCCCCAACGCCAACTTGGGAAGCCTGGGGAAAATGCCAGTATCCATCAGGGGTCACAGCCTATTACTCACTGTAATAGGATCAATCTGATATGGTTCACCATCAATGTGACGTCTAAAACACGGTATTACCTGATGAGATACCCAAACCTCCCCAGCTCTCCCAAGATAAACCTGTCATACACGTGACATGGCGTAAAATGTGACACCTGCAAAAAGCACTCTTTTTTGCAAATTTCAGTTCAAATCCAAACCCTGTGAATGATGATATTTTGTTGAATAGTTGAATATATCACATGCTGATCAAAATCATCAATGTCAAGTAATTTCTCATGCTGATGTTTTATTACTTTTGATCATTTGTCATTTTAATACTTTTTCTGTTTTGTTTGTGTTCCATCATTTATTTTGTGTCGGCTACCATATGCCCCTCAGAAAAAGTTTCCTTTGAAGGGCACTCCTTGCTCACAGCTATTTTGGGTCCCATGACATGCCTCTTGTGTCAACAAAGTGAGCTTTGCTCCTGCTGATGCAAACAAATAGCTGCGGGAACTTTAGCTAAAAGATGTTGATATGTTTAGCACAGGCACTAAGTCAGCCCCAATGCTGAACGTAATCAAACTTGGCAAGTGCCTATGTGCACACAGGCCCTTTCTGCAGCTTTATATCTGCAGAATTTTTTCCAGGCATCGTAAGCTCTGCCCAAGTCCTACTGTAGCTGACAAAGTGCTTAAAAACCCATGTCACTCTATGATATCACTCATTTCTGGGTTTCCAGCATCTTTCTGTGTTTTTAGTTGTCCCTCATGCCATTTTATATTCATTTCATTGGTTCCCCTATGTATAAGCACCATCTCAGTTCCCCATCTAACCTGTGCCCTCCACATTGTGCTTATTTGCATATTTCACTGCCTTCTGTTGTCTCTGTACCGGATTCCTGTTGTTTATTGTTTTGAATAAAACCATCTACCCGACCCCATTCAGCCTTCCTTAGCTGATCTACCCAAATCCACCATCACTGTCCAATGTGCCTGGTGCCCTCATTTGATCATTTGCTGTAGCTGCTCCTCAGCCCGACTGGGTAAGTTTCAGGGTATATTATTACTAGGGGTAGCTAAGGGCATTCCCTCTTAAGCAGGTTTCCCTCCCTAGAATTACCCCTGGTCACCAATAATTGGGCCTCCCTGAGGTCGGGTCAACAGGGATCTCTTGGTTCACAATCAAGATACCAGCACCTAGGTCATCTTATGGATGGCCCTGTCTATTGTTCATACTGAGCAGGACCAATATTGGTTACCCCTAACCTGGGGGTGTCATCCTCATTCCACAGTAGTACCCTGAGAGCAGCACCACAGTACCTATAGTTTCTTCTATAGTCAGTACTAGCCAGGTTAGGTTACAAGGAATAGCCTTCACCTCAGTACCAGGCCCACGGCCTCTTATTTTGGTGACCTATCTCTCCTACAAGGACATGGGGCTATAGTTCACCTATGGTGGCTTACTCAGGCAATTTCACCCAATAATGTGACAAATAGAAAATAAATTTGTTTATAGCTTGTAATCAGTAGAACTTAGGGAGTGATTTCTATTCGATAATATAAAATCATTTAATTAAATATATGCTGCACAATCGATTTAGTTTTAAGACTTTGTGCAGTAGTATTTTCTAAAAAAACTGTGTGGGATTTCATATGTCACTTTCCCAGAGTTGATTCCTATTTTATGGACACTAAATTTAGGAAAAAGCTCAAAGCAGTACAGAAGCACACATGTGTGAGGTAGAAAATGGGGGTAAAAACTACCCCAAGAGTTTTGAAACTGGAAAATTTGTTATGAAAAACAATTTTTAGGGCAACTTTTCTTGAATTTTGTCACAAAAAACGCCAAAAAACCAACTCACCCCTGTGCCCCCCTCAAAATTTCGGAGATGCAAGCATTTGGTTGGAAAGTGTGTTGATGCACTCAGCTGCAGAATATACTTTTTCACACACATGGAAAATTTTTTTTATGGATGAATGAAAATCCAATATGATGAAAGTGAATTTTTTCCAACTTTAACCCAAATTCTCGAAAATCTAGTCCACTCCTTTTTTCAGCTTGGCAACTATCCAAGGAAGTATATTCTTCTTTTTCTGCCCCATCGGGGCATTTGCTAATAAGCTAGTCCACCTCTTTTTAGTGGGCCTTAGCCATGCATGAAAACCTTCATAGAGTTTTAAATTCTGTTATCTTCACATCAAAGAAACAATCTTAAAGCTAAAGAAAGTAAAAGATGAGTAAACTGCATAGTACATACTTACAGCATGTTGTAAACAGAGTGCAAAGTGGTCATATCCATTGAATTCCCCATGGTCAAAAACCCTTCAACCCCAAAAATCGCACAAATACCTCTGTTTACACACAGCACATGTTCTTGTGTAAAGTGACTTCAAGGTCTATTGTTTTGTCAGGAAGTAGAAGTCTCACTCAATTCCTTTTGGGTCTCTCTTAGAAGAGAAAGTGCTCTTTCGAACCAAGTAAAAAATAAAAAATTTTGAAGACCATGTATTTTTGCTATTTGTGTTTCAAAAGTGCACACATTTGCATATTTTTAATTTTGTCACAAATTCAAACCTGTAAACCTACATAAAACCTATAGTTTTTATATGTGGTGCATTGACAACTTAACAGTGAAACCCAATATCTTCAGGCATCAAGCGAGCTAGGCGTAGTGAATGCAGCTTAGAACCCGGATTTTGGGAGTTCAAGTGAACTAAGTCAGCTGATATCTATTGTCACATTAGGCGAATTCGGAGCCATGTCACATTGAATGAAAAGTGGACAGTCAGGTTGATGGGAAGAAACCCATGCCGTATTGCTAGGGAATATGGCCATGTCACTGTGAGTGACATACTGTGACCCCATTGGGTGGCTTGCTTATTTCATCTCCGGAACCTGACCCAGCTAGTACTGGCTATAGGAAGGCCTATAGGGCACTTTGGTGCTGTCCTTCTGCTGAAGAGTAATGGACAATGCCACCAGGTCAGGGGTGGCAATCCCTGGTCCCATTCAGTATGAACGATGGACAAGGTCACTTGTAGGATGACATGATATAGGGGACCTAATTGTAAACCTAAATCCCCATTTTAGCCCCAACCCAAGAGGTACAAGGGCTCCTCCAACTGAGGGGAATCTCAGGGGAAAACCGACTCAGGAAAGGGTTCCCCAAAATACACCCTCAACAACAATAATCCCCTGAGAAGACTTACCTAGTCCTGTTTCTCAAGTACAGTTCGACGCAAGGGCGATGGGTCCTTGGTGGCTTCGGATAGCAATCAGGAAATGGCGGCGAGCTTAGTTCGGCAATGGGTAACTCAGGAGGTTTGGGCGACACTCTAGTATTCGATCGGATGGGTGAGGGGGTGACCAGGCACTAAGTGGGCAAGGGGTATGTACCTATACGAGTCAGGCGGAGAATGCAGTGAGTCGTAAGAATATGCAAATTTATTGAAGTACTGTAGGGTGGCAGACGCAATACAATATAGTAAAATATATGTAACCTTGATGGCTATGGACTTGGAGCTTAAGACAAAAGATAAAGTTGGAAAGCCCAAAAATGAGTACAAAACCAACGAAACAGGCACTTTTAAGGACCTCCTAGGCCTACAGTATTTCCTGGGTGGAGACATTTTCCAGTTCAAATATGTTTAGCATTGGGGATGAGTTACATTACCATGCTACACATATGAATGTCTTTTAATGAGAACTTCCAAACTAGTTGTTTTACATTGCAAAACGATGCTAGTTGTAATAAATGGTTTATTCATTGATATTCATTATTTCTCGTTTTAACTTCCTTGTACGATTTTCTGTAGTGTCCAATCTATCTCTTTTCCATAACTAACTTTTCTAGTTTGATTCCATGTTTTGTGTTTACTCTATCGCTATAATTTTGTTATAATTAGCTATCTATCGGAGCTCGATCATTCTAATGGGAATAATATTTACTTAGCTGTTTTACTGCTTATAAACCTTTGTCATAATAGATGAGGAGAGAGAGCTAGAGCCGATCTATCAGTGTGATTCGCCATAACTTTAGTTGCCTTACGCTATATTGTAACGGCTACTAAACGTCTACGATATTGGCTTTGTATTACGGCTACCCAATAAAAGCTTAATATATCGTTATGGTTATATGGGGGGTCATCAAAACTAATTATGCAAATTTGGATGCCAATTACACGAGCAATGACATTGGACGAGGTACGTACTAATTTAGATTTGTTGCCGGAACAGGTTCGTCAAGAGCTAGGTCTACTGAATCAAAAGCTCAATGCACTCCAGACCCCGCGACCCAATCTTATTTGGTTTGAGCCAGATTTCTTTCATGGTCGGCCCACTGAAAATTTCGAGTCTTGGTTGAATCGGTTTAACTTAGTTGCACAAGCACAAAAATGGGATGAAACATATAAACGACTAGTTTTCTCAACCTTGTTGCGACACGCAGCAGAAATAGTTTATAATAGTCTTAGTGACACCCAACGCACCCAACTTGATTTTCTAGCTCTTACAGAGCTTTTCCGACAAAGATTTCGGCCACCACATATTAGTGACATTCGATCCACAGATCTTCATGCTTGCCATCAAAAATCGTCTGAAAGTGTTACAGATTTCAGTATTGCCATACAAAAATTAGTTCTTGAATCATATCCAGGTTTGCCACCTGATGCTATAGATACGCTCTGTACAAGATTCTTCATTAATGGATTAAACCAGGACTTACGCCCTGATGTGATGAAACATAGCTCCACAACGTTTTCTGAAGCATAAATTTTGGCTAGGCAGCTAGAAACCCAACTACTAATTGAATCACAGTTGAGAGATAGAGAAAATAAGGAATGGTCAGGTTGCCACCGGATAAATACCATAAAAACCCAAAACAGTTGACCCAATAATTATCATAGTCCAGCAGGGAATCGACATGAGAAGATGGAGAAACAAACCTGTCATTATTGCAAAAAAGCACGTCATTTTATTTCGGTATGTCACAAAAGGCAAAGAGACATTCAAAATGGCACACACATGGCAGTTTCCATGGGTCAATCAGCATATAGAATGCCCAAATCCTCGCTTCCTAGAATTAAGCCTGGGAACCATAGTGTCCATGTTGCACAGCCTTTAGTCCAACCTGAGTGCACACCACCCAGTAGGGAACATCTCCTAGAACAGGAAGTTGAAAGCTTGAGGCGACAACTTGAACAGATGTCGCAAAATTTCTCACAAAATCCATCATTCAGTGTAACTGCACAACCTGCCTTCCCTGAGAAAGATATGGCATCTCAGTGTTCTGCACAGCTACCTACTTACAAATGTCGATCAGACATTGTGCTACAGTATCCCACTGACCAGAATGTGGACGATTTTCCAGTAGATATTCACAAGAGTAGCAGAACGAATAAAAAAAAGTCAACTTCTAAGAATAAGTTGCAGTCCAAGGCTAGGAACAAAGTGTCAACTAGTGATAACAAAAATCGTTCAAGTATATGATGGTATGAAAAGTATACTCCCACCAAATCCCTCTCCCTTCAAGTGGGAATGATCGTAGGAATTCTTATTATGGCAATAATATGCCCATTGACTGTTGGAGTAGAGCATGATTTCTACCAATGTGGTCATGGCCGCAGCAGTCATCCAATCGCAATACCAAAGACAATGGATTGCAAAATGCCTTCAAAGGAAGTGCCAAAGAAGGTCCAACTGAAGCTCTACCAGCCAAACCACAAACCAGCCACAATCGAAGCATGGAAATGCCAACTTCGCCAAAGAACAATCTGCACCAATGTTGGATTCTTCAGTGCAAAAGGACTCGTGTTGGATCAAATCAAAGAAAGGCCTCTTATTATGGGTGAATATAAAGCCGTTATTGAAACCAAACATTATCGGGATCATCCCCTAGTCCCACTTGCTTCCAATGAATCCTGGACGACTAATCTTCCGCTCGATGTTCAGTTTGAATGGTGTTGTCGAGATGAATGTTTCACTGTAGAGAATTTAATTCTGGAGAAAGGACAGATTGCCACCACCGATGGTCACACCTTATCAAGTGATCTTGGCAATATGGGATCATGTTATGCACCCAGCGGGTACTGTGACACCCAAGACGAAGTGATAGTATGGGATGCATCAAAGATAGTCTCTCCTTGCAAATATGTTGAACTACAGACATATTCAGCAGTTTATAGCAGCTCATTCTATGTTATTGATGCCATTCAGGGTGCATTCTCAATTCTCAATGTACCACTGAGTGAGATAAAAGGACGCCACTGCTTACCTGTTGATGCCGTCTTAACTCATCAAGGTGTAGCCCTAAAAATAACTAATAGGTACAGAACAAAAAGAGCCTCCAATCCCTCTCGTCCCTCACGACCACAACCACCCAAACCAGTTGATCCAGTCAATGCTAAGCTACAGTACTTGGAAGCCAAAATATTGGCACTAGAAACAAATGATTTTCGTGAAGGGTGGTCAAACTTTTGCCACATGAACAACCGACAGACAAATATAATCCACCAGCTATTACAATTAGATGCAACCCTTGGAGCTCGAGTACTCCTCAATCGAAATGACATTCACTCCAAGTTTGCTGGAGAAGCTTTATTAGTATGGGAATGCAAAAAGTATACAGCATCTAAAATCTTCTGGGACTACCAAGTTAATGGAACATGCTAAGAGCTCCTTCCTGTCCTTATTAACAACAAATTAATGTTTGCTACCCCAGGGAGTCACGATTTAGTTCCACTTCACTTACCATAAATTGTAACCATCATATAAGTGGAATCTTTCAAAACACCCCACAGGATTGGAGAACAGAACGGGAACCTGTTCATTTAAGCATGCTCCCTGCAGAATTGTTGATGCATTCAGTGCCTAATGTAACTATATTCAATGCGCCAGCAATATTTTATGACCAATTAGAAGGCACCATTAATGGCCTGGGAATGTTCAAAAATTACATGAGTAAAGTGATGAAACTTCAGACACAAATGAACCAACTTATAGAATACAATTCCGCTTTGTCACTACATCTATCAGCTCTCAAAGAAATGATTGAAGGTGCTGGAAATGCTGCAAGTAAAATGATGCAGGTACCCAGTGAAAATCTTGAACATTTAATTGGTAGTGCCACAAAGGGAACTGCTGAATTAGCCAATACGCTGTTAGCTGGACCATTACAACTGATATTTAACCTAATAGTCACGGATCATGCACCACTGCAGTACATTTACAAGAATCCATCTACCAGCTCGACATTGACAAGATGGAAGATGGCGCTGTTGGAATATAATATCTCCATTAAATACAAACCAGGAAAGAATAACAATGATGCAGATGCCCTGTCTCCTATCAGAATGGATGATGAAAAAATAAATATGATACAAGGAATCAAGAAGAAGATGATAGTTCAAATGAAGAAGATGACAGTGGAAGTCACAACGTGGTTGCCCAAGCCCAAAGAACTGATAGATTCTGCAAATGGATAATAGATAATCTCGGGAAAGCATACATTGATCCTACGATGTCTACTGAAGATATCCAGTTCTTATCAGCTGAAGCCTCTCATTATATGATTTTGGACAATCTACTGTATCGTAGAGGTAACAAAGATAACCGATCACCTTGTATGGTAGTCCCACAGTCCCTGACAACAAAAATATTCAAATTGTACCAGGAAGACAAGTTTAGTGGTCATTTAGGATTTATGAAAATGCTCGCCAAAATTTCCAAAAGATTCTATTGGCACAACCTGAATAGCGACATTCATAAGATGTGCAAGGAGTGTGTAAAATGCTTCTCCTACAAGCAACCGAATCAAAAGACAAAAGTTCCAATGCAATCCATATTGATCCCTGGGAATCCCTTTTCAATGATTGCAGTTGATGTTATGGGTCCCTTGCCTCTCACAGAGCATGGTAACAAATATCTTGTTGTTTTCATGGACTACTTTACTAAGTGGCCCGAGGTATTTGCACTGAATAATGTCACAGCAGAGATAATGGCGAGACTTTTCGTAGAAAATATAGTTTGTCGCTTTGGTAGCCCACATCAAATCCTCTCTGACTGTGGTACAAATTTTACATCAAAGTTATTTCGAGAAATAGCACGACTTTGCGAAACGGAACAGAAACTCACAACACCGTACCACCCCCAAAGGGATGGTATGGTAGAGCGCTTCAATCCCACACTGACAAATATGCTGAAAATGTATGTCTCTACAACCCATGGTAATTGGGATGCTCACTTACCATATGCCCTTTTCCCCTATCGGACATCAGTCCATGAATCCACTAAGGAAACACCCTTCTACTTACTGTATGGATGTGATGCCCGGATTCCTGCAGATGAAAACTTCGCAGTGTACCGAAGCCCCTATGTTGAGAGCTTTTCATCATACAAAGAAGAGCTTCAAGATCGACTGACTGTGGCATGGCAAATAGCATCAGAGCACATACAACAAGCACAATGACTGCAGAAAACCCAATATGATAAAACAGCCAAGATTGTGATCTTCAAGAAAGGAGATATAGTTTATTTGCATAATCCGACTGTAAAACAGGGGAAGTGTCCCAAGTATACCATATATTGGTATGGACCATATCGAATCATGAAGATGGACCCGCCCAATGCCCACATACGACTTATAACAAAGCCAGATAGTCGCCTCGAAGTTGTTCATGTCAATCAGTTAGGACTATTTACCGCAGAGACCAAGCCTTTGTGAAATTGTATGGTGTAGGTTTTTCTTAAGGGGTAAGGTGTAATGAATGGTTTATTCATTGATATTCATTATTTCTCGTTTTAACTTCCTTGTACAATTTTCTGTAGTGTCCAATCTATCTCTTTTCCATAACTAACTTTTCTAGTTTGATTCCATGTTTTGTGTTTACTCTATCGCTATAATTTTGTTATAATTAGCTATCTATCGGAGCTCGATCGTTCTAATGGGAATAATATTTACTTAGCTGTTTTACTGCTTATAAACCTTTGTCATAATGATAGATGAGGAGAGAGAGTTAGAGCTGATCTATCAGTGTGATTCGCCATAACTTTAGTTGCCTTACGCTATATTGTAATGGCTACTCAACGTCTACGATATTGGCTTTGTATTAGGGCTACCCAATAAAAGCTTAATATATCGTTATCGTTATATAGTTTTTACTGATAAGAGGTGCACATGATGCTCGGATTATGTCCATGAGCTGGTGGAGCTTATCTGGCAGAAATTCTGATTAAAGGGTCACATACTGTAGCCTAAGTGCGAAATGGAAAGCAACAAAAGCATAACAAAAATGACACACAAAATGTCAAACAAAAAGTGGCGAAAAAAATAAAGTATCAACATGATGTAAATCATGTGACATTGGGCAAAATTGGTCAGCATGTGACACTATCGTTGAAATTGGAATTGACGACCGAACTGTTGTGCTGTAATTCTAGCTCAGGACTAGTCCCCTACACTTGAATAGTGAAGTGAGGATTAGGTACTAATTCCCATTTCGACAAGGGTTAAAGGATGCAAACTTTTTGAATCCCATGCTAGATTTTTTGGGTGAAGGTGTGGCCCAAAAATTAGCAGTTTATTGAGTTGAAATTCTGAAAAAAGTAGGGTATCCACAAAAAACAACACAGCACCCTCATTTTTGGGAGTTGGATGTAAAATTTTGCTGAAAATAGCTTAGGACCTTACATGACCCACAAAATTTGACCAAAATCTGAGATGGTCGAGCGGGTGTCCCCAGAGCATTTGGCGTGGAATGACCCATCCACATTAGAATTTCCACGGCAAAGCTTTCACCCGTAAGTAGAGAAAGAAGGCTCTTTTGCCGATTGTTGCCTAGTACAATGGTGCCATCGGAATCGTCTTGCTCTAACTTTTACGATTCTGCTTTGGAAGGTCTTCAGTCTACACTTTTAAATGACCGAGCCATGTGCCTACTGTATACGTTCCTTGTATAAAAAAAAATACAAAGCATTACGGAGCGCTGTTCTTTTTCGACATTTCCTTGCACTGTGGAAAAAAAATCTGGAATGTGGAAGAAATTTTTGAGGTCTTTACACTAATGTGGTAGAAAAATTTCGGTTTTCATATTGAAAAGATGCATTTTAGTGCATTTTAGGAGCATACCTGTAAGACCTCCGACCAGTTGCGGGGGGGTAAATCCGAAATTTTGGGGGGGTAGGAAAAAGTCGAACTTTTTCCCAAAAGAAGCTTAAAAAACATACACTTTTTTGAAAATTTTTTTAATTTTTTCCAAACGGGGGGGGGGGGGGTTGGGGGGGGAAAATGATTTTGGGTAGGGTTGGCCGGGATGGGGGCAGGGTTGGCAAAAACCCAGTTTTTGAAATCTTCATTTTTGGGTTTTTGGGTTTTTGGGTGGGTTTTTCTGGGTTTTTGGTGGGTTTTTGGTGGGTTTTTCTAGGGTTTTTGTTCCAGTTTTGTACTAATGAATGATCATTTTACTTAAAATATATATGAGAATGTTATTTTTAACGTATAAAGTGTATTAAATTGCTGAACAGTGTTCAAGACTGACTATACATTTGGTTGTAACATATTTACACGAGTCACGCGACTGCACATTGCACAACGATTTTATCGATTTGGCTTATTAAAACGATTGGCTGTTAATTGAATTTTTTATTGCATGATCTAAACACTAAAAATTGAAATGTCACTTTAAAAAATTGAAAATTACGGAAATCAAATTTCACGCTTCGGCTTCGCTCACTTCATCAGATTCACAGTCACGGGAACTTTCTAGCAGCCCAAAGTTTGTCTTAACGAATACCAGTTTGCGCACTGTTTCCGTCGACAATTGATTTCGCAGCTTGGAATGTATGAAGCCAAAGGTAGAGAAGTTTCTTTCCGAAGATGCGGTAGAGACAACGAGCGAAAAAACCTCAATTAATTTTTTATACATGTAATACATTGAAACAAATAACATGTTATCTATGTGTACCTTCAGAGCGATTCGTTGCACCAGCGGCCAGTCAGCTCCATCTGTGAGCCAATACTCAAGGACAGACTTTTTCTTTTTGACGAGCATCTGGTCTGGTAGCGAAATGAGTTATTTTGTTTTTGTAATTTTGCCTCAATCATGTATTGCGTCAATTCTTGATACACAGCACTTTTTTGGTCAGCTAGTTCTGGATTTGCCACAGGGAAATTAACGATGAAATCCTCAATCTCGTTCTGGATTTGCCACAGGGAAATTAACGATGAAATCCTCAAATTAACGATGAAATCCTCATTTTAAAAGAATTAAGAAAAACCCAAAAACCCAAATTTTGTCAAAAAAATGCACCCAGAAAAACCCAAAAACCCAGGTCTTGCCAACCCTGGATGGGGGGTCCCCCCCCAACCCCCCCCCCCAAGTACAGCTATGTTTAGGAGGTCCAAACACTGTTTTTTTCCACATTTGCACTATAACGTGGAAAAAAATCTGGAATGTGGAAAAAATTTTTGAGGTCTTTCCACAAATGTGGAAGAAAAATTTTGGGTTTTCATATTGAAAAGATGCATTTTGGTGCATTTTAGGAGATCCAAATCTCGAAATTTTTCGCGCCGGTTATAACTTTAATAATCATTATTCATTAAGTAGCTCAGGCGCGGCTTTTATCATGTCTACCTTTATTTATCACTTAATCTATAATAGTTTTCATCATCTTAAACGTAGTATCTCATGTTTTAATTGGTAATCTTCAATGTTTTATCATAATATTTAATGAAGATTCGCATTTTTTCCTTTTGAGAAAGATCAATACGTCAAGTCTCTATGCTTTAAGATGCGATTATTTCTTTGCTAACAAAAAAATTAATTTAAAAGCTTCATGGAAATGTCTTTCGGAAATTTATACTCTTCTTACTGATATATTTTCGACAAAGTTCATGAGAGTTTACAAATAAATTACAGATTTTAAAATTTTTCAAGTAAAATTCTAGAAATTACGGCTCTTGAACACAAAATTGGAATCTAATTCTTGAAATAAATGTTCGGAAAATTGATTTTCCAGCATCCCAGAATGTCAATATACCCAAAAGATTACCATCTTTTTTGGGCTTTCGCTTGTCATCATGGAGGACTTGACTATTGATTTCTTGTGTAATTCAAGTCAATTATGCTCTTGGATAGTTTTCTTGAAAATTAGTTCAACAGGCTTTTTAGTTTTAAGATTAGGCTTTTAAGTCGAACATTCCAATTTTTCCTTCAATTTTAATGAATTAACTTCTCTAAAAACACCGGAAGGCTTGAAAAAGCTCAAAAACAGTGCAATAAAGCGTCTGTGAGCAATTTTAAGCCAAAAAAACGAGGATTTTAAGACGAAAAAAAATTTTTTCCATATGTGGAAAAAAATTTGACCCCTTTCCACATGTGTGGAAAAAAGTTCGTGGAAAAAAAACAGTGGGTCCAAACAGTGTTTTTTTTGTGCCAAAACATAAACAACCCACCGAAAATTTACAAAGTTTTCGACTTTATTCACACTAATCTTTACTTGTTGTTTGCATAAAGATCCGTTAGTCGAAAATTGAATCAATTTGAATTTCGTGAATTCCGTGAGTTATTTAAATTTTCTCAGTATTCCGTTTCTTCTCGAATCGTCGTGACCTACTTGCAGTTTTTTCTTATCTCACTGACATGACTAGCTAAAAAATAGGTTGAAAACGATTTTTACCAAAAATTATTGCGTTAAACGTTAACTTTTTATCAAAATGTTGGGTTAAAACTTTTCCGCAGTTTTCAGTATGTTTGTAGTAAGAAAAAATTTTTTGAGCCATTGGCACAAATTTTTTTGGCCTCTTGCGCCAATTGGCACAAATGTCCGTACACAAAAAAAATGCTGGATCCAAATCTCAAAATTTTCCGGCGCTTCGCGCCGGTAATAACTTTAATAATCATTATTATTTATTACCAAGCTTAGGTGCGGCTTCTAGCATGTCATATTTCATTTACCATTAATCTTCAATAGTTTTCATCATCTTAAACGTATTATTTAATGTTTAATGAGCAATCTTGCATATCATATCTCTATATAATATAAGATCTGCATTTTTTCGTCGTAGATTTTTTTGAGAAAAATCAACACGTCAACTTTCTCAACTTTTTGAAGCGTTTGTTCTTTTCTTAACGCAAATTCAATTCAAAAGCTTCTTGGAAGAATTTTTGGAAAATTTCTACACTTCTGACTCATTGCTTTTCGGCTAAATTTATGAAAGGTTACGAACAGGGTTGGCGACACTGTTTTTTTCCCCAAATCGTGCTTTTTCGGGGAAAAAAATTCGGAAAAGGGAAAAAATTTTGGGTCTTTCCCCATTTGGGGGAGAAAATTTTGGGGATCGGATACAGAAAAGATGCATTTTGATGCATTTTAGAAGGTCATAATATATATTTAATAATCATTATTATGCATTACTTGGCTCAGGCGCGGCTTTTAGCATGTCTGCCTTCATTTATCATATAATCTATAATAGTTTTCATCATCTTGAACGTATTATCTCATGTTTTCATTCGTAATCTTCAATAGTTTATCATGATATTTAATGAAGATTCGCATTTTTTCGTTTTGAGAAAGATCAATACGTCAAGTCTCTAAGCTTTTTGATGCGATTATTTCTTTCCTAACGTAAAATCAATTCAAATTTATACTCTGCTTACTCATATATTTTCGACCAAGTTACTGAGAGTTTACAAATAAATTATACTGGTTTTAAATTTTTCAAGTAAAATTCTAGAAATTAAGACTTCTGAACACAAAATTCAAATCTAATTCTTGAAATAAATGTTCGAAAAATTGATATTTCAGCGTCGCAGAATGTCAATACCCAAAAAATTTTCCCGGCTCTCCGCGCCGGAATGATTACCATCTTTTTCAGTTCTAACTTGTCATCAAAAAGGACTTAACCGTCGATTTCTCATGTATTTCAAAGTCATTATGCTCTTGGATAGTTTGCTGGAAAATTTGTTATACAATGCTTGTAGCTTAGACTTCAAACTCGAAAATTTCAATTTTTTCCTCAATTTTAATGGATTAACGACTCTAAAAACACCAGCAGGCTTGAGAAAGCTTTAAAAAACTCAAATAAAGCGTCTATTAGCATTTTAAGGGGAAAACGACTTCGGGAAAATGAGGAACAAAATTTCGACCCCTTTCCCCATTTGGGGAAAAGGCCTGGGGAAAAAAACAGTGTCGACCACTGTTTTTTCGCCAAATCGGTGTTTTTGGCAAAAAATTTGGAAATTGGGAAAAAATGTGGGTCTTTTCGCCAAATGGCGAAAAAAATTCTGGGATTTTAAAGTCGGCACTCGGAAAGGTGAGGCGATCGTAAGCACGTCCACTTTACTTACTAGTTAGCATTCAGTAGTTGTAACCACCTAGAATTATGGAATTTTTTTAGAAGTCGGTTCCCTTCCCAAACTTCCAAACTGGCATTTTCGGACTCCTCAGATGCCAGCTATCCAGATCACTTCGAAAATCCGGGGGCTCATGGCATTCAGGAACTCTTTTGCATAAAATCTGTACACATGTCACGTAATCCTACAGAAAAATCCTACTAACTTCAAGAATCGAACCTGGTCCACTAGCCTATACTCTTAATGCGTTTACCACTACACAATTTCACCAGAAAGTATAAACACTATATTCCTTTAAAACTTTGATGCTATTTGAACTAACAACTTCATTTGGAAGAGCCTCAACAGCGCTGCGCTCTTCGGACGCAGCTGCTGTACCCTAAGCCTAAGGAAAATTTTAAAGGAAAAATAAACGTCTACTCACTAGTCACAGAAATCCATGCTCAAAATTAACAAATAACTCATATACAGTAATTAGGCTGAAGGCCGGGAAACCACTTATAAAATTCAGCCGAATGTATCGCCTCGTGGTTTAATTAGTTTATCTTTTATATTGCGCGTTAGTATTTGACGAAAATGAAGATTTTTTCGATTTTTTGCACAAAATTTTTCTGCGGTCTTTACTTACAAATTTTTGAACTTTGTGAACATAATTTTTTTCACATTCAGCAAATGATAGGAACACCATCAGTTTTTGGACAGTGACAGATACTGCTGTCGAATGATCTAAATTTTTGGTTGCTTTTCTGATTTTACAAATTAAGTGGCATTCTTTCAATATAATATTTTGCATTTTGTCCGACTATGAAAAATAACTGAATTGAATGAAAAATTAAACCACTTATCAAGTAAATGAATGTCGAAAAGATTAATTTTCCAGCGTTCTATTATCAAAACTCCATTCCATCATGGGTGTACTGTGGCCTAGATAAAGTTTTATTCCTTCCCAATATACTTACGAATTTTGTTGTTTCGCCCAAATTTATGAAACCTTGTTGACTTCAAGTTGATTTTTTTGCTGGTTAGAAGATTGGGGATTTGGCAAGTCGGTTCCCTTCCCAATTATGGTCCACAATGGCATTTTCGGACTCATCATGATGCCAGGTATCCAGATCAGTTCGAAAATCTAGGGGCTCATGGCATTCAGGAACTCATTTGCATAAAATCTGCATACATGTCACATACTCCTTGTCACTACAGAAAAATCCTACCTACATACTTCAAGAATCGAACCTGGTCCACCAGCCTATGGAGTTAATGCGTTTACCACTACACAATTTCACCAGAAAGTATTAACACTATATTCCTTTAAGACCCTTGATACTATTTTAATTAACAACTTCATTTGGAAGAGCCTCAACAGCGCTGCACCCTAAGCCTAAAATAAAGGTCTACTCACTAATCACAGAAATCGATTCTCAAAATTAACAACTCATATACAGCCGGGAACCCACTTATAAAATTTAGCCGAAGATTGAAAAAATCTGCTAATTGTTCATGCATGAACATTATTAGGACGAAAAAATCAAATTTTAAATCATAAAATCGTCCTGAAAAATTCATCTTACAGGGTTCTAAACTATCGGGATATGAATGATTCATATGCAGTCTATGATTCTTCATTTTGGCCAAGCATAGATATGTCAGCCGTCGTATTTGTATGCAATTCAGGCTTTCCTCGCTTTCGTTTTATGTTAACTTGTTATGGATTTTGATAAAGTTATCATAATCTGACTCAAAAATCAAAAATTTCTGTTTTATCTTCATTTTTGATAAATTACCAACTGCAGAGGCATGATTATGTTCAGAAAAGTTCATAAATGCATAAATAAAGGATATAGTCTGGTGACATTTTTAAGCGAAAAAAATTATATGGCGAAATTAGCGAAAAAGATTTTGACTTCTTTCACCCAATGGCGAAAGGGCCTCTGCGAAAAAAACACTGCTAACAACCCTATCCGACTTTTGAAGTATAGTATGATAATTAGAAGTTATTAAAGTTCACGAATCCTCCGTGGATCATGCCTGATATTTTGTACCCAATGTTTGACTCGGTTGAACAGATTTTCAACGCATGTTTCTCATTACCTTGTTTGTAATTTATGTTCCTGGTGTGATTTGTTACTGTTACCATTTCTGAGCTAGGATTACTATTTATACTTAGTAATACTTACGTGTTGCATAAAAATAATTCATGTTCGATATCTAAATTATGAAGACGTATAAAATCGACTTGAAATTCGCTAATATACGTATTATGTTCATTAACTGGGGAATTTTCATGAGATACCTGGGAAAGTCAGAGGATTTTTTTGGCCAAGTGTGTATGAACTCTGCATCAATCTCATGTCATTATTACTTAATCTCAAACGTTTCTGATCGTTTTGACGTTATATTTTCGTGTCGAGTCAAAAGTGTTTTCTCTACAATTTTTAGGGAAGTCTGAAAGAATGTCTGGCGAGTGTAAATAAAACATTTTCTAAATTAAAAATGTGATATTACTACTGCTCTATTGATATCTAGTTATCCAGCTAAGGTTCAAAGTTTGCGGAGGCATGATCAAAAAGAGAAATGTTCTAAATATCAAACTAGCTGGATTGATATAGGTGAGGTGATTCCAAAATTGTCGAATTATGCTACTCACTAGGTTGCCGAAATGTCTACAACTCGTCGAAAACTGCGGAAAGATTTTTCGGCGAAAACTGTCGACACGGCTCCATCCTCTGCCTTGGATGTAGATATTCCAGTCAGAAGAATTGATATTTCGAAATCTTATGCCAAAGTGACGTCTACGAAATCCGGTGGGTCCACAACCATCATTGCAACAAAAGCTGCAACGGCAACTTTCTCTAAACCGAAGGTGTTGAACAAAGCTGACGAATTATTTGACGAAATTTTTGCTTCATCGACGAAATCGCGTATTGAGTCGACTGATAAACTCGATTCCAAATCGAAAAGTACGGCTTGGGCTAAAACAAAAAGCTTTCCCGAAACATCTCCGTCGTCTTCAATTTCCTCGTTGTCGCTATCACAACCTCCTTTACCCGTTACGGTGGTATCGTCGACGCCCAGAAATGATGATAAAGCTCCATCAACTTGTCAAACCAGCATGAAGAAAGCTGATTCAGCAGAAGCGATCTTCACCGCAAAATTAAAAAGAAAAATTGTCCAGCCGAAGAGATTTTATGAGGAACCTATTACACAAATCAAATGCATCAGGAGTGAGAAAGAGGTAATTTATAAAAATATGCTGTCATTATGGCTTTGGTTTATCGGACATTTGTAGAATTATGTAGTCAGAATAAAAGTGGAATTTTTTATTTAAAATTTTTATTTACTGCCTCTATAGCTGCTAGCTAATTGACCGTCATGTATTAAATTCGATCGAAGGTCTGAGTGGTTCAGAACAGACATGCACGGCAAAAATTTCCCAGGAGAGGGTCCTTGGACTTTTTATCTAGGGGGTACTGGGGTGGACGACAGACATGCACGGCCAGAAATTTCCAAGGGGAAGGGACTTGGACTTTTTCCAGGGGGTAGGGGGGTGGGCGAGAAAAAAAAGTTCTGAAAGCTTTTTTTATACAAAATATGTACACGAAAATATCGAATTTTTTTCAGCAGGCCTCCAAAAGAAAAATTGATGACTGTACAAACAAAAAGTCGCTTGACCCCCCTCCTCGGACCTCGGAGCTTTGCTTCATGTATATGGTCAAAAAAGCATATAGCTCTTACAGTTGACCCAATTAATTTTATCTAGTTCCGACCGAAACTATTTCTAGGGGTGATTGTTTTATCCAGGAAGAATTTCATTTAAGCGTCGCAAATCAAAATTTTTCAATTTTCAGATGTACACTGTTGTCAGACACGTCAAACAAGCCCATCAGTGTCTGGAATCGGGAGAAGCTCAACAAATATCCGACGATATCGTCTATTATATGGACAATGTTTGTAACGAGAAAGACAAAAATATACGATACTTGAGGTCTTTGTCAATTTTTTACTGGGAAACTTGCATTCTTAATGGCATACTTTTTAAGCTTATATACTTTGGCACAAAAGTGCACGCAAAGCAATTTTAGGGCGCATTTCCGCGCGTACGGGCATGCTAAGAAGTTATTTCATAGTCTGATTAATGTCGAAGACGACAAGGTAAGATCTATTTTCCACGGATTTTACGCTTCTTACTTAAAATTTCAAAAATCTCAAAATTTCTATATTTCCGTGGTAACATTATCGTGTCTCATCTGAAATCTCAAAAGTATTTCGCAATTCACGTTCTCTAATTCACTACAGGAGATTTTTATTGGTAGTCCGATTTTCTAATAAATTTAACGGTTTATGACGTAAATTCAATTCTAAATTATTTGCAGGTATATGTACAGGAGTGGCTCTTATGAATGCTCCATTTCTTAATGATGTGGAGATGATCTTTGTGTTTTCTTTTTTTGCCAGGTTGTAGCCCTGTGCGCCTCGACAATCTTCTATTTGTTAAGTCGCGATCGTTGTAGCTTCCAAGTCGATATGGAAATTTTACGTTTATCCTTGAAATACGTAAATTTAGATGAAAAGGTTGTCGACGATCCACAAAACATCGATAATAGCGAGTACATTAAATATCAGAAAAAAGTTTTAGAAATTTTACGCGATTGGCACCAGGCGATTAGCGCAACGGCTGGTATTAACCGAAAGATTTTATTTGATGTCACGGATGATAATTTATCGGTAAGGAAAATTTATTTCGTAAGTTTTGAAAGAAGTAATTTTTAAATTTCAGATAAGTTTTCTAATTATCGAATCGTTGGTATTCGTTTTCATACGAAATACCGAAGAGAGTTTAAAATTGGCAATGTGCCAGCTTGGAGGTTTAGACCTTATTGTAAACAAATGTAAGTTTATCTTTAATAGAGGTCCAATACGCATCATCGTATCACAGAAAAATTTCAAGCATCAATGACTATTTGAAAAATCATTTTTCGGCAACGGAAGCTAATTTTTTTGGTACATGAATTACGTACATACATAACATCTGCCCTAATTTTCCTGAGTTCAGTTATCTTGTCGGCCCCGTCGGCCCATGCTATAGGGTCACGGAAATCGTGGCATGTAATGACTATTCGCTAGGAAGATTCTAATAACACGTCACATTCCCAATTACATGTATGATCAATTAAATTTTTAACTAAAATCTTGGTATAATTCCGGTATTAACTCTAATCATGAGAGATTATTGTAGACTACTATATTTTAATGTTACTTTTTCAGTAAGTGACAAGTTGGTCGCATTTCCTAACCGTGAAGATCTTTTTTCGGATAAAAACGTTGACCACGTCCGCATTATCGAGCGATGTTTACGAATTTTAAATCAAGTCACTTCGGATTGTCCGAAAAATCAAGCCTATTTAATAGTCTACGGAGACGCTAAAATTTTGAAAGTTTTAACAGCGTTAGATAAATTTTTTCTACGAATTTCATTTTTTCATTATTAATTTATCTGTTCAGATTTTTCAATCTGTGTTTGAACCTTCTTACCAAAGCTAGTCAAGATTTCTCGGAGAATCGAAATGAGTCGGGAACATCGCCTGACGCGAAAACTATCCTCAATTTATGCCTCAAAGTTCTGTGTAATATTACTAACATGAACGGTAAGGACTGAATCGGATTGGTTTTTCTGTCTCAGAATATCTGTCTGGCGTGCGTAAAAAGTTTTCAGAAAATTCAAAAACTCTTATTTGATTCTTTTATACAAAACCATCAATTAGCGCGTTCAACAAACGTTCGTAATTTCTAAATATATTTCCTCTGCAGAAATCGCTTGCCAAAAGCTGGGATCGTTGGATACATTTATGGTCGACTGCATCACTCTATTGACTGATCAAATACCGAATTATTTCAAATCGGACGACAAATTTGATTTTTCGACGTTAACTTTAGGATTGTTAATTAATTTAATTGAGCCTTGCAACAGCAACAGGAAAATTGTAATCTCCGCTATGATGAAAAATAATCAAAGTGCTATTGAAGCGTTAGCTCAGGTTAGATTTTAATTCTTAAGAATATTAGGTCTTATAATTCATCAAAATTGTTCTCCATAGGCATTCTTGAGACATGATGATGCCGCGAAAGTATTGGACCAACAAGTTGATCAACAAATCGAAATTTTTCAAAGTCAAAATCAAATTGTGTCCAGTGAATTTGAATTTGCTCAACAAGTTCAAGAAACATTAGAATCAGGTCAGATAATGTAACTGTCATCAAAACTTGTTCGACAAAGCGATAAATCCCAACTGCATCAATGTGTTGTTCATAATGTGGAAATCCTTTTTTGTTGTGCCACCTTAAACTTTTCTGTGATTTTTCCCGATCGATTTATTAATGCAATGATCAAAAAGTTTCGAGCTTTATGAAAAGCACACATTTCTTATCTTTCCTGGCATTAATCTTTATAACAATTTCAGCCGTTGGACAAGCAGGAAAGCATATGGAAGACACGATGATAGCTGCACATATTGCTCTATTTTTTGGTTTGATTTTGCAGCAAAATGAGGTAAGCAATTAAATCATAGGACTATTTTGAAAAGCTGACCTACAACTGGTGATCTTCCTAGCAGAAAAATATCAATTGAACACCAGCAGGATTTTATTATCTTCTCGTAAATTATTCAATATGACTGTATCGAACGACTTCGAAAATTAAATATCAATGCCCAAAAACTTCTCCCTTCCACAGAAATTTCTCAAGTTCAAAAGAAATTATGCCTAGCTTATAATCACCCGTAACAGTTTTATGATGACAGATTTCCCATTTTAGTCGTATACTTGACATCTATTGTCGGCATTCACTAAATCTATGTACTTTTTTCTATTATGCAGAATGTAGCCGAATGTATCAAACAATGTTTGAGTAATCGATCTTTCGAACCACTCATCAGCAAACTGAACAAATTAGTTGACTTCTTACGATTAATTGTGAGATACATTTCTTGAAGATTTTGTTACTTTTTCATAGTTATATTTTTATTCAGGATAGCCTTACGTCCGTTCACGAAAATGCCATGTTCAAAGCGATCGAAATGTTAGAACGTTTGAGCGACCCATAAGTTTAAAAAATCAATTACTGATCAATTTCGGCGTTTCGTTTCTGTAAGGTTTTTGCTACCTTTGTACATTTTTAATCGTACTTGTTGTACAAATCTTGTAGTCTTTACCCGCGAAATTCTTATAATCGTACTATTCAGTCAATGATAATTTCAAAAGCACAGCTCAGCTGGAGGAACAGCTGATTCGCTTGGCAGTAGAGCTTCACACGACAAAAATGTTAGAAGCAGCGCCTGAGCTAGGAAATAAATAATATGCATTTAAGTTATAACCGGCGCGAAGCGCCGGAAAATTTTGAGATTATGACCTTCTAAAATGCACCAAAATGCATCTTTTCTGTGTCCGATATGATCAAACACATGACTCAAAAAATTCTGACAAGCCATTTTTGCTTGTTGGACTAAAATTTTACAAGCCATTTTGTCAGTCCAACAAGCCATGGCTTGTAAAAGGCCAAAAAACTATGCATACACCTCTACTCTCAAGCATACCTGTACTTGGGGGGGGGTTGGGGGGGACCCCCCCCCCCCAACTCGGCCAACCCTATACCCAAAATCATTTCCCCCCCCCAACCCCCCCCCAGTTTGGAAAAAAAAAATTTTCAAAAAAGTGTATGTTTTTTGGCCTTTTTTGGGAAAAATTTCGACTTTTTCCTACCCCCCCCCCCCCCAAAATTTCGGATTTACCCCCCCCCCAACTGGTCGGAGGTCTTACAGGTATGCTCTCAAGTCTACATATTATACGTGATACAAAACGAGTACCCGAATTACCTGTGTACCCGGGTACCCGGGTAATGGTTTTCATTTTGTACCCGGTTAATTCGGGTACCCGGTGTGAAGCTCTACTTGGCAGTTACAAATATTCTATTGAACATCATAAATATAAGTTGTTCAGAATAGCGAGAATTCACGAACTCCAATCGTCAAAATATCGAACTCAACCATTTTTATGTTTTTGAAGCTAATGTTATATATTATGTTTATCATTTTTTGATACGTCTGTGTGGTTTTACTGTATATATTGATGATACGCGCTTTTGTCTTGAAAAATAAACCGTTGATTATTGTGCATCAACTTTTCTGATGAATTGTTCGGTTGAATTGCATTCCATTTTTTTCTACGGCTTGCCTTGTCGTGAGGTGTTCCAGAAGGGTTGCTTTCAGAAAGTTACTACTGTTTCGCCTTGCAGAACTTTCTTCACCCATGCTATCCGGGATACGGACAATTCGCCCCGATACACTGTTTTTTAATTTAAAAAATTCAGATTTAAAAATAACTCCACTAGGTTGTTAACAGTTATGTAATAGCATTTCTACACATCCATGCACAAAACCTAGAGATTTTTCTCAGCCGAAATAGCATGTTTATTTATGAATTATGCATGCAGAGTGCAAGTATTATGTACAGGAAGAAAATGATCTGTACAGCAATGTTCCAAATAAAGGTCCACAAATAATTTTTTTTTTCGTTGAATATAACATTTTTTTACTGGTGCGGTTAGTGCTAAGTCACTATTAGCCTTTTTTACTCGTACGGTTAGCACTACAGGCATATGAGCAGTGGTTCCCTGGAAATGAAGTAACCAGTTGTTTTTTCCACTTGAAACAAAATGTGTGGCTTCAAGTTTAAAACGAAGGCTTGCAGCTAAAGTTTAACTGGCTGAAAATGATCAATTTCGATCAAAAATGTGTGAAAAATCTCAACACTCGCAATTTACAAATTCATATTTTTTCAAGTTTGTAATGATGGTGTCCTAATCCCCAGAAACCATGCCAAATTTTAGTCTGATGGCGTGAATACCCGAGAAAATTTAGGCAGAATTTTAACGTGCAACACGGATATGATGTAAGCAGAATTGCGAGTCATTTATGTTATTCGATCTGGATTTGTTTTTTTATGTTTTTTGTTCCTTTTTTCGTTTAATTTTCTGTCTTGTATTCCTCTTTTTTTCATTCATCTTTCTTGTATAGTTCCTTCTCCTATATTTTTTGATTCATTTTTACTCATTCTCCTTTTCTTATTTTTTCCTTTATATTTTTCTTCTGCTTTTTTTATTTTGATTCTTTTTTGTTTTTGGTACACTGCAAAGTTGTCACAAAAAAGATAGTGAAGAACACAATAGAGTCACACATAGAATAATTGTGATACTTTGTCATAATCTTAATTGCTCTCCATAGATCCCGATAAAAAGCTACAAGAAATGAGGTTGGAAAAAGAAAATATGTATACAACCAGAAAAGAAAAGAAAAAAGACAATGTAAAAAAAGAGTAAAAAGGAAAACAGAGGTGACAGGGCGAAGTGAAAAATCATCTTTTCATCTCCTTTATGTTTCACATACCTATATGTGAAATATACTATGTTTCATATATACTATGTTTCACATACCTATAGATACCTATAGAGGAAATGTCTGGAGATAAATTACATAACCATGGAGTTGCTTTTAAATCTAAAAGCTGGGTAGGTATAGTACCAGGGGCAAATTACTGGGGGCGAATTGTCCTAGAACTATGCTATCCACCGCGAGTGCTGCGATTCAGTTCACATTGATTTGGCAGCATCTGACTTGTGCAAATTTGGTGTGAATGTGAAAAATCACTTGTGATTCTTCAAATTATACATTATGCTATTGTTTTTGTATTTCCATTGTGCTCTATTTTTAGATGATCTATGCAGCTATTCCATTAAATCAAGTTCAACACGGAAAAACAATACTCCATTCATTTTGAAATGATCGATGCAGCGGTCGGAGTTTCGGCAAACGCAGCCTTACAAGAGATCAGGAAATCAATTTCGATAATCTTGAAATGATTGACAATAGTGATCATCAAGGGGTGTGTCACGAAGTAAAGTTTATTGAATAGAGTCAACGAGCTTTCCATAACTTTAATTAAATGTTTGGCCGCAACCTCGCTGCACCGATCATTTCAAATGAATGAAGTATAATAAAGCTTATTACTGTAATAGATGAAAAAATTTATGGTCCATTATCTGTAACAGAATAGTTGAAAGTTCCTTTCCATAACCTCATTTGATGGTCAAAATATCTTCAGTATCACTCAGGTGTCAAACACAGCTCTATCCAAACGAAAGAAGGATATGGCATCGTAGTTTTTCTTTGATTTTATGGTCTTCGCATCGTCATGTAAAAATCTTTTTTTGGTTCTCGCTATACATGTGTGTCTGTGGTTTGGAAGTAAACATTATTATACTAGTTTATTAGAAAATGCCCCGATAGGGCAGAAGAAATGAGAATATACTTGCTTGGATATTTGCCAAGCTAGAAAAAAGATCGAACTAGATTTTTGAGAACTTGGGTTGGAGTTGGAAAAAAATCACGTTCGTTATATTAGATTTTCATTCTTTCCATGTCTGTGAAAAAGTATATTCTGCAGCTGAGTGCATCAACACACTTTCCAACCTAACATGTAGATCTCCGGAATTTCGAGGAGAGTACAGGGCTGGACCTTTAGTTTTTGGCGTTTTTTAAGACAAAAAATTCAAAAAAAGCTGACCAAAAATTTTTTTCATAACAAATTTTCCAGTTTCAAAACCATTGGGTTAGTTTGTACCCCCATGTCCTCCCTCACACATGTGTGCTTCAAACTGCTTGAACTTTTTAGCTAAATTTAGTGTCAATAAAACAGGAATCAACTGCGGAAAATTGGCACGTGAAATTCCAGTCGGCTTTTTTAGAAAAAAAGCTATATCATAAAGTCTTCTTAAAACTAAATCGATTGTGCAAGATATGTTTAATTCACTTATTTTACATAACATATCGCATAGGATTCACTTTATAAGTTCTACTGATTACTAACTATAAACAAATTTGTTCTCTTCTATTTAACTATTCAATAAAATAGCATCATTCACAGTTTTTCGATTTAAACAGAAATTAGAAAAAAGAGCGCTTTTTGTTGGGATTGCTGACGAGAAGCAATTTCTCCCATCTCTGTCGCTCTGGTCCTGCTTTCAAAAAAGTCGTACTGTTGCAGTGGGAGTGCGAGTAGGGTCGGGGAGAACCAGCTACGATATTTGGCGCACACCCCTAATAGGCACGGCTGAACCAGAAGCATTTTTGTATGCTTTACCTTGTTCGCTCATTCGCACATCGGTGCCCAATGACTGTAACCAAGGCCCAGTATCACTAAAGGGGTCTGAGCTCGAGCTCAACATAATTTCGAACAAAAAAGCGACTAACATTTTCCTATAATTTTCTTATCTTTAGAGCAAATAAATATAAAAATGTCTGAAATTCTCAAACTCGAACTTACACTTCAGTAGTAGTTAATCCTGAAGTGAGTACTGTTTGTGCACTGGAACAGAATACTTTGGACATTGCGATTAGCTCAAATTCAGGATCAGCAATTAAATCCCGATGTTGAGATTATCCTCATGTTGAGTTAGTGCAGTCAACCTCAGGTTTCTTTATAGTTCTGAAAATGACTATAATATGCCTGCCTCACTATTTTTCAGCTAGTGTGAGAGGCAGGAGTTTCGAATCGGTCGGGAGTTAGAAAGCTATTGGTTTACAATTTCTTTACATTTGAAATCATGTGCATATAATTTTAATATAGAAAAACTTTGCTGTAGTTGATGCCAGGGAAGGACAAAATGCACGATGCTACAGAATATACTTTTTCACAGATATTGAAAATTTTTTTTGAGAAAGAATGAAAATCCAATATAACGAGAGTGAATTTTTTCCAACTCCAACCCAAGTTCTCAAAAATCTAGTTCGATCCTTTTTCTAGCTTGGCAACTATCCAAGCAAGTATATTCTCCTTTTTTCTTCCCTATCGGGGCATTTTCTAATAAACTAGTTCACTTCTTTTTAGTGGACTTCAACCATATGAGAAAACCTTCATAGAACTGCATCGAAGTTTTAAATTTGGTCATCTTCACATCAAAGAAACAATAAAAAATCTTAAAGCTACGAATTCTCACTTTCAGTGAAAGTGAAAGATGTTTAAACCGCATAAAACTTAAAACACGTTGTAAACAGAGTGTAAAGTGAAGATTTCCATTGGATTCCCCATACACAAGAACCCCTCAACCCAAAAAAGCCGGAACCTTTGTTTTAAATACACACAGAACATTTTTTTGTGTGTAGTGATTGAATTCCACATGGTCAGAAACCCCTCCCCTCAAAAATCGCAGAAATACATTTGAAATACACAATATAATTTTGTGTGTAAAGTGATAGCATTCATTAAATTCCCCGTCGTCAAAAATCTCTTCCACACAAAAATCACGAAAATAAGCTTGAGTACGCCCAAGATAAATTTTTTGTATAAAGTGACACATCCATTGATTTCCCGCAGCCGAAAACCCCTTTCACAACAAAATCACGAAAATACGCATGTTTACACTGTGAATAAGTTTTGTGTAAAGTGATCGCATTCATCAAATTCTTCGTATCCAAAAACTCATCCCCGAAAAAATTATGAAGATACACTTGTTTACACCAGGGATAATTTTTTAAGTATTCATCAAATTTCCCGTGGTCGAAAACCCCTTCCACCGAAAAATCACGAAAATACGCTCGTTTGCACCTGAGATAATTTTTTTGTGTAAAGTAATCGCATTCATCAAATTCCCGTGGTGGAAAACCTCTTCCGTCAAAAAATCAGGAAAATACGCCTGTTTACACCCGGTATAATTTTTTGTGTAAAGTGATCACATTCATTAAATCCCCCGCGGTCGAAGACCCCTTCCACTGAAACGCTTGTTTACACACACTCGAGATAATTTCTTGTGTACAGTAATCGAATTAATCAAATTCCCGCGGTCGATAACTCCTTCCACTAAAAAGTCACGAAAATACGCTTGTTTACAACCGGGATAATCTTTTTCTGTAAAGTGATCGTATTCATCGAATTCCCCATGGTCGAAAACCCCTTTCACATAAAAATCACGAAAGTACGCTTGTTTACAACCGAGATAATTTTTCGTGTAAAGTGACCGTGTTCATCGAATTCCCAATGGTCGAAAACCGCTACTGCTCAAAAACCCCAATAAGGCTACCGGTTCAGTTGAAACTGCAAAAAATTAGTAGTGCATTATGTCGCAAAAAATTATTTTTTTGAAGGCGTAAGTATTATATAACAAAATTGGGGAATTTGGCGTTTTCCGGGACTTTGGACAACCATATAATTGAATTGAGGCCATATTTCAAAAAAAGAAAAATTCGCATTTGAGATTACACCCCCAAGATGCTTAGGCCGAAGTATGGAGGTTGGATATGGCACACCGATTGCTGGACATGGTGGAACTGGGGGGCCTAAAAAAGTGCGTTTTTTACCTGTTTTTGGGGCCCCACCGAGCACCACTTGCAGATAGAGGCGAAATGACAAAAGGCACCCCATAGTTTGCGCCTATGCCCGATATTATGCAAAAAACCCGAAGGTTCTAGCTCTTACCGTTTTGGCTCTAGAGGGGGGGGGGACATGAAATTTGGGGGCCAAGTATATTATAGGTTGACGCTATCGCGCCACCTATGATTTCGTCTATGAAATTGTAACTCTGGTCCAAGTGAAGTGCTACATACCTGCACTTAAGGAGAGCCCCGGGATCATGCCCGGGCTGAGGTCTAGCCCACGGATTTACTATCTGATTATTCTGAAATCTGGAGACCAAGTACTCAGTATTTGGTACCTATAGGCCACTGATTTACTATCTGAGCATTCTAGTATAGACAAGAACATACATGTAACGGAGCCCTGAGGTCTGGGGGGGGGGGGGTTGGGCCACTTTTTTGGGACCGGGGGTCAGTAATTCTTAGAATTTTGGGAGGAGGGGTCTCTGAAGGAAAAAAAATCGATTTTTTCACGAAAAAAGTCCGAAAAATGGTTCAAAAAATAGTAATTTTTGTCTAAAAACTGATAAAAAAATGTATTTATGGTGCGAAGCGCCGAGAAAATTGATGTTTTTGACAATTTTTTGTTCAAAAATTGACATTTTTCATCAAAAAATTAACATTTTTCAGTATTTTTCCGACCGAAAGTATGGAGGTCCCTAGGGCTACCATATGGCTAGCCATAGGATTGGAAAATCCTGGGGGGCGGTCGCCCAATGGCCAGCCATATAATCGACGATTTCTGGGGGGTTCCCATAGCACTTCCCCGCCCCCAATTTCATGTATGTGTTACAATTTGGGCACATTGTTTCTGAGCGCTCAGCAGAGCTGGTATTTACTATAGATACAGAGAAGTGATTTACTATTCTAAGCATTCTGAAGACCAGGTACTTACTGTTTCGGTAGACCAGTGATCTTCTATCTGAATATTCTAAGGACTTACCTATGATTCGTGTACTTAAAACGCTGATAAATTGTCTGAATAATTTATATATCGGTTATTTATCATGCAGTGATTTACTATCTAACAGTGCCGGAGACCAGGTATTTGCCTTTTTAGGACCAGCAGACCACTGACTTATTATCTGATCATTCTAAAGACTACGTCTACGTATTTAGAATTTAGATACCCGTAAGACTAGTGATTTAATGCATGAACATTCAAAAGATAAGCTACTTATTATTTGGATATTTACACCTTTTACTTACTGCATAAAAATTCCGAGCATCAAGCACTGAATTTTGAGTTTTAATACGGCTGCATTAGGTATGGCAATAAAAAATATTAGAAACAGACTGCTGTTAAAATATAGGACTGCTAGACAAGCAGACAAAATCGGTTTGTTCAACTTCATCATCCAATTTTTTTATCTCTTTCCTGGGGTGAGTCATCAGTACGCAAATAATTGGCAGCAACCCAGACTTTGGCATATTTGCCAACTTTGAATTGTTGCCAAACAAGAGCCAGTAAAGACTACCAAACAAAAGTAAAGTAAAGGCAAGACAAATAAGAAAAAATAGAATCACAATTTTGATTTTCAGAAGTGGTGGTTACTGTAGTAACTCAATTTTTTTCCATCCGTTTGTAGAAAATGATTTTGGGTACAGGGTTGGCCAAGTTGGGGGGTCCCCCCCCCAACCCCCCGCCCCAAGTACAGGTATGAGTACAATTATCAGGGCCACGTTAGCAATGTTTACTAATGCGTCATTCTGTTTGAATTATCGAGCTGACCACACATATTTCCGCGAGTTTAAAATTGTACAGGGTGTCCAGAAACTTCGGTACAGGGGGTACAGAGGACCCTGTCCATTTTTCTATAACAAAATTCTGTTTGGAAAAGTTCGCTAAAAATTGGTGTGGCTACCATTAGGTTCGCAAAGAGCAACAAAGTGTAAAAACAACGAGGAGAGCAAATTTTCAAAAGATCAGAAATGATGTTATTGAAATCTTGAAAAGATCAAGTGAACACTCACCAGCTAATGTATCAATCAGACATACCAAGTGAATTTTGTGGTTCCGTGGGTTGACTTTTTCAAGCGTTTGGCAATCTAAGATGGATTGATACACTTTGTTTTAATTTTTGAGGGTTCACCCGTATCCATCTTATATGAGAAGCGCTCTTTGGGTGCTTTTTGCCGCCTAGTGGAGGCCACATTCCACAAGCAGGCTTCTGCCTGACATAACAGGACTTATTCGGCTACCTACCCATAAATGAAACAGGCTCACCTCCTCGTTCGCCGCATCTGAACTATCAGAAAAATGCGGGTTACATCCGAGATCGAACCTGGTTCCCGAGACTAGTAGGGAGAGGTTGTAACTACTAGACTAACGCGGCCCAAGATTGATAAGCGAAGTGTTGCACCAGCTTCCATGACAATATGGCAAGAAACCGACATTATTCCATCAGTCTCTTTTCTCGAATTATAATCCCCAGTTTTGGACGGGATACGGACAATTCGCCCCCAGTAATTTGCCCCAACACAACTCGCCCCTGAGCGACAAATCGTCTGGGGACGAAATGCAGTGAGGGACGAATTGCTGGGGGTGAATTTTCCTAGAACCGTTTTTGACTTGACGAAAATCAACCAAAACAAAATTTTTACAGAGAAAAATTAAACGCTCTGTCTAATAATGTGAACCAATTTACACCGTGGCCCTGCACTATTGCTCTAGCCCCCATTACCGAAGTTTTTGGACACCCTGTATTTGGCCATTTTATCATTTTCTAAAGTGACATCTCGAAAAAAGTTTAAATCTTGCTTTAGATGCACGGTATACCGTGGCCGACCTATATTGGCAAGCTTTGCGCCGGTTTATTGGGCGCTATGGTCGGCAGCATGATTTTTTACAAAGCGGTCAAAACGCCCGAAAAATTGAAAGAATATAACCATGATTTTGTCGATCAGGCCGAAAAATTGTACGAAAATTATTACGAAGAATTGGATAAATTGAACAAAAAATACAACGTTAATATTAATGGCGAATCATAGAATTTTTTGTATTGGTTACATAAAAGAAGTTTGATAATTAACTTGAGTTGTAAACCTTACGTCGCATTTTACTGATTCAATTCTGATAACGAATCGTATGCCATTTCGACTATGTGTACATACACGCTCGATTTATTCTGAAGGGATCAATGCGGCGGTCGGAGTTTCGGCAAATGCAGCTTTACCATAATGATCAGGAAATCAAGTTCGATAATCTTGAAATGATTGAAAAGGGTGATTATCAAGGAGTTTTTTTCTGCGGCATCGCAGCATCGATCATTTCAAAATGACTGAAAAAATGATCCTTGGCATAATTCACAAATAACGAAAGTTTTTTCAATTTTTTTGCATAAGATCATTAACAAAATGAAAATATTTGCACGGACTCTGCTGACATACTCAGGCATCGACTTGCCGCTAAAGATTCCATACGGGGCAGGCCTAGAAATTGCCTATATGTTTGAATTTCCATTAAATCTAACAATCCTTTAAAGCCGCATCATTTCTCAAAATAGCCCTTACGAAATTTTTCAACATCATTTTATCATCTTCCCTTCAGTAAAAGAAATTGCACAAGCGATGAAAGTCTTACGCGATTCAACCAATTCGCTCTGATATGACGAAACCAATCTTTCGAGATATCAAATATATAAACGTGGTAGCAATCTCATACTTTGCGTATTTCTCACGATATCCCAGAAATAAACGATGCCACAGTACAGTAGTTGTGTAAAATCAGTTGAGGGAAAAAATGGAGTTGCACTGCCGAATGTTGGTACCGTTAAAAATGAGCCCAATCAAGCGATCCTATGCTGGAGAAAAAAGTCTTTACAGCCGACGTCCACTAGTCGGTAGTTCAGGTGCTCAAATCATTGCTATCGCGAATGCATGAGTAAACCTTTGTGAACGCTATCTGATTGATGCAAAATGCCTCGCATTCAGTAGTGGATGAGGTGGTGTGTCCCGCGAAACTCAAAAGAGTGTATCTCAATACAGCGAAATAGTAAAAAGTTCTATATGCATCTGTGCGTAAAATTACCATAAGGATTCTTGATTAGAGTCGTTTTGATTAGAGCTTAAAATTGAAAAAAATTAAATTGATGAAATATGCAAATAAAATGAATATAATAATTAAGCGGTAAAGGCAGAACAAAAACCAAATAATAAAGAAACGAAAATCACAATAATGTAATAAAAATTAGGTCAAGAAATATGACAAAAGTAAACAACCTGAAAAAATTAAACAAAAAGAAAAGATGGCTCGAAACAAGAAGAATATGAAGTGGAATAAGTCAACAAAGGAAAAAGCAACAAAAAACATGCATGTAGACATGTTAATGATAAACAAACCAGAACAGCTGTAATGTCATCAAAACCCATGCCGTAGAGCCATATGTCAGATATCTGGCGATTGACGCCAAAATGTGTGACAACCAGCATCCCCCAGATCGAGAACGACCAAATAGGCCATCATTTTGAGGACAGCTGTTGTGTGTTTCGTTGAATAGGGGTGAAACCGATGAGGTGTGCCCCCAAATGACATACCAATGTGCCAATCGACCTCATTAAAATCGTTGAAAGACTAAACCAGACTGTCTGTTACTTTAAACGAGGGAACTTTCTCCCGGCACCAGACTGGCTCTTCAAACATAACACCACCGGCCACTGATAAAAATCTGGTAAATAAAAGCTTTTCATCAAGATAAAAATCTTCGTACAAAAACAAGTTCGTTAATCAGATTTCAAATTTTTCAGAAATAATCTTTGAGCGATTCACCGACAATTTTCTCCAGAACATCGACAACTTTTTGGCATTGTCGTTCGACGTCCTCATTGTCGTCTGAAAGGAAAAAAATGATTGACAATTGGCAAAACACCATATTTTTCAATAGTTTCAGTAGGAACGCCAGGCAAACAACGGCATGTTTCTCGATTACTTTGATAATAATCATGCTGATGAAATGAAATCTTTAGAACTGACTTTAAGAAAGATTCATGCGACAATCTAGCAGAACAAAAACTGTTTACCTTCCATCAATTCAGCAATAAACGGTACAGTTTCGGGTATCAGAATTGATATGCTTTCGCCGAGTTTCGCATAAACGCTTTCTATGACTTTAAGAGCAGTTAGACGAACCTGAAAAAAAGAAAGATTCGCCTACAGTGGACTTATAAGCACTTCTCTGGGAAAAATAATGTAGAGAATTTTCGATAACCGCAGCAGCCGGTTCCATGAATTGTTCTCCGAGAGCTTGTTCTCCGAGTTTTTTGGCTCTGCTGAGACAGTCTCTCGAGAAACGGCTCTGAGTTGGCTCTGGAAATCCGTTCCATAAATGTGCTCGCGAGCTTGCTCACGAGAGCCAAAAAGAGAGCACGATTAGAGCAAAAAGAGAGACAGCGCTGTGATAAAAATTTACGTCATTTTTGACACTTTAGCGCTTCCCTGATAAAGTTTTTATTTCTTCGATTGGTTTAAAGCAATTTTTGCGTGCGTTTCTGTGTTAATGCTAATTTTCTATACGGCTGACTACTTATAAAATAAGTAGTTTAATTTTTCGGTGGAAAATATTGATTTTAGAGCAGAAAATGGTGAAAAATGTTAAGTTTTAGTTGAAAACGGTGAGTTTATAACAAAAAACGGTTAAAAAATCTTGATTTGTAGTAGACCATGCTCATTTTTGAACGGAAAACGGTCAAAAATGTGAAATTTTTCACTAGAATATAATGATTTTTGAACGAAAAACAGTTGAAAATATCAACTTTTGCTGGAAAATCGTGACTTTCGAACAAAAATGGTGACAATTGTCAATCTCTGCTAGGAAATATTCAGGTTTGGTTAAAAGTGAAAATTTCTCGCGGAATAGGGGGTGTTGTAGTGGTGCGTCTGGCTATTCGTTACGTGGCATGCCCCGCACTCACCACAACCACAATTTCCGAACCACCCAAGTGGTTCGGTTAGCGCAGTTGGTAGCGCGTCTGCCTTGTATTCAGAAAGTCGAGGGTTCGAGCCCCTCACCGAGTGTTATTTTTCTGACGCGCCGGCCACGTGGATTTGGGCATACGACATTGGTGAATATACCAGGGGCCCTTCCTCCTCGAAGGGGGAGGGGTGTTGTAGTGATGCATCTGGTCATTCATTACGCGGCATACCCCGCAATCACCACTACAACCACAATTTCCGAACCATACACGTGGTTCGGTTAGCACAGGCGCGTAGCTAGGATTCTTTTTTGAGGGGGTCAAGACTAAAATTTTTGATTTTTTTAGGGAAATAATGGCATATGATGTATTTTTCATGTATCTCAATACTTCCTATTGAGTTTGTGCACATCGAACTTTATCAAGCATAACAAATAAATCCTACGATTATTTACTGCAAGATCATTTATAATTTTTTCAACATTTGCCTTCTGAATGCAATAAACGTTCAATAACACCCAATTCGAGCATCGCTCTTCAGTCATGACGAACCGAAAACAGGTTTTAAGATGCTTCAACATTGAAAAAAGATCATTCAGATGATGAAGCTTCAAAAAATTTTGATTTTAAGATGTCTAAAAATGCATTTCTGTTGACCGGTGCTTCATTTATGTCTTTTGTGTTTTTTTACATTCCAATACATCTGGAGCAAGTAATTTACAAGTCGTAATTATACATCAATCAAAAGGGACTGTTTTTAAATGTTCATTCATTCAAATATTACTAATTTCGGTGCTCCGCGCCGGAAAATTTCAGCATTTTTATATTTTAGAATGCTAGAAAATGAATCTTTTCAACATTTATTTTTTAGATGAAAGGTCTAAATTTTAAATGAATTCAAAAATAATTTCCAGCTGACCAAACTCTAAAATTCGAAAATTAGGCAAGCAATCAAAAATTTGGAATCTTCTACCAACAAGAACTTCTGCTATTGTCATATGCTGAAAAAATTTTCAGCTTCTTGTTTAAAATTATAGTTACAAAAAGATAGAAGAACGCAAATTTTGACCTCTAAAATGCACCAAATTCATCTTTTTCATGTCAAAGTCAGGCTAGGTTGCAATGTGCAACTTGGGGAAAATTTTTGGTTGCACAGATAAATTTTTGGTTGCTCACTCTAAAATTAATAAATTTGCTCAATTTTATCGGAAAAACCACCGTGAACTAGTTTTCTTGTATTTCATTCGATGCGCGTCGGTTTTAGGCTTTTAAAACCCAATTTTCTGAGTTTTGGAGAGAAAATGAAAAAATTACTATGACTAGAGTAGAGTAATTTGTTTGGAAAATTATGAAGATCACAAAAAATGTTAGAAAAATGTTAGTTTTCATCAAATCCGTCAAAAAACAATACAGGATCAAACATTTATCAATAATATGTTGATAATTAGAACATATTAGCACCAACTAGAATGAAATTTTTAACCAAGCACTAAAATAATATAAAAAATTATAAAGGGATTGAAACCCGGCGCGAAGCGCCGAAAACTTTTCGTTGTTTCCTGATTTTAGAGCCCGCAAAACACTTCCAATCAAAAATTGAATGAAATTAACTATAATTGACTGAGATAGGAACAAAAATGGCTCCTAGACACAAAACTTCAAGAGCCATTTTAAATTTTCAGGGGACCAGGCCCCTAATATGACTAAAAAGCCTAAATAAAAATGTATATGTTTAGGAAAGTCAGGATCACGAAAAGATTCTGGAGAAATAATCGCGAAAAATCTCGATTTTCGTCAAATACATAAAAGCAATAAAGAAGATCAAACATTTATCCATAATATGTTGACACTTGAAAGATATAACCATAAGTTAGAATGATACTTTCTAACCGTGCGCTATAAATAATACCAAAAGAATTATAAATCATTTTAGAGCCGGTGCGTAGCGCCGGAAAATTTTTAGAATTTCATATTTTAAAACGCATAAAAATGCACTTCACCGTAAATGAGGTGTCCTGCCGCAAATTTCTGACAATGTAAAGATCTTGCACACAACTTTATGTTTCATCTTGATGGGGTCCATTGACCCCTGGACCCCCCCCCCCCTGGCTACGCGCCTGGGTTAGCACAGTTGGTAGCGCGTCTACCTTGTATGCAGAAGGTCGGAGGTTCGAGTCCCTCACCGAGCATTATTTTTCTGACGCGGATTTAGATTTGGGCATACGACAGGACATTATTGAACAAGAAAAAACGGTCGAAATTATAATTTTTTGGCAGGAACTGGTAATTTCCGAAAAACCGTCAAGAAATTTCTGCACAAAATTCTGTTTCGGAACAAAAAACGGTCGGAAACTTTAGTTTTTGGTGAAAAAATAGCCTTTTTTGAACATACCTATAAGAGGTCCAACCAGTTGGGGGAGGGGGTAAACCCAAATTGTGGGGTGGCGTCCCGAAATTTTGAAAATTTGAGGGGGGTCGAAAAAAGTCGAAAATTTTCCTAAAAAATACCACAAAATCACTTGTTTCTCAATTTTTCCGAGTTTGGGGGGGATGTGGGTATAGGTTTGACCGAGTGAGGGGTGACTAACTCCCCCCAATTACCGGTATGTTTTTGAACAAAAAACCCTAGAAAACATCAATGTTCCTATGCAAAATATAAATTTTCGTATAAATAACAATCGATAATGTCAGCTTTTTAGTAGAACGTGGTCCTTTCTTGAACATAAAACTTTCAAAAATGTCAGATTTCCGGTCGAGAATGGTGGTTTCTGAACGAGAAGGTCAGAAAAGTTATTTTTCTGGCACTTAATAGTTATTTCTCTACAAAAATGGGAAAAAATGTCCCCCAACATTTTAAATCGTATATGCAGTTGTCGGCGACTCTCTCCCCAAACTTCCAGTTGTTGACAGGCCGGAAATCGACCAAAAATACATATTTTTTGGTCGAAAATCACTTTTTTGAGCAAAAAATCCTTTTGGGAGAAATTTTTTTCCGACGCTTAGCGCCGAAATCATGCTCAGTATCATTTTTAAAACAAAAATTAATTGATCAAGGGCATAATTTGTCCATTTTTTTAATCAAAAAACGCATTTTTGAGCACTGCATGACCCCCTCCCCTTGACTTCCGAAATTTGTCAAGTTCATCCTTCTAAAAATGGCTTTGATCGTGTACTCAATGATCCGGAGCTCTTACAAGTATGCGATTAAAAAAATCAATTTCCTGGTAAAAATATTAACTTTTGAAGAAAAAAATCAACTAAAATGGCAATTCTTTGGCAGGCAATGCGGGAAAAACTGTCGAAAATGGTAAAGTTGTGTGTTGAAAAATCGTGTTTTCTCAAGCAAAAACGGTCAAAACGTCAATTTTTTGGGTCGTCGTTTTTTCGTGGTTTTTGTAGATGAAAACTACTTTTTGAAGTGATTTGTGAACCTTTTAGTCCAAAAAAATCGATTTATTTTCTTTATTGTCTCCGTTTCCGAGAAAACCGTCCCTACCGTTTTACTGTGTCTTCGGCGCTCCATTTTTAACAAAAATGTCAATTTTTTAATCTTCAATGCTAAACAAAAAAGCAATTTTTTTCTGCCGTACGGGGAAAAAATCGCGAAAGAGAGGAGCTATGAATGACTGAATTACTCTACAGCATAACGCAGTCTTAATTTGCGACCCCATACATAGTAAAAATGTAAGAGATACAAAACAGAGACAGTCGTAAGCCAGCCCCTAGCAGGCTTACAACTTTTGGCTCTACTCTTGCTCGCGTGAGCACTTTTTTTGGTTCGTGAAACCTATCTGGCTCTAAACTGTCTCTTGCAAAGCCATTTCACAGAGCCGCTCTCCAACAGAGCCGGCTCTCAGAGCATCTTTCCGTCATAGACAATTTCGTGGAATCCATTTTCTCTCTTTTGTATCTCGGAGAGCCAAAACAGAGCAAAAATCGAGAGACAGAGCAAATTTTCGCGCGAGAGACACTTTCTTGGAACTGGCTGCAGGAGTTCTCGGCCATATGCCACCACAAATTAATCTTTTTTGAAAGCTTATCAGCTCTTTCAGAATTCAAAATATCGGGACACTAATTGGCAGCATTTAAGAAATTTTGCTCGTCCTTTTCTTGTGTCGGGGATGGGTATTAGTCTATCTCAAGTTTATGCAGATTAGCCGAAAAGTCGACGCATAGAGCGGCGATGCCAATTTGACGTGCATAAAAGGGTCATTTATTCTACAAATGGCCCATTCGTCTTTTATTGTTTTACGAAGTGAAGTTGGCCGGACTGGCCGTTTATATTTTTAATGTTATTGCTATTTTGTGGTATTGTCCCTCAAATACAACGTCCCCAACCGGTGTTGACAATTTATTGATTTTCTGCAGCGGAGGAAAAGTAGATTTAGTCCCGGGTCTCAGGAGTACCATCCCTGCGTGCATTCCTACATTTGCAACTCAATTCTCTTGGCTTGCTCCTCGGCATTACCCGTTGGTGAAGTCTTCGAGCTCAGAGAATGTTATGTCATCTGCAGTTCAAGTGAGCTGAAGCAGGTGATCATAGAGCTGAGATTGAGACAGTTGCCCCCTATTTCTACCTCAGGCCTAGTCTCGTATAGGCGAAGTAGTGGAGTAGCGATTAGATGCTATATTCTATACCTTAACCAAAGTCTCACTCCAACACTTGATACTAGTTTTTTAGGACAATTTTCCGAACTGTAATAACTTTGCGGCCGCAAAATTTTGCTGTCGTTGCCTATGCCATTCCAAAATAAATGAACTGCGACATACGAGTAGACTTACCGCTTGACATTATGAAAAGTTGAAATCTCGAAAAAGCAGCTAAAAACTTACTCTAGCTTTTTTACTCCTAGTTTTGATCAAAACTTCGTAGTTCAAAACTTTCCAAGCGGCGTCGTCGTTCATGGCGTAAGCCAGATTGGCGAAACACGGCACTAAGTTTTCGTCTACACGAGTAACGTAATTTTTCAGTGATGTATTATCGATCTATAAAAATGAAAAGAATGCCAAGTCGAAATGCGATGGAGAAAAAAGTACGAAAATTGTACTTGTTCGACTAACGGTTTCAACAATAAATCAAAGCGTTCTTTCGTCATAAAAGCTTGATTATCGTATTGACAACATTTACTGATCAAGTTCAATGAACCGACAACTAAAACGTTGTTTTTTATCTGGATCGAATCATCAGAAAATAGCTTTTCCTGATCAGCTGGAAAGTAAAAAATCTCAGCACATGGATTAGTGAAATCATTAGACTACGACTGGAATTGAAAAAATAATATTTAGTTGGAAGCACAGTTGAAAGAGAAATCTGACAAAATAAAATCACTCGACATTTTAAAAAAATTAATATAACAAAAGATCAACCCAGAGGTTATCCGATTTTGCTAGTCCGTTAACACAGGTCCCCCAAAAATATAATATTATGAATGTAAAAAATTACCAGACTTCGAAAGATGACATTTAGGCATTATATCAGCCACCATTTTAATAAAGGGTTGAGCGAATAATGTAAATAAACCTTTCAAATGATCGCAAAGTCTGAAGACATACAGATACTCGCTAAATTTTAACCATAAAAATCAAATAAAGCCTTACTTCAGAGCCATTTTGATAAGAGTAATCAACCGATCATGCGGTTGATCACCAGACCAATCGATAAATTTTTGTAGGACGGTTTTCAAATTATTTTCGGACAATTTCAGTGCTAAGGCGGCCAGAGCGTTTAGAGTAACGCTCTCGGCGATGTCTACGTCATATTTTTCGTCCTAAAATACAAGTATTTTCTGTAGAGGTACAGACATGAGAAATTTCAAATAAACGTAAGACGTAATCAAATCATAAACGACGTAAATTCTCTAAAATTACTAGACGAAATTAAATTTTACCTGATCAACCAATATGACACGTAATTCAAGAGCCTTCAAAAAAATTCGAGTCAAGTCAGGCACTAAATTCGAAATATCATCGCTCGTCGATTGCCGTACATTATCGCAAAGTGTATCGAAAATGAATTGATAGGAACCCTAAATACAAGCCAAGAAAAGTTGAAGTCGAATTTTTTAAGAAAAGCTCTGAATAAATTACCATAAACCTGGCTTCATCTATTTCAACAAGCAAAGAAGAGTCAATTGCCGGAATAAGTATCCGCAGCGGTAGATTCGCCAAGCACTTCCGTATGTGATTCGAACGACTAATGACCTCATTTTTATATTTTGATTGTGGAAATTTGCTAGATTTGACGCCAACCTGAACCCAAGAAAAAATAAAAATTGACATCTTTTGATCACAAGAACGACGACAATAGTGAATGAAAATAATCAAGATAAACCAAAGATTCGCTTTCAGCCGTTTTTCGTCTTTATTTTTTAAGGAATTGTATGTATAGGTGATCAGTGTCAACTCAAGCCTTTTTCCGCACAGCTTAGAATTTTGTTCGGTTCTGCGGAAATTTTTTGGACATCTTCCGAACAGAATGGCATCTTTTGATCGAGAAGTTCTGCAGATTTAGACTGTTTCTATCGTGAGAATGGATACAAAGGTACATTTTCCAATGTTCTAGAGGATAAAATGGCCAAGACAATTTGATTTATGAGTTTCTCATCAGGATCACAAGTGTTAAATTCGCTTGTCTCACTATTGAGTTTATGAATGTAGACACTGCGCTTCACATTACTTGTTTATTCTCAGTCTTAGTAATTTTTGCGTTCTTAAAATTACTTGAAATATTTGGAATTTTGAGTCTATTCATGGTTAACTAACAACAAAAATGTTTCTTGCTCGGTAATTTCAGAATAATAACGCTTACATAAGAAAAACACTCAACTTTTATAATCTCCTATTTTAAAATAATCTCAACATGGAAATGCGGAGAGAGCGGAATTTTTGGACATTTCCGCACGACGCGGATACACACGCGCGGAAAAAGCCCGGTTACACTAGTGTAGGACAGACGATTGCAAAACTAGGTCACGTTTTGAGACAAAAACACTTCTAATCCAAATACCTTACCCAACGTAAAATATCACTCAAATACGGGCTCAAAAATTTCGGCAAACTTTCGACAATTTTTTGCAATGAAGCTAAACAACCAACGATCAAAAGTTCGTTGCTGAAAAAAGGAAGTTTGATTTATTACGATGTTATTCAATAATTATAAATCAAAAATAATATACTCGTTAGTAAACGTTTCATCTTTGAGAATAGAAATAATGTCGATCATATAGGTCGGCAACAAAGGCAAAGTTTGAACACCCAATTCAGAAACTATATCTGCTAAGCAGAGAGCTGCATTGGCCAACAGAACTTTATTACTACTGCGCCAATTATGTAGCAATGCGACGACGCGTTCTAAGGTCTGAAAATTACAATAAAGATTTTCTGTCCTTACAAAACATAGAAAAATATAAATCAGTGAAAAGATCATGGAAAATCTTTCTACCACGAAGAAAATTTGCTATGCAGAAGAAAATATCCGATCAGCTTATTCTTGAGCAACCTTCATACGAGAAGTTCAGAGGGAGGAATTCATCGATTCATCAATTCATATTCATCAAGTTTTCGAAACAAAAAATATCAGGAATGTTATTGTAACGAGGCCAGAAATTTGAGTTCTAACACTGACTAATGTCATAAACGAGATTCTGAAATGATATTCTAAAATCGCGTGCGATATTAAGCATTTCATGTGGTATACTAGCGATGTTCAGTCACATACTTGGATGAAGGGCTGCTTTTCATGACAACAAGCGACTCGCGTCAATAGTTTCAACGTAAACAAAGATGACTGCATCAGTAAGATGTTTTCCTCCTTGTCGATCGAATCATTCCGCAACCAAGATGTAATGCTGCTCGTTATTGCACAAAGCTTTTCTATCTTAAAAATGTAAGAAACATACCAGTGAATGAATTAGAAAAATTCAACGTGTATTTACGTGACGTTTAGTAAAAGGCGTTGGACTTTGAGATAGTTTGGCGTTCAGAATTTCCAGTGCGCACTGTTTAACATTGTAAGCGTTTCGAGTCAACAGTAACAATATCACGTCCAGAGTGATGCCGGCCGGTAACAGAACATTGAACTTTAACATAAAATGAAATAATGTAAAGAGAGTCGGAATTTCAGATAAGAAAATTTTTATACCCGAGATTTTCTACATTTTTTTGAAGTACACAGGGCATGGTCAATGCAGTTGTAATGCTCACCCTCTCGAAGCAAAGTTTCGAACGATGAAACACGCCTCTCCAAATTTTCGAGGACAAATCATTGGCTTTTGACTGGGATAAATTGGAATAACGGCTTAAATTTTGCATAATTTGTTCGATCAGATTTTCGCACAGAGAACCGAAAGCGCTTAGTTCTTCGTCACTTAGTTCGCAAAGCTGTAAAAGTTATCAGTATTTTGAACGCAAAATTAATGGCATCAAACTTCTGGAAAAGATATACGATCCCCTGAGAGCTAGCCAAACTGGATTGTGGGTACTATGTCATTTTTTTTATCAGCGTGCCGTTCCTTCATTTAAATTTCTGAACAAGGGGGAACAAGTGTTATATCATGATTTCTAACCAATTTGTACATAGTCAATATTCCAGCTAAATAAAAATCTTCCAGAAGTCAAATCAGAGCCGTGATAAGTTTGCATAAATTTCCCTACTTCTTATGATTTTGGAACTTTTCCGATGTTGTAACGGCATGAAGTTAGTCCTTCCCCGCGCGCAAATTAATGGTTATAACCGAATAACAGTGAAAAGGTCTGATCAAATCCGAAAATTCTTCGGTGCTGCACAATATAATGCAATTACCTTGGTAATAAGAGCGGCATTGCTGAGCCAATTAGATACAAATCCCAAGACCTCGTATTTAAAGTGCACCAACTGCTTGTCGCTTTTATTTTTGAGATCGAATATTCTTGGCATATTATTTTCGGACCATGTCACTTCTGAGGCTAAAAAATAATTGAAACTAATTTATGAAACTATTTGATTTTATACATAGCTATGTACGAATATATAAAATAATGAAGCTGAAAATGATGTCAATTATTTCTTGAATTTAACATAGAGGTTACTGTATTGATACTGTTCACAACTTTTGCTCGATTATGTTAAAAACACGACATAGTTTTTTGAGTGAAAACGCGTAGTTGTATTCCCGCAATTCAATTTCATTTTTCTTCGAAATACGACAACTTCCGGAATAGAGAATAAGAAAGTGATAGCTCATACGCACTACAAAAGGCCAATAAAAGAAAACTGCGCCATTTTAACTTACGTTTAACTTCATCCGGCAAACTTGATATATATTTTAAAAGATTCACTGTACAGTGAAATTGATCTTCCGGAGAAAATTCGGTTGTACAAATATTTAAAGCGAATTCTATTTGCGGGGACGATCCATTTTCCTTAAAATAAAATCAAAACATCATATGTATAATAATCACCAAATACAAAATCGAATTTTCTACTTTCAGGTCAGCCCTCTCTGTCAGTTCATTTTTAGCCTTCGTTGATTTTTCATTCCAATTTAAAACATGATATTCGATTAACAATCCTATCATGATCCACAAATTTTCGTTCGTAACTTCCGGATCGTTAGATTCATTTAAACTTTCGAGAGCGTCCTCTATGTTGCTTTTTGATGACAATACTAGATTTGAAAGAACAGCTAGTCGCCTGTGGGGCGGAAAATGCATCGAAGACGCGACGAAATCGCGGAAAATTTTAACAATTAGTTGATATTTTTCAATCTTATCTGCAGTGGCCTAAAATCAAAACGGGATTAAAATTTGGGAAATTTAAGCAATTTGTATACGGGTCGAATAGACAAGTTTAGGAATACAGCAGTTGGATCAAGAAAAAGAAACAGTTTCAACGAACATATAGCTACTTCATTATGGCTTACTGAAATCAAAGCCGGTATAACACTTTCGATTGTATTTTTGATAACTTGAAAACTGTGCGAATCGTCTAATCGAAATAGATTATCGCCCATAAACGAGAAGACCGGCATAAGACGAACCACTAGTTCTTCCTTCCGAATAAAGAAAATATAGATGTTTTTTGAAAATTGACGCACGAGTTATATTATTTTACTTTGAAGATCCGAACGGCTACAGTTAGAAGGTAGAAAACGTGTTGATGCGACTGAGGTGTAGTTACTGTACGCAGGCAACGGATCAAGAGATCTACGTCGAAATTTTTGGCATTAATTTTTTGTCCTAAAAAAGTCAGTATCTACAAAATATGCAAAGAAGAAATGAGACAACATTGCCAACGTTCTTAAATTTACAAGAAATTAGAAAGTAGCGAATGTAAAGACTTCAGAACTACATAAGTTCCTTAAATTGAGAAAAATCATACGCTGCACATTTTAGGCGTCAATGTAAACGCAGCTCAATACTTTTAACACTTGACAACAAAAAATATAGACCATGTTTTTTGCAATCAGGTTCAAAAGCAGAAGAAAGACTAAAATCCTCACCTTCTAATTTCAAGCAAACAGATTCTATACAATTCAAGGCGACCCGAAGACCGAATTCTAAATTTTCTTTATCTTCAGTCAAGATTAAGCTGTAAGAGAAGCGAAAAAAGTTCGGAATTTTCAGTCTGGCCAATTTGAAGTTATTTACATTTCGACACTTTTGAACAATAACGGCAGCAAACATTCGGTTTTTTCGAGTTTATCGTTCGCCGTTAAAACTTGCAAAAATTCTAACAAAAGCTTCATATTCGAAGGCGATAAATTATGAACGCCAGTTGTAATAACATTGACAGAATTGTTGCTGTTGGTTCTGAAAGAGAATGCAAATTAACAACCTAAAAATGATTTCAAGTCTTTGCATAGAAGCTGCGAATTGCTGATAAATTACAGGAAATTACCTAGCACGTTTGGCTCCTTTTGTTGGCAGAGTTTTTTCCTCTTCTGGACCAACTAAAATCGAAGTAAAAACTTTGATAATCAATGACGAATTCAATTTCAGCTAGAAGTAAACAAACAAATTTGATTGCAAAAAAATATAAAGAGAAAAAATAAATTGTAATTTTTACTTTACATAATGCCAAATTAGATTTTTCTAGAACTACACTACTAAAGCGCTCTTGGCAACGTAGTTTAATTTCGAACAAAGTTTGAACCAAGTCATATTTCGTCCCGTCAGGTAAAACATCGAACCAATCATTGCTTTGTAGCTGAAGAGAAGTGAAAATAAGTACTCATAATTAAACACAATATGATTGTTTTTAATTAGTTCTTACGGTAAATATCATGCAACTTAGAAGTCACTACTGGGAAAATTAAAACATAGAATAAAATTTCTGCAGCTCTTTACAATGAAAAATATTGCTAGTAAAACCTAAAAATTTACTCTCATAGACTTAATTTGATCGAAATCAATACAAATAAATCTTGAAAATAAAATCTAAAATTTACGCTAGTGACAGACATTCTCACCGAATTTAACGCTGATACAGCAAAAACGGGACTTTTACAGTCTTCCGACGTGACGGATAACACCATCTTCTTGAAAACGGTATGAAATTTCGAAGCAACATCGATATATTCGGCATTTTCTGGACTATATTTCGAAAGCAGTAAATTTACGTATTCCTCGAACTTTTGCTCTCTGCAATATTTTCCTGTTTCCGATTCATTTCGGTTTAGAAGATTGTTCAAAACGTCCACTGCAATTGCTAGCGTTTCCTTAAACGAAAAATATCAGCATCATGAAAAAAATTTTTTGCGCGAAACAAAAAATAAAGTCATTAACGTTCAAAAATATAGGCATTTTTTCATTTACAAAGTTGCCCTGAAAATTCTAATCCCAATTACTTTGGTGTTGAACAACGAAAAAGCTTGTAAACCGGAGATATTCGTCAGCAAAGTTCCGGGATTACCATTAAAATTAATGAACACCTCATAAAGAGGTAATATGGATGACTGCGAAATTTTCATCTTTTTTCGAGGGGTTGCTTCGCCGCTATAGTTTGCACTCTGTTCATTCTTGACGAATCGATCAATTACCTGAGAACATATAAAAATGTTTAATAACGTAATTGATGGTTTTATGGAATTTCAATTTATTTTTTGAAGAAAGTTGGTCACTGAAATCTGACGTGATGTTAGTTCGTTCGTGACGTTCGTGTTATACTGACAATAAGGTAAATTTAATTAATGCAGTTGGAGCCTGTCAAAACAGGATACCATACGTGCTAAGGATATTCTGACTTCACGTTTTCTGCGTTTTCTGGTTTACGTCTAATGGGAAATAATCATTTGAAAATAATAAAAGATTAGAAAAATACTTTTACATGCTAGGCTGCAAGTCAAAAATAGTTGTAGTTCACAGAACTCATGCATATTTTGTTAGAATTGAATTTATCGATAAAAGTTTACTTGTCGTTCACTCCCTGAGTTCTAGCTGCTTTTTGAGTCTTCATGCAAATATTACCTGACTGAAACTGACTAGATCAGACTATCTCATAGTGAGGGGTATACGGGGATGTTAGTCCGACGTAAAGTTGTAAAAAGTAATAACCGGCTTTACGATTTTGAGGGGAAATTGGCGTATTTTGCCGATATTTAGGTAAGCTCACCATTGAAACTGAGCTCTACCCCTACCCGAAAATCAAATGCTGGGGACTACTGGGCCGGATTACTAGATTATTTAGCTCATTTCATTCATGCTAAAAAAGCTTTGCCTAGTAAATGTTTTTTCACAGAAATCCACTCTGTTGACTTTCGAACCTTATTTTACTCAAGATAAATTTTGAACTTACAAAATTCCTTTATTTTCACACGGAAGAAGTTGCAGAGTTGTCATTTGTTGTTAAGAAACTCGGTTTTTAAATTACTTAAACCTCGAGAATCTTCCATTGAATTTGGGTTAAAATGCCTGTTTAGGAATATGGGAAAATGAATCGATTCCACAGCCATCATAGTGTTAATCTGTTAAGTGTAGGGATGCAAAGGCAACATTTGCCCAGTCACAAAAATAGTGGTTCTTAAGACAGAACGTTTTTAACTCATATGCACAAAACAAAATGCAACATAGCGCATTTTGTGCACGTAATTTGATTAGCTATTGGCGTAAAATCTTATGTGCCCGTAAGTATTGATGAAGTGCTAATCAAGAAAAAACTGTACCATACAAAACATAACCTGTAGTGTTAACGTCATTGTAGGCATAGAATCGCCTTTGGTTTTTTACTGCATGCAGTTAATTCTCCACCGCGCAGGTTCGATTCATCGATTGCGTGATTAAAGTTTTTTTGCTTTCCCTTTTTCCTTTTTTGTCATGCTTTTTCTGTTATTTTATTAGTTGGGATTTTTAGAACACATTAATCCTTTTGCGAATGGCGGCACAATAACTGATAATCAGGCAACATAAATACTTTTACGCTTGTCTATCTACTGAACAATCTTTTTATTGTTGTCCATGTGCATTTTGACATCATCAAACATTCAAACTGTTGTGCTCTGACATAAGTAGAAAGGAATTCATAAAATCGACAGGATCTATCTTTACTTTGAGCTTTATGAATGTCGAAAATAAAATACAGTATTTTCACTATAGAGTAATATTTTTTCAATAATGCCGATGATATTTTTAACATTCCGCATTATGTTTCATATTGTTCAGTTTTTCCTAGGCCTACAAGTACATAAATTCAACGCCAATAACTAATCAAGTGAGACGCGCGAAAAAGCAATATTGCACTTTGTTTTGCGCATAATCAAGAGTACAAAACGTTCCATTCAGTCGAAAACGGTATTTTCACACAAGAAATGTCGAAAATAGAACTTCACTTCTGAATTTCTTGCTAGCTTTACTGTAGTTTACAAAAATAAAATTCTGATTCCCAAACCGGAAAGTACCCCTAAAACCTCGATTTAGGTTTTACAGACAGTTTAAACTTTGAGGGCTTCGTTTTTGAAAAAAGACGCTTTTCACCAGATATGCACGAAAAGCATTTTTCAGGAGATCCCTTGACTGTTGGAGGTAGTCAGTGGGCAAAAAACAAACATAGGGCTCCATATACATTATTATATATGATATTCGGCAAAGCGGGATGCAAAGCTATGCAGTTAATTATCTTTTTTCTTTGTTCGGAGGATATTTCAACAAAAATTGACTACAGGCACAGGAACAAGACATCATGACCTTGAAGAAATAGCTAATAAAATTAAGTTCCAGTAATAAATACATGTCTTCACACTGATGACTCGTGTGATATCGAGTAGAATAAAATAAGGAAAAATGGTTTATGAATCTAAAAATAATAAACAATACAGCTCATTAAAACTAATCAAATTTTTGCATCTTAGAGTAATCAAATTTTTTGCAAAGGTCCAGGGGGTACTTGACGACGTTTTTTGGACCAGGGAAATATCCGGGGTCTGAGATACTGGTTTTCACCCCCAAACTTATATGTCCGTCCATGCATTTCACGGCGTAGATTAACCGGAACAGCATAAACAGATGCTACACGTGACACTTCATCTGAAACGTCAGCTAAAAGTAATGACATGATGTGTAATGACGCGCATGCCCGAAAGCTCATCGGAAGTATGGAATAAAAAGTTGAAAAGAACTTTCCGAAAATTCGCATAAATGTGCGCTTACATTGGTCAGTTGTGAATGATCCAGTTGCAATTCAGCAATATGTTCGACAAGGCCGAAAATAAAATTCGCATATTGACCAACGGCACTTTCTGTTTGAATTCTGGAGCCAAACGCCAACAGACAGGAACAAATATCCTTGCGAATAGATGCATTTTCATTAGACAACGCGATAATAAAGAATACTGCAGCTAAAAATACGAATTGTGTATATCCAACATGAGACGCGTAAGAAGAATGTAATAATCAAAATCTGGAGTGTCCTTTCAGAAATTCGCAGAAACAAATCAGTGCTGATGGGGTTGCCTCAAACAAAAATCGATGTCACGGCTATGGCGGACGTGAATTAGATTTCAATGTGCGTTAAGAATGAACAATAGTGAACATACTCGTAAGACCTACAGTCGGTTGGGGGGAGAGTAAAGTCCAAATTTGAGTTATCATGGGCTACTAATTTTTCTCCAAAATCTTGAGTGCAGACTTCCCAATAGGGAGATGTATGAGGGGGTATTACCCCAATCTAAAGTCCTTGAAATTGATCACTGATTGTCTAATTTTCAGATAAAATCACGTGGTTAGTGGACATTTAGCTACACTGCCTCCGCAAATTTTCAACTTTACCCCTACATGAAAAATCTGACTTTGGGAAGCTCTGCTTGAGTGGATCCCAAAGTAGTCGAAAAATACCATTTTCGAGTTGGGGGGAGGGTCTCAACATTTGGGTGCTAGGTCCACTTGATTTGGGACGAAGGTCCCCCAGCTTCCCCCTCCCGATTACAGGTATGATAGTGAGGTACCAATCATATTAAACATCGATTTTCCACGGAGCAATCAGACACGTCGCGTCCGCCGTGGCCGTGATGCTGGGTATAAACAGATTTTCGAGGATTGTTGACGTCGACGACTCACCGGTTGATTCTTTAGTCAAAAATCGTTGTATGCTTTGTATTTTGACCGATTTTATCATGACGGTGATTAAGTTGACCATCGGCACAGCTAAGTGGGACCATCTTGATCCGTTGGTTAAACAGCAGCAACCAACTTTGAATAAATCGTTAAAATTCGGGAAATAAGCCTTGTAAGCGAAAGTTTACATAATAGCAGTGGACAACGATACTGAGTTCAGTAAAGCTAGTGCTAATGTGAAAATAAAAATAGTCTAGTGAAATCATACTCATTTACTACAAATGAACATTTCTCAATTCAATTCAAATAGAAAAACATCTGAAAACAAAAAGTGTAGCCGCGTAAAACGTTAGTCACTTTGAGGAAAGCTTCCATTTCAACAGCATATGTAGTTTTGCCGTTGTTTGCAAGTCCGGCGAATAAATATTCAAATTGTTTCAGAATAGCTGAAACAGCCAACGATGCGCCGTCGATCGGCCAAAGTTTGCAGTCTGAAATAAAAAAATGTTACCTTCGCTTCTCAAGTATACATGAAAAACAGTCTCTCTTAACTAGAAAGTAAGTCCTACGGTAACAATGTATAGTACACTTGAGTTTATTTGGGTTCGGGTAGCACACTTCCCTTTATTAGGGTGAGAGTACTAATATTGAATTCACTCGGATTCGGGGTTTTCAGGACGAAAATATATAATTTTTTTCATATAAATAAATAACATTTTTGCTTTGTAGATAAAGAACTGCTTTGTATAATTAAAATTAATTTACGGTTGCATTCATTGCTTATATCACCAATAATTTATTAACATGGCTGTTAAATTTTTCCTTCAATACATTGCAACGCTTGCCCTATTCAAAAAATCTTTGCTGTTAGCATAACAAACGAATCGACTGACTTGACTGTGCAGTTTCATAACGACCACAAGTATTCGGAAAATTAATCCTTATTCTTAACCCAAGTCATTCAGGGAACAGACTGAAGATATGAGCCCTATTGCTATCCTGTTGGATTTACCGCATACATGTAATTGGGGGAAGGGCCTTAAGAACCACTCTATGAAATCGTCGACTATATGGCTAACCATATAGTGAACCCCAAAGATTTATCAATCATATGGCTGAACTTGGATAGCCATAGGATGTTTAGTTCAGTCGGCAGTACAAATGCTCACTTCATGGCATCAATTATTTCTTATCCAGTAATAATCTCTTGGTTACAGAATGGTAAAATTAAGTCAGAAAGTTTATTTTAGAAGGAAATATTTGGCTTCACCATAAACATAAGCTTCGGGAAAACTATTCTCGACCAAGTTGACCTGATTAACTAACAAAGTCACGACAGAATGAATCATAAAACTGCGACGATTTCTTTTTGAAGAAAAATAATCAGATAAAATGTTATTACAAGCATGCAATAGTGAATTTTCTGAATCAAAGATAGTGTACATATTCTGAAAATCTTATCAAATACCCGGATAGATTGTTGCAATCATTCAGGTTCGATTCGGATAATCAAAAAACGCTTTGGAACCCGAGTGCGCCATGTAAAAAACTTTTTGAAAGAACAAATGGCAAGTAACTTTTATCTATAGTCTGCTTTTTTTCAAATCAGCCTCAATGCTTCGCATCATAAAATACAAATTTTTATTCTTTCGTGCTTTTAAACCAAAGTTTTTTTTCTCCCACTAAATTTTAGGCAATCGATGACCTCACATTACAAAAGAGCTACCTGACTTCCCTCAGACCTCTATTATGTATGCATATCACTGTCTTTTAGCGGCACACCTATTTACCGTGGCCGCTATTTTTCCATCATTTGCATTAATTTTCTTTAACGCGACTAAAAGTTTCATTAGCGCGGGCCAATTTTATTAACGCGACGCCAAAAGGTAGTGATGCACATAACGAGAAATTATTACCAATCAAGTAAAGCGATTCTTTGCTCCATAAATCTTCCAAAACTTGATTTGGTGTTTCTTCTACCGAATCGACCTGAAAAATCGCGTATTAACAAACTGCAAGAGAACATGCATCATTCTACATTTTGAGATAATCAGTTCCACTAAACTAGTAATGAAAAAACTACATTTTGATCGGTAACTGTAGTTAATGAGACCGTATTATTAACACTTTTTCGTTTACGCGACAGGAAGGCAAAGCGGGCTCATGTAAAATTCTATTGGATTGTATCAGACCGCTGGCCATACGCATGGCTAGCCATATGGTGACCCACAAAATTTTCCAATCAAACCCCATCGAATGTTAAACTTCTTGGCGCCTCGCTTCGAAAATAAAATTTTTTATGTTGACAATTACTTTTCTGGACGATTGTTCGGACTTGTTACACGAGAAATTTGATATTTTACCCTCCAAGGACCTTCTAAAATTGTGGGCGGTCGATGATACCATGTATAAACAGCTGTCTGACTCTCGAAACCTCGGAACTCCATAACGTATGCGAATCGTGTGCATTCGAGAACTATGCACCCAGGATAAGTTGCTTAGAGACAGCTCAATCTGCCCAAGCTATTCGTCGATCAAAAAGCAAAAAGCCCGAAGAGCCGCTCGTTGATGCTAAGTCCAATGTCACATTTAATGCGACTTGTAGAAAATTTCTGTTTACTTACTATATCTCCCAACTCTAAAATTTCTTCATCGATTCCAGCGTCGCCTCGATTCAATGATAATCTTGCGAGATCAAGCATCTGAATAAGACATATTTCTGAAACAGGTTGATAGCGTATATAGTTGGGTTGGATATTCAAGAATAAACCTCTTCGTCCAAATCACAAATTTTCAAGAACATTTTCAATGATTTCTCGTGTTCGTTACTATAAGTGCCGAAAATCAAGTCAAAGGCATCTGCATTCCTAAGAATTAAGAACGCGAAGTAGTAATCATAATCGTTTAAATTATGTCCACGATACCTCCTGGCTAAAGCGCAACAAATATTACCGAACACATCTTTAAAACTAGAAATGTCTGCACCAGATTCGACCGACGTAACGAAATAATCCAGAAGTTGTCTGCGGAAACGACACAATCATTCATTCTAAGACAGAATTTTAAAAAGTGCAATCTCACTTCAACACGTTTTGCGCAACAACCGTCGATAGTTGAAATTCAGCAAAAAGAGCGTTCAGGAAAGAAGAAAAATTCCCTTCAACTCCATCTTCGGGCGAAATAATGGCTTGCACAGAGCTAATAATCAATTTCGATAAGAAATTATCGATGTTCGTTGAACCATTCAATGTTCTCAGACAGTCGATAAAATCGATAGAACCGCTTTCTAGCTTCTTCAGTAATTTGACCAACACCCTAGAAGAAATAGCATACATATTGTTTCAACCAACTCTTATGAATGCTGTTCTAGTTTCTGCTTGAATCTGTGGATGTCCCATACTAATTAGTACACTGTCTAGCAAGTGAGCTGCATGATTTCGTTCGAAATTTATAAATGAAAATGATAGAATTTCTTATGTCAAAATAGTGTAGTACAATTAAGGAAACACATTAGAGTATAGGAAGGGAAATGTTAGTCTTGTTCACAGCCGACTGCTGTTGATCGTAAACTCAGGTCGATCAACGCAAATGTAGATGGGATAATAAGTACTTCGTTTTTATTGAAGGTATCTGTTGACTCTGGAATAAAACAACCACGGTGGAAGTAGCGTATTCGATTGTTGGAGGTCGCAGTTTCTACAAAATGATAATGTGAGAATAAATAAGAGGAAAATAAGTCTGAGCGAAATTACCGAGAAAATTTGCTTCACTAACGAATTGCAAACATCTGTCTTCAGTTTCAATGTTATGGATATTTGAGAAATGATCATAAACGATGCAATGTTAAAAGACTGAATCCGAGATCTAAAAAACAGAATGCCTCATTTTCATAAACCGTTCTATGAAAGCGATTAAAAGAAAGTAACTAAGCAAATAAATATCGCAGGGCAGTATGTACATGAAAACTTGCTATTCAGACTGTGGCATTTTTTAAGGGGAAGTTTATCCGCTCCAAATAAACGTATACAAACACTTTAAAGTATCAATCTTTTTGCTAAAATTGAGGTGATTTTAGAATATTTTTTTGCAGATTTTTAAAGGTTGAGTGGGTGGATATCAGCTGTCGAAGGTTCAGGTACGGTATCGGCCATCTGAGTTTTCTAGGGGTGGAGCTACCCCTTACGCCATACGTGCATACAATGTTCCAGAATAGAAAACTTTCGACAAATGGGAAGCAACCAGCTTGCATAAGGTTGTCTGCCTAACGCAAGGAAAAACGGATACGGGTCCATAGTTTGAAATTACTACAAGTCGCTATGTTTCTGACTTTTTAAAGTAAAGTGCAAATTCTGAATAAATCTGTAGTGTAAAGCGTATTTTCAACTAGAGATGTCTCGGTGCCATCCTTTTTCTGGTGGCAACTTACGTGCTCTTTTAACCTATTATGAATCTTGTATCTTTTTATATTCATCGTCAATGTAATTTTGTTATAAATTAGTTTGATATACAATATTTACTATTTCGTTTTTCGAACATCACATTTTTTAATTCAGTTTAAAAAAAAAGTCTGGACAATGACAAATTTTAGTCATTCTATTGTTATATGGAACTTGACTATTTCAACAACCGATGAAATTATGGTAAGATCCAGTACGCTTGAAGAAGCACCTGGCAACCCATCTGCCGACTGACGTGAAATATTTGGTCCAGCAAAAGGTAGCAGAAAAAGAAAAATTCAAACAACGAAACAATACTAGTAACCTTAAATCAAGCGACCTTAGAAGCTAATTTCGTAAAAACTTGGAACATTAATAATTATAGTTCACAAGTTTCAATTAAAAAAATTGTGTGGTTTATTTATTTCGATCAACAGCCTATTTCGGTTGTAGAAGGTTTTTTTTAGATTTTTTGGGGCTATTGAAACACGTTTCACCAAGATTCAAGTATCTGTGCCAATACTAGTGGCAGCGACTGATGCCCGAAACGTGCGTATTTTTAACGCTTTTCCCTCCAAATCTATTTTTTACGACCAAAGTGATATCGGTACTAAATTAGGTATCGAAACGCAATAAGCTTTCATTTTGAGACTTAAATGTTTTGAAAAGTATTACCTTAACTTGCACTGTCTTATGATGCAACGATGACAGTTTGCAACATTGACCAGAGCGTGTAGAAGCGACAGTATATAGCTCAACAAAAGTTTCTCAATAAATGATATGGAAGTACATACCGTAATCCAAGAATAACATAAGGCAAAATCTGTCCGATCAATCCGTCATTAACTTTTTGACCCGAACCAATGACACCGCAAATTACGGATGTGAAAAAAGTGAATAAAACTCGCAAGCGTTCTAATTCTTCGACAGTACAAGTCTGGAGAAATATAAATGCCATGTAATAAAATTACTTTTACGGGCCGAAATTTCATTAGTTAGTACCTCGACCATTCCAGACGTGCATTCGCACAAGAATCTAAGAAAACCGAGATCGCTCATACAATGATTCAATAAAGTTTGGCGCGTTAAAGGTTTGCCGGATTTCCTTATCGGCAATAGCCAATACCATAGCCCGTTCGTTTCGTCGAATTCCAAGATTTGTAGCATGCGGATAAAAATATTTGTATGGTGATAAGGCAGAATGCAACGGATTACCGAATCAATATTATATTGATGTATGTTAAATCTAAGAAAAAATAATGATGATAATCCTAGACTTTCTTAGATTCTCTAGATAAGAAGAGTTGAATTTGATTCGATTTAATCTCCGTGAATATTCTTCACGGTTTAAATGATACAATTTCACTATTCAATTTTTTGCATTTTCATTCTCTAAAAAGTTTTGATGACAATTCTAAACCAGTCTGTAGTTTTTCCACAAAAAGCTTACCGATAAATCAACCATTCCACAGCTTTATGAGCCGATTTAAGAGTAAAATACGGTGTTAAAAGCAAGAGAAACTTGTCTAGCGTAGCGTTTAAATCGTCGTTAGCTTCACGACTCATCACGGCTCGCTGAACGCCAACAGACGAATCGTTGAACAAGTGCTGCTTAAACTGTTGGAAGTTTTCATCTATGGTGCGTAGCTCATCAAAACCACTGCAGCCTAGAAAATGCATATGAATGATAAATCAAAACACTTACACAATAAACATTATACAAACCCTAAGCTAAATGAAAAAGATCAACTCTACAACTAGCTGAATCAAAATGGCATTCAGAATGAAAAAAATTCGTCTTCACTAAGATAAATTAAGGTTCAGCAAATTTGGTATTTTGAAGTTTCAGAAATGACACACTTATTCGCTAGTCATGGAAGATCACTCGACGTCAGGTGGCTCGATCTTCAGCGAACATGAAAGATAACATGCATCAAATTACCTATATCAAAGAAAGTCTGGCGATCAATACCGGCAGCATCTTTCGCTTCAAACAAAAATGAAGCTCGTTTTTTGTCCAACTTGAAGACCCGCGTTTCGGGCAACGCCAATTTCTTTAGTTGTTGACTCAAGGACGTCATATTTCCTGGAAAAAAAACTTTTCATCGTACCAGAGTATATTTCCTTATTTTCCTTAAAATATAAATGAAATTTTTGACGTAACGCATATATATGTGAAAATAAAAAACAATTCTACGGTCAAAATTTAATGATCTAAAATAGATGAAGAATTTCGACTCTAATTAGAAACAGAGTGAAACAAAACAACGATTTATCACAAATGAATGTCCGTTTGTAATCCCAGATTACAACGACAAAAAACCCATGATGTCAGGATTTACACGGGTCAATAAACTCCTTTCTCGGAATTAATTATTCCGGACCAAAACACTGCATGCCTAAAATTTGTTTCGATCGTTTGCATCTTTCGATTGCTTTTTGAAAATCCGTTATCGAAAGAGGTCGGATGTTAGCGCAAGAATCTCTGAAAATGTAATGCTTAAAAATCTTTACATTCGAGAAAAACGTGCAACGTAAAAATGACTAACAATTCGTTCCCGGAAAGAAGGCAATCTTTGACCCGGAAAATAGATGCGAGCCGAGAAATTTCACGCAAATCGGAACCGGAGAATCCTTCTGTGTCTTCGGCTAGCCTTTGAAGATCAAGAGAATCTTCTAGCTCAAAATAGTAGATTGTTAAAATCAAGCAGTCGCCTGCCAGGTAAGCAATAAAATTACCAACTCATTTTTGAGGATAACTTGAAAAATCAAACGTCTTTGATATTCATCCTGAAATTGAAAAAATATACACAAGTTTGATAAAAAAATTTAATTTTTGAGGTCAATAGCTTCTGTTTCCTTAATTTAAAAACAAAAATCTTCAACTAAATCATTTGGTGTAAGTCAGAGCACCCCATGGGGGGGGGGATGGGGGGGTATTACCCCCCTCTTAGATTTGGAAATTCATTTACTAACCCCATAAAAACAGCTCACTATAGCAAAAAAATTTGGTAGACTTCATCCTCTCCCCAGTAGGTTATACTAATTCGAGAAAAATTGCAGAATGTGTGATTCTGCGGAATTACTCACTGCTGTTTTTGACACATTTACTGAGCAAATGATAATGGGAAAGTATGCAACTTGTGTGCCATATAGCGATTTTTAGGAAAGGATATCAGCACATTAATATATACTACTTGTAGGAAATCATTATAAATATAATTGGGAGATGAAATAATGCGTTATGTATATGTGATTAATAAAAAAAATCGCCCCGTAGGGAAGAAAAACATTATGTTCTTAAAATTCTGCCTCTTCATGCTCTCCTTTCTTTTTCCCCGCTTCTACGTTGGGTCTTCTGTGCGCATATGGTTACCCAAGCTGTGGCATACTTTCCTGCTATGGGTTGAGACATGTGAGGTCTGTTGACGTGGATCAGAAGTGGTACTTGGTTTCAAACTCGTAGTTCATAGTCTAATGGGATTAATAATACTAAAGTCACATTCAGCATCAGGACTTTCAATTGGAAGCACTGTTCCAAGCCTAATCAGCGATGGGATAAGCCCATACTGCTGAAGATGCTGGTTGAAACAATGTTTCCAAACGTGTGTTGTGCCCGATTCTTGAAATGTGCAGTAATCAGTTGGCACAACAGTCTTCAAAGTGTGACTATTCTGTACGTATAATTAGTGCATTAAAGTTGCAGGATTGGGAGCCGGAAAATGGAGTTGAACCAGTAACTGTTTTTTGACTGTAAAAAGCATAAAGTAGGGGCATTAATCAGTTTTGTAAGTTCGAGAAACTACAACTCCCACCTCCTTAGCAAAAAGCTGAGAGCAAAAAAAAAGGTCACGGCATATTTCTACCCTTAAAATTTAAGATTTTACCCCTACCTAAATTTTCGACCTTGGGGACCTCTGGTGTAAGTCGTTCACGATTCAAAAACAAATTGAATGCTTACGGGCAAACCTATATAATATTTGGTGGGCATTCGACGCAAAATTGCTGCGTCAACATCTTGCGGTCGATTGGTCGCACCCAAAATTATAATACGATTGTGGGCATCAGTGGAAAAGCCTTCCCATAGACTCATAAATAAAGCTTTCATCATCGCCGTGGCTTCATGATCATCTGACGCGCGGGAACGTAGGAAGGAATCTCGAAAAGAAAAGTTTGCGTTGAAGAAAACCACTTCAATCCATTTGTGTGAAGGAATGTTCGGCCTTACAAGATAGGATTTCCGATGAGTTGGAAATTTTTTCAAAAGCCATGCATACAACCTAGCCAGGAGATTTTTCCACATCGTTTGAGAGATTGTGAGAAACCAAATTTTGGTGAGGCGGGGTACCATCGTCGCCCTATCCCTCTTACTGCAGAATATCTGACAGTGATACACAATCCAAATTTCCTTAAAGATAAAGTGTAAACAAATGTTCGAAAAGTGTAAATCACAGCGGTTTTCCAACTGATACTGCAGAAAATGATTTTGAACAACTAGATTGAGCCCGGAATAACACTGAAATGACATTGTGCTCTAACAAAAAAATTTTTTATTGTTTTGCATTACTGGTAGAAGAGAGGAAAAAATTCTGAGCACTGGTAAAAAGAGTAAGAATTTACCAATCTCGTCAATAAATATAATCGACGGCTGTAACTTTCGAGCCTACAAATAAGAAAATATATTTCAAATTTCAACGTTTGAAATTAGCTGTTAGTCATACGAGTGAAAAAACCGCTGACGCCAGCTTATTCGATTCGCCATACCATTTGTCAGTCAATGTTGAAATTTGTAAGTTAATAAATCTCGCACCTAGGGCACATAAAATTCTTCCAACGTAGACGGTCACAGTCACACACGATTCTTCGAAATTCGAAAAGTACTCCCAAAAAATAATCAGTCTTTTCCAACTTTTAAATTTATTCCAAAGATTGACAATCGAATACAAAGAATTTTAGCTTTTTACCTGCAGCACTGGCTAAAGCCTTAGCGATTAGAGTTTTACCACAACCCGGTGGTCCATAAAGCAATACGCCTGAAGGGCAGGACTTCAAGTAATTAAATACATAACAACTAACCGGTTTTTCTTACTGTTCACCTTTCGGGGGAGAAAAAACCTTCGACGAACATGAAAGCCTTAGCGGTAAGATAATATTATCTTGCAATTCATTGATTTCTGATGCGTAACCGCCGACGTCGTTCCAAGTGACGCCCGTGTCACTGGAAATAACGTGAGTAGCAATCATCATTTCATAATCTGTGAGCTAAAACGAACAAGAGCTTCCAAAATAAGACTATCGAAGTTGAACGTCTGGAAGTTATACCTCACTGATGTCTTTCGCATTAATGCCAACATGCTTCAAAATTTGCTCAGCCTGTAATTAAAAGTAAGAATGGCAAAAACTTATTAACGTGAACGCTTAGACAGAATACTGACTAGAGCATATTTTTTGACAAGATGAGAACAGGGATTGATTCAGAGAGCATCAATATATAACCTTACATACAACAACAACAAAAAATGAAATCCTTTCCGCCCTCAACTTGGTACATGTAAAACTCACATAATCAACTTACTACTAATTTCGATTTCTTTTTCTGGGCATTGGTAGGATCCAAATATCCTATTAGCTTATTGACTAAATAAATACCGGCTACAGTTGATGCTGCAAGCCGAACAATATAAAAAATAACTTGTCTGATGTCAACGCTGTCGTCCATTATTTCATTATGAAGTACAAAACAATAAGGAAATATCTCAAACCTAATAAAGTGAATCGTCAACCAAATATTATAAACGAATCAGTGATATATGTGTTCAGATTAGAGGGCTGTCCCGGGCTCCAGCCCAGTTTTAACTTTCTAGATTTTCAAATTATTTACTCAAAAGACCCTATTTGAGGAAATGAGGTCTTTTGAGGAAAAAATTTTGGGCATGGTTCTCATTGTGGAAAAAATTTCGGGGAATTCAAAACCGAAAATATGCCTTTTGGAAAACTTTAAAAGGTCAAAATCTCAAAAATTTTCCGGCACTTCGCGTCAGTTATGAATATAATAATCATTATTTTCTATCAGGCGCGGCAGTTAGCATATCTACTCTCACTTAGTAATTAACCCCCAACGATTTCTACCAATTGAGTTACATTGTCTTATTTTGTAATCGTTACTAGTAGGATGTCCCGGTGCCACCTTTTTTCCAGTGCTGGTGCCGGTGCCTAAGCACCTGCACCGGTGCCGATCGTACATGTTTTATGTAACTATTGTGCTGAATAGATTAGCTGCGGTGGTCAAGATAAACATGAGTTTGAGCACAGTGATCTGTAATAGCATTTTGATTTCATCAAAGCGACAAGTGTTGCAGGGTAAAATCATATTTTTTATCAAGGATTTTCTTGTGCATGCCAATTTAGGCTCTCTTGTTTATGTCATCACAGCATTAGCTTTTAGAACAGATCAGCTGATGGATAACGATTTCTTATTTTTATACCTTTTGTAAACCTAGTCAATTCTCACAAAATTTGCTATGAGTCTGATGAAGAAACGTTAAGCAAAATAAACACCAAGATTGAATTACAAAAATTTTTGGGTGATAAATGAGCTAAAACTAGCAATTTAATTTCTTTGTTAGCCTTTTACAAGTTGTGTTTCAAATGACAAAACTACAAAAACTGGAGATCCATTGGACTATTGGAAAATCAAAAAGAATGAATATCATTTGCTTGCAAATCTTGCGCGATAATTCTTATGTGGCCCACCAACAAGTGTATATAGCGAAGGTTTATTCCGAACTAGTGGCATTATTCGGATACTAGGACAAGGTTGCCCGAAAAACTTGAAATGTTAGTGTATTTGTCCAAAAACTTGCGGATTGTGAAATTGGATTCAGAATCATGATGGAAATAAAACGATTCCAACAACATCTTGTAGTTTTTTGTATCTATGTATGTATTATGCTCATCAACATGTATATAATATTCAAAGTAATTACCGGTGCCAAATCCGGTACCAAGCACCCATACATTAACGACGTCACGAAGCCTGGGGTGGGGTCGGACAACTTTTTTGGCGCCGGGGGTCACTAATTCCTTAAAATTTAGGGGATGGGGAGTCTGAAGGAAAAAGGTTCGAATTTTTCACCAAAAAAGTCCGAAAACGGTTCGAAAAATAGTAACTTTTGTCTTTAAAAATCGTAAAAAATGTATCCATGGCGCCAAGCGCCGAGAAAATTGACGCTTTTGACCATTTGTTGTTCAAAAATTGACATTTTCCATCAAAAAATGGGCATTTTTCAGTATTTCTCCGACTAAAAGATGTGGGTCCCTATGACTACCATATGGCTAGCCATAGGATTGGAAAATTCTTGGGGGGGTCGCCCAATGGCTAGCCATATGGCCGACGATTTTTTTGGGTGGGGTTCCTATAGCACTTCCGCCAATTACACGTATGCTAGCACCTGTCGATGCCAGATACAATGACACCTGCCCCGGTGCCTGAGATATCCCTAGTTAATAGTCAGTATTTCGCCGAAAATTGAGATTTCTCATTAATTTTCTCAATTTGTTCTCTCGCGGCTTGGAACTTTTCAAACGTTTCCAACGTGAACTTTTCTATCTCTAGACGATAAATTGAAGACATCATTCTAGACTTCAAATGTAGAGTTTCTATCTAGGAATGTTTAGTGCAGAGATTCTTTGTCGGGCGTTTTAGAATTGGAAACTCAAAAATTTTTCCGGTGCTCCGAAATAAAAAATAAATTACACCCTATTAGTTTGATTTTAATTTATTTCTTAAAGTTGCGAGGATCAGAGTTGGCAAAAACTAAACTTTTAAAATTTCGACTTTGGTTTTTTAATAGTTTTTGGATTTTCTAATGGTTTTTTCGGTTTAATTCTTTATAATGTTGGTACGTCAAAATAACTGTAAAAAACTGCTAGAAGCTCCTTCTACGAAAGGAACGATGAATGAAGAAAATAAAAGAAGTAAAAAAAGAGCAGAGCATGCGATATGTGAAGAGGAAATTCAAGAAAAAAGAAGAAAAATGACAAATAAAGGGAAATATACAATACGTATGTACATAATGAAAACTCATAAAAAATCGACCACAAAATTGTATCAATGCATCGTATATATACAATGTACAGAAACGCTAAAATGACGGACAACTTTATAGAATACCGTTTTGAAAAGAGGGTTTTAAATTGATAAACATGCAAACTGCAGTTGAAAATCACAAATAAGCATCTAAGATGTGTCCAAATTTTCTCTTTTCAAACCTGTCTGTGAGCTAACTTACAACGAATTCGACTTATTCGCTTGCATGACGAATACACAGACTATCGATTGATTTATATATAATTTGCGTACGATTTTTTCCTTCGTAGTGGTGTTAATTCACATAAAAACAAGTCACTTAAAAGCCCTTCTCTCTGGTAACCTACAGTATGCAGTCATTGAACGTATTGAACATATGGGGTTCAATCAGGCTTAAGTGATCTGTACAAAATTTTCTTATTTTTGTCCCATTTATATTTTGAAGTTGCAAGGTAAGAAAATTGAAAATCTTACTAACAAATTCAGAATATTGAACTCAATCATATTTTATAAAATTTCGCTGATGATTTGGATTTCATTCTGTATGCTCGGAATACACTACAAAAAATTTAGCGTCTAATTTTTTTGCCCTTAAGCAAACTATAACGAATTCAACTCATATACTAAATGTGTGCTTGCATGATGGATACATAGAATGTATATGATTTTACATCTTTTGTCAATTCAATTCAACTAAATTAATTGTTTTGGTGACTTAGATAGACACCAATACGTGTTCTAGAAGATCGGCTAATGCAGAGGTCCCCAAGATCAGATTTTTCAGGTAGGGGTAAAGTTGAAAATTTCGGGTGTAGTGTAGCTAAATGTTCACTAAACACTTCATTTTGTCTCGAAATTAGGCAACCAGTGACAAATTTTCAAGACTTTAGGTGGGGGTAATACCCCCCTCATACCCCTTTCCATGGGGCTGTCTGGGCTAATGTGAAAAAACAGTTTCCGAGTTATTTCGAAAAAAACACAAAAAACCAAAAATTTTCCAATTTTTTATTTTTTTAAACACCAAAAAAACTAAAGTCTTGCCAACCATGGCGAGGATTCATTTCCAGTGTTTTAGAAAGTAAAAATCCAAAAATTTTTCTGGCGCTCCACGCCGGAATAAGAGGTTAAATTCGATAACTCTAATCGGAATCATAGAAATGTTGATAGCAGATGAATTAATGAGAAATCTATCGTTAGCATACTTTAAACTCTCGTAGAACACCTATTCATGGTTCATCAGCTCGATTTGACTGACTTGATTAGAATTTTCTCATTTTTTCCTCATTTTTGCGGGTTACTGACCAAAAAAACATCGGAATGTTTGGGAATACTTCTAAAAGCAGAAGCACGCATCCGTGGTCACATTATCAACGTTTTTAAAAATGTGGAACATGTGTAAAAAATCTTCGAGGAAAAAAACGACAGATGAGACATCTTGATCTTAGGGAGGTGGTGGTGGGTGACAGACAACTATTAAACGTTGATTAATACGTGAAGTAAAGATACTAACGGTTGCGTCTGAGCTGGATTATAGCAAACAATCATTATTATAATCATTACCACAAAATTTTGAGTTACGTCACGTCACCATACATGCACGTGGGGGGTTGGGGGTTTTCGACCCCCGCCAGATTCTTGTTGATCCCCAGCAGATTTCACTATCCCAGCAATGATCGAGAAGATGACGAAAGACAATGAGCAAGAGAGAGGAGAAAGTCGTCATAAAAAGGGGAATGATGCTGTAGTTAAACAATATTTCTGAACAAAGCATACTTGATTCCAAAAAGTAACATTAAAACTTTAAAAAGTGCAATCTAAGCAAATAATTTCATATATCTGACTAATATATGTTGAAGACAGACTGCCCCATAGGGAGGCGTATGAGGGGGGTATTACCCCTCCCTAAAGATCTACAAATTGATTACTGGGTGCCAAATTTTGAGACAAAGTGACGTGTTGAGTGGATATTTAGCTACATTACCCTGGAAAATTTTCAAATTTACCCCTACCTTGAAAATCTGACCTTGGGGACCTCTGGTTGAAGAATATACCGTTCGGATGTTAGAAGACCTATCTAACACTTTTTTGTTATAAAGAAAGAAGAAAGAATTTTGTATTCCACCCCCTGTCCCGGATGATGCCCAGCAGAATTTTTATGCTGTGCATGTTATGTACGTCATCATAAATAATCGATTTCATCTAGACAAAACCCCGAAAAAACGTCAAGTAGCATCATACCTGTAAGAGATCCGACCAGGTGGGGAGGGACCAACCCAAAAATTTTCGGGTGGATGTCCCGAAATTTCCAAAATTTTGGGACCACCATTAAAAAGTCGAAAAAATTTCGAAAATTTTCCCAAAAAAGGCCAAAAAAAGCTACTTTTTTCCTAATTTTTCCGAGTTAGGGACGGGGTTGGGTGTAGGGTTGACTAAGTTGTGTGGGCGGCTGGCAACACTGGTTTTACCAAAAAAACCCTGCTCTTGTGCACAGCATAGAAATTCTGCTGGAGGTCAGCCAAAACAGGGGATTGAACAGGGAAATTTTTTCCGTTCTTGATAACCAAAAGAAAGGTCTTAGAAAGGTCTTCTATAATCCATGCAGCATATTTTTCAATCTATATTAGTCAGATATGTGAAATTATTTGCGTAGACAGCACTTTCTAAAGTTTTAATGTTAGTTCCTTGGAATCAAGTAGCATTGTTAAGAAAAATTGTTAAACTACAGCTCCATTTTCATTTTTGCTCATTTTCCTTCGTCATCTTCTCTATAATTGTTGGGGGAACACATCCGTAATCATGAGTTTTAAAAAAGGGGGAGGGGGAATTTCCAAAAAAAATTTAGATTTCACTGAATAAAAAGAAAATCATTTTTGCAGTAGAGACGACTTAGTTAGTTTATGTGTGCTTGGATTAGTGACTAAATTCTATGTTTGACGAAAAGTATGCAATAATAATTCAATTTGGGAATTGTGATGTATAAGTACAATGATATTGCTGAAAATTTTATTCTAAAAAAAATTAGAATGGGGGAATTGCCCCCACCCCTTCCCCCTCTAAGTACGGGCCTGCTGGGGGTCAATACTCCCCAACCTCCTCCCCCCTATCCACGTGCATATGTTCTCGAAAAAAAAATCCGATTTTTTCCCCACACTCGCCACTCCCCAACAGTGTTTTTTTGTGCACGGAAATTTGTGCCAATTCCCACAAAAGGCAAAAAAATTTGTGCCAGTGGCACAGAAAAATTTTTCACACTAGAAACATGCTGAAAACTTTCAAAAAGTTTCATGCCAAAACTTTGATAGAAACACAATTAAAGATACTACCACTGCACTAATTTGCATAAAAAGCGTGCATAACCAGTTTTTTATTCAACCACGTCAGTGAGATAGGAGAAACTGATCGAGGAAACAGTTTACGATTCGAAAAGAAATCGAATCAAACGTTTTTATAGAATTTTTCAAGGAGTTCTGTGATTTTCGACTACGAATTTCCGCCTAATAACAGTGTAAAGATTAAAATAAGGATGTCTATAATAAGAAAAAAAGTCGAAAGTCGCGCCGCGTAAATTGCTGATTGAAAAATTGTGCCAACAATGTCAAATTCTGTTTGAATCAAACACCAAAAATAAAAATTTCAGTTCCCAATTCGACTTAATAAATATAAGGAAGTTAACAATTTCAATTCCTCCATCAGTCATTGACAATCTCAAAGTCTGTTGCGATAATACAAATACTATCTGACATAAGCCCCGAGGTCTGGAGGGGGCTCGGGCGACTTTTTTGGGCCGGGGTCGGTAATTCCAAAAATTTTGGGGGGGAGGGGTCTCTCAAGGAAAAAATTCGATTTTTTTCACGAAAAAAGTCCGAAAAATGGTTCAAAAAACAGTAATTTTTATCTGAAAAGAATCAAAATATGTATTCATGGCGCGAAGCGCCCAGAAAATTTACATTTTTGACCATTTTTTGTTCAAAAATTGACATTTCTAATCAAAATCATACCTGTACTTGGGGGGTTGGGGGGACCATCCTCCCAACTTGGCCAACCCTGTACCCAAAATCATTTACCCCCCCCCCCCCAAGCCCCCGCCCCCAGTTGGGGAAAAATTAAAAAAATTTGCCAAAGAGTATGTTTTTTGGCCTTTTTCCTACCCCCCCCCCAACTGGTCGGAGGTCTTACAGGTATGATGCAACCCCCCCACCCAGTTTGGAAAAAATTAAAAAAATTTGCAAAAAAATGTTTTTTGGCCTTTTTCGGGAAAAATTTCGACTTTTTTCTACCCCCCCCCCCCCCCAAATTTCGGATTTACCCCACCCCCCAACTGGTCGGAGGTCTTACAAGTATGCCTCAGTCCCAGTGTTTTTTTTTGTGCCAAAACATGGTTTTTGGCACAAAAAAAATTGGAATGGCACAAAAAATTTTGAGCGTTTGTGCCAATTGGCACAAATTTTTTGGCTGGTCAAACGTTAAATTTCCTTGATTTTTAGACGTTTTAGGGTCTGAAAACCACCGTTTTTTTCCTCAAATGGGGTCTTTTGAGAAAAAAATTTCGAAATGAGGAAAAAAATTTTGGGTATGGTTCTCATTGTGGAGAAATTTTTGGGTAATTCAAAACTGAAAAGATGCGTTTTGGTCGACTTAAAAATGTCAAAATTTCAAAATTTTCCGGCGCTTCGCGCCGGTCATGGGTATAATCTTAACTATTTTCTATCAGGCGCGGCCGTTAGCGTATCTACTTCTCAACTTACAAATTAATGCTTCACAGTTTCTATCAATTAAGTTGACTCGTTTCATTTTCTAATCGTTAGCAGTCAATAATGTCACCCAAAATTGAGATTTCTCATCAATTCTCTCAATTTTTTCTCTCGATGCTTGGAATTTTTTCAACGTTTGCAACCTGAACTTTTGCGTTTATTGAAGATGGAAATTGAAGACATCATTCTAGACTGCAATTTTAGAACTTCTGCTCATGAATATCTGTTGGAGAAATTTATTTTCCGGTGTTTTAGAATATATAAACCCGAAAATTTCTCCGGCGCTTCGCGCCGGAATGTGAAACAAGTTACACTACATCAGTTTGATTTTAATTCATTTCTCAACGTTATGAAGGTTCATTTTCCAGAGTTTTAGAAAGTGAAAATCCAAAAATTGAGAACTGAATAAAATTAGATGATTCTAATCAAAACCACAGAAATGTTAATAGCGGATTTAGTTTAGTCCTGAGAACTCTATCGTTAACATGCTTCACCCGTTCCTGTAGAACACCAATATATTTTTCATGAGCTCATATTGACCAACAGAACCAGAATTTTCTCAATTTTTTTCCTCATTCTTGCAGGTTTCTGACTCCAAATACAACGAAATGCTTGGATGTGCTCGTAAAATGCATAAAAAATCATCCGTAGCCACACTATAAACGTTTTTAAAAACGTGGAAAATTTTGGGAAAATGAGGAAAAAAATTTTGGGTCCGGTTCTCATGTGGGAAAAATCTTCGAGGAAAAAAAAACGGTGCTGAAAACGCAAAAAATTTTCGGCGCTTCGCGCCGAATCAATGAATATAATATTTCCTAATTGTATATTTGACCCGAACGCGAACGATTTCTTTTCGAACAGTGTATTAGTATCGTTGCAGCAAACTTTATAGGCTGTCAAGACTGATGAATGAAAAAAAGTTCTGAATCTTCTCTCTTCATTCAGTCAGATTCGGATTTAAAACTGAAATTCTTTGTTTTTGTGTTTGATTGATTCAAATAGAAAAATCGATATCGTTGACAACGGTACAATGTTTCGATCGTAAATTGAATCGATTTGAACTTCCTGAACAATTCTAGAGCTATTTAAATTGTCTCAGCATTTCATCCCTCTTTGGGATTTCCTGAACTATTTTGTTGCACAGTTTTTTCTTTTATCACTGACATGATTAGCTGAAAAATAGGTTGGGCACGATTTTTACAAAAAATTAATGCGTTAAACGTTAACTTTTTATCAAACTTTTGGCCTAAAACTTTTCCGCAGTTTTCAGTATGTCTCTAGTCAAAAAAATTTTTTGTGCCATTGGCACAAATTTTTTTGGCCTCCTGTGCCAATTGGCACAAAAGTCTGTGCACAAAAAAAAAACGCTGCTCAGTCCTCACTCCTCATGGTGTTGAATATATATTCACAGTAATCAGATCTGAGATGTGCTTCACATGAGCATAGTAGTGTCCTTGTTAAATATTTGTAAAATGATCGGTTACGTTTCGCACGTGCGATGCTATAGTCCCTTTGTTTTAAATTTCTCGACGCAGCGGAAAATATAGCCGTAGGTTTAGCATAATAAACAATTTTACCTTAATGGCAAACTTCATACTGTGAAAAATGCTAACTTTCTCCATATGAGAATAAGTAAGGCCAAAATCATTGAAAAACATCAGGCTTGTCCATTGTCGATTTGGACAGAACTGCATCGCTACGTCTGTACTACTTGAGAAATGTTGACCACTTACTCGGGTTATAATAGGAAAGTTTTTGGCTTTTCTATTTGTCGCTCACTGACGAAAAATTTGTTCTACTAATACAGTAATAAGCTTTCTAGTATTATTGCATTAAACTTATTCTATTAATGCGGCAAGCATAATTTTGGCGCCAGTTTGTTAGATTCTATCGCCCTTCTGATCGAAGAATAGCTGAAGCATGATACTCTTATGAGAGATGCATTGTTTAACATTGATTTTCTGGTACTTATCCAGTTTGATTCACCTAGTCCCTTGGCGTCAACCGCTGTCGTCTACAGTAAGACGGCTGTCGATTCCTGCGGAACAGAAATACAAACCTACCGATCATATTCCCATTCGAGCATCCCCGATCCAAGTCAACAGTCGTCAAAGATCAGACACCCAGGAAGCGGAGCCAGCGGCAAGAGCCGATGCACCGAGGGTGCCCAGCCATGCGCCGCGTGGAAATAAGGGTTTTTCGGTTGATTATACCTTTGGGATGGAACATCAATCCTACGGGTGCAAAATTCATTCAATAATCACGTGACATGCGTCACCAGGGAATTACTGTAGCTGATGTAGGCACTTACACTTGAGCACAATGCTTAAATATAGCCTGAAGAAAGATTATTGAAGGAGATTTAACGGGACGGGCGCTACGCGCCCGTCTACGTGGCTCCGCGCTGCGCCCTTGGGGCGCATCGCTACGCCCCTGAGCCTAAGATTGTATAAGCAAGTTAATGCTTTTACTGATTCACACAGGATAGCTGCTCAATTACTGTAGACGCCAACGGTTGACGCTGCGGCAGGTGGACCAAAATGGATAAGTGTCGATTTTTTTGTATGTGATGAAATTAAAACGAATTTTCTATGTCAGTTACAGTGCATTGAAAAAATGTGTTAGAAAATAGGGAGCATGACAGAAAGATACGTAAGTACGACATCCATTATTTTTACAGTTGTGCAAATTTTCGCAACTTTACATGCCCATAACATCGTCAAAAATGATTTTTGTGTAAAACAATTATCATCGTGATAATCAGCGTCAAAAACTGAACAATATTTGCAGAATTCAGGATCACTTTTCTTTTAGGGTAACTTTTAGGGTTTAGGGTATCGCCCTTGGTGAGTGATTCTTACAGACATTGACTCCTTCGGGCGATCCAGCAAAAATCCTTTAAAAAATTCCGCCGCAAAGCGAGGAAAATTTTCTTGGATCGTGATATTTCAGAACGCTCTGAAAAGTAAATCTTTTAGGGCGAAATGATGGAAGGCGGGCTAGGGGGTAAATATCGGGCGAAAGTGTATATAAAACACGGCGGGGCAAATCGTGGGCTGTGTGCAGCAAATCACGGAGCAAATCGTGGGCCTTTTGGCGGGCTAAACTTGCGGCAAACTGCAGGCTAAATCTCGTGACAAATCTCGGGCCAAATGGCGGGCTAAAGTCAGGGTAAAATGGCGGGACAAACTGGGGCTAAATGACGGGCTAAACAAAGGATAGCCCGCCGCCGTATGGCGAAAGGGGACTAGGTTAAATTAAGGCATTTTTCGGTGAAAATTTGTCCCACGAAATAGCCTTGCATGGTGGTAGACTAAGATGCAAAGAAAATATTGTTTCAAGACCAAATTGATGGATTCACTGGAATACACAAATCTTCTAGACGAGGTGGTGGATGAAGATTGTCGAATTCAAATTAGGATATGGATCAGGAAAAAAGTGGTTGATATGGTTTTCCACCGACTAGCACACTGTACTACAGAAATAATGCATTAAGCCCTACAAGCTAGAGTATTTGAGTTCTGATCATCACCAAGTTTATCTGTAGCATTATCCTATTTCATTGTTACAATGCATCCAACAGTCACTGAGCTGCAGTTATCTACAGTGCAGGCCCTTGCTTATTGGCGTCGATTTGCACATCTCAAAACCATAACGCTTCATACGACGATAATTATCGACATCTTATTGTAGAAATGCCTTGCAGTCAATGAATGTTTATTCTCTCAAGAAATCTCAAGTTGGACGATGTATTCCACTGGTTCCACTGGAAAAGAAGCTGATCATAAATAAATACGCTACCCACTACAGTAGCATTGTTCACACCATGTACATTCTGCCGACACTGTGAAAAACACTTTAACCCAGCATGGGAACACAGATTTTGCTGGGTTAGCTGACTGTGCCCTGTTCCATTTTCCGTCATACGGTGATGGGGCGATTCTCGGGCTAAAAGTGGGCTAGTGCTGGGCTGAATAGGGGCACTTGGTGGGCTAAATCCAGGGCTTAATGGTGGGCCAACTCTCGAGACAAATCTAAGGCTAAATTGCGGGCTAAACAGCGAGATAGTTAGTCTACTATTTTTCCCTAGCCTGTCTTCACCCTGCCCCTCCTTTCGTCATTCGGGCCTTAGACAATAATATCCTAGATAAGCGGCTTAATTTTGCAATCCATTCAATCATTTTTTATGCCAAGAATAAACGCGAAAATCATATTGGAAGCATGCAACTAAAATTCAAAAATCCGATAAGCAACGAAAACTTTGGACTTTCAACAGTGTTCAGCAGTCACTATTTTACAAAAAAAGAAGATAAACCAGCATTTTTCAGTTTTAGCTCGATTAATAACAACATATCAGAATTGATAATAGCAAAAAGCGATGAAAAACAAGTGAAAAAACTAAATTGCCCAAAAATTTCACTGATGTCATCATACTACGCGGGATTCCATGATTTCAGGTTTAAATTTTCAATCTAGCATGATGATCAGGCTTGAGCAAAAAGCCGATGTTTCCACTTAGCTAAACAGCTAAAAAAATCAGCTTGAAATCAACGATGTTTCATAATTCAGGGAAAACCGCTCAATTCATGAATCGACTTCCGGAGCGAAACGCCAAACTTTTTTGTTTGATTCTTAATATTCTAAAACGCTGGAAAATAAATTTTTTCAACATTTATTACCTGGAGAAGCAGTCTTATGTTGCAGTCAATTCAATCCTCTTCCATACTCGAACAAAATGCTAAAAATCATATTGAAAGCACGCGCAATAAATTTCAAAAATCAGATAAGCATCCAAAAATTCGGATTTTTCAATCAACAGAAACTTCTGTCACTGTCCCAAACTGACTAGCTTCAATCATTTGTCAAATGCAAAAAGATTATGTTCATAAAATTCAAAAACTAAAAGACCACATCGAGATTTTGTGAAAATAATCAAATAAATCTACGTAATACTGTAAAACAAAAATTGAAAATTTCCGATTTTTTCGATTTTTGACGTACATTTTTTTCAACTTATGCTGCTTAGGCGAATGGATGGGCGCGTAAAAGAATAGAGCAGTGCTCGGAACAACAAATTCTAAAAGCAAAAATTGCTTTTTTTCCACAAAAATCACTATATGTACTGCTAAAGCTCAGAAGCACCAAAAGTTTTCCTATACAATAGATAGTGTACGATGTCTTTCACCTGCTAACAAAAAATTACGAAAGTTCCTGTACTATTAAAGGGTCCCCATCATTACATTTTGTGATAATCGCGACCTCTATTGGAGAATCACAGTCTGATACATTTCAAAAATGAGACATTAAAACAAGTTTAAGGCGATACTCATCTTGCTCAAAATATAAGATTTGCGTAGCTGCAGTACCTCAAAGTTGAGAATTTTCGCATTTTTTGGAATTTTTCTATCTATTTACAAGACTTATGATGTTTTGGCCTAGACATCACCTAGCTCGTTTGAACATCTATTAGATGCGGAATACAATGCTCTATAATATGGTACAAAAAGGATTTCCCTATTTTGCACTTTGTACACTTATTAGTCACTTCTAAAATGTCAAAAATGAGACGAAAAAATGGTTAAAAACCGGATTATTTCTCAAAAAATCACTATGTATAGTACTGAAGCTCAAAAAGACCGAAAACTTTCATATGCAGAGGATAGCTCACGATGCGTCCTCGTTGCACACAAAAAATGACAAAACTTCTCGTACTATTAGGGGGACAAAAAGGTTGCTAACTATTTCATTCTATAATGTTTGATTTTCAATTCTTCATGAACAAAAATTGGGTTTTCTCGAAATTTTGTGTTTCAGAATTATTCTAAAGTATTAGAAGTGGACATAAAGAAAAAAACAAAGCATCTAACTTGAAGCAGCTATTTCCAAAAATCTGGGTCGTAGTGTCGGGTAGTGCATAGCTTCTGCTTCATCTTCCTCCTCCTATAAGTCGTTTGCTTCAGCATGACAGTTAGGCTCGTTAGTCCTCTCAATATCGAGTTGCTTCCAATGATCAGTTGCACTGTTAATTCATCTTTGGAAAAGTCCGTTTTTGTGCATTAGCCTGGATATCCCTTGAACGTCAAACTCTTGTTTGATACAAAGTCCTTCATCAAACTTGGTCGGTAGCAACTGTCTTTGCTTTTGTGAGCGTTTTGTTCTTTGACCAACGCTCATCCCTATCAATAAAATATGGATGCTCCGGCACTTTTTTCTGATTAACAGTATACTATGGACTGGAAATTGGTGAACATACTATATGAACATACTATACTATATTTTTTCGAGTGAAAAATTTTACGATAATATGTAAACGATTTTGACGACAGCACTGATTTGTATCGCTTTTTTATTTGGAGGTATTTTGGAAAAAGCAGACTGTAGAATTTTTAAATTTTTTGTAGGCAACTAGAAGACGTCGTGAATTTTTGTAATTTTTGTGAGCAGGTAGAAGACAACAATATCTACTGTATAGGGAAATTTTAGGTGCTCCTGAGCTTTAGCAGTACAAACGGTGATTTTTTTTGGAAAAAATGACAATTTTTGCTTTCCAAATTTGTCGTTTCGAGCATTGCTCTATTCTTAATACGCACTTTACACTCATAAATTCGTCACTCAATTCTAGCTCATTCGCACTATATTGGCTAAATTTATAGAGCACTATGTCTGACGCACCTAAATTTGCATAACTGGAAAGTTGTATGTGTCAAGAATGAGAAAAAATCAAACATTTTGTATTTTTTGTCTTACTGCAGCTATATGGGTTTTGACTTTACGACAGAATGAATATCATCTTCGTTCCTAATGCATCAAGTTGAATTGCGTGTGGGGAATTCTTCACTTAACAAAATTACGTTGAATCTTTTCAGAAATCGTGTCTTGATACGCAATATCGATGATCATAGGTAAAACGATTAGATGAGACATTGTATATTTTATGTGAAGCCCGATTTCGAATTCCCGGAATTTTTTCGCCGTTCGGCAGAAGCGCATATAATTTTTCTTCTACATCATTTGTAGAAAAGAATTCTGATGTCGAAGTCTTGCATGTCAAAACTTTCATGATAAGCACTTCACATCTACTGTATGCAGCTCGACGGAACAAAATTCTATGCTTTCAGTTTTTTGGTCCTGTCGTCTCTCTAACTAAACCACCGTTTTTCCTCAAATGGGGTCTTTTGAGGGAAAAAATTTGGAAATCAAGAAAAGAATTTTGAGTATGGTTCTCATTGAGGAAAAAATTTTGGGGAATTCAAAGCCGAAGAGATGCATTTTGGTGGACTAGCGCCGGTAAAGGGTATATTCTTGACTATTTTCTATCAGGCGCGGCCGTTAGCATATCTACTCCGACTTACTAACTAATGCTCAACAGTTTCCATAAATCAAGTTAGCTCGTTTCATTTTCTAATCGTTAACAGTCCATTATGTCGCCTAAAATTGAGATTTTTCATCAATTCTCTCAATTTTTTCTCTCGATGCTTGGAAATTTTTAAACGTTTGCAACTTTTGCTTTTATTGAAGATGGAAATCGAAGACATCATTCTAGACTGCGATCTGTTCATGAATATCTGTTGGAGAGATTTATTTTCCAGCGTTTTAGAATATAAGAATAAGAATAATTTATTCGTCTTTAGAAAAAAATAAATTCAGAAAAGAGTAAAGAAAAAATATTATCACGAGCTTAGAGGCGATTAGTATCGCGCGGATATAAGCTCAAAAAGGCTATACATCGTTTTTTGAATACATAACTAGGTAACATATTCCACGTATCAATATATCTCAGGGTTGGCAAAAACCAAACTTTTGAAATTTCGACTTTTTGGTTTTTTGGTTTTTTAGTGGTTTTTTATGGTTTTTTAATGGTTTTTTTGGTTTTTCTATGGTTTTTTAGTGGTTTTTTTCTGGTTTAATTCTTTAGAATGTTAGATACATCAAAATAACTATGAAAAAAACTGCTGGAAGCTCCCTGTATCATCTAAGACTAGTTAGGGAGCCTTAAAATGGCAGCTAGAAGTATTAATCTTATCGGAAGTGTCATTATTTTATGCTATAGGAAATCCCTATTATAGCAATAGAAATACAGTAATAGTGGGCACACAAGAGAGGAACCATGAATGAAGAACATAAGAAAAGTAAAAATGGAACAGAGCATGCGATATGTAAGGGGTAAATTCAAGAAAAAGAAGAAAAATTACAAGTAAAGAGAAATATACAATACACAATGTACGTAATCAAAACTCAAAAGAAATCAACTACAGAATTGTATCAATGCATATGCATCACATATGCACAGAAAAGTTGAAATGACACAATTTTTAAGTATATACCGTTTTCGATAAGATGGTTTTGAATTGATAGATTATTACATATGTTATTAATATTACAAACTGCAGTTGAAGGTCACACATAGACATTTCAGATGTTTCCAAATTTTTGCTTTTCAAACCTGTCTGCGAGCTATAACTACAGCAAATGGGTCTTATTATTATTCTCGTTTGTATGATAGATACATATTTTTGTAAGACTTTTTCTACTTAGCAGCAACATCAAGTCACATAAAAATGAGCCACTCAGAAGCTCTTCTCTTTGTCAACCTACAGTATGCTAAACTGATCTGTATAAAATTTTATTATTGTTGTCTCATTTATATTTTGAAATTTCGAGCTAAGAAAATTAAAAAGGTTACTGTAACAATAGATTCAGGATATTAAACTCAATCAAATTCTATAACATTTTGATGATGATATGGATCAATGGATGTCACCCCGTATGGTCGAAGTACACTCCACAAAAGATTTAGCATCTACTTTTTTGTGAGCAAATTATAGCAAAATTGACTCATGTACTAAATGTGTGCTTGCAAGATAGATGCAAAGGATATCGATAGATTTATATTACATCTTTTGAGTACAGAATGTAGCATAAAAATACAACTTTTTTCTACTTTATAGTGAAGTCAATTCAACTAAATTAATTGTTTTGTTGATTTAGATAGACACCAAAACATGCCTAGAAGATCGACTAATGTGAAAAAACAGTTTCCCAATGATTTTGGAAAGAAACCAAAAAAACCAAAAAACCAGAGATTTTCCAATTTTTTGGTTTTTTTAAAAAACCAAAAACCAAAAAACCAAAGCCTTGCCAACCCTGATATATCTATTACAAAAATTATTTTCGAGTAATCGTGTACGAAATTTTGTCTTATATAATTTATATGGGTTGTTAATACGATAATTAAATTTACTGTATACAAAAAAATTATTTGAGTCCAAAATGCCGTTACACATTATAGAATAAACATAGCATAAATCGGTTATACTTCTTCTGAACTCAAGAGAATGCAGACTGGCGGACTCCAATCTTTCTTGATGATTCCTAGAGTTCAAGCCATATAATCGTTTTGTGAACCACCTCTGAACTTTCTCTACCCTATGTATTTCACCCATTAGAGAAGGATTCCAAATAGGACTACCATAGTCAAGGATTGGGCGAACATAAGTTTTAAATGCCCTGACTTTTAATTCATTTATATTTGAGTTGAAACATTTAAAAATTAGATTTAATACCCTAGAAGCCTTCTTGATCATGTAATCACAGTGCGGAACAAAACTGAGTTTTTCGTCAACATAAACACCAAGATCTTTCCTTCCAGTGACAGCGTCAAGATCACATTCACCAATTTTGTACTGATTTGATGGATTATTTTTCCCCAAATGTAAAACTGCACATTTGGGCAATGACATACTAAGTTGCCATTCCACAGACCATTTATAGAAACTGTTTAGATGTTCCTGGATTAATACTGTATTACTTGCATCATTAAAAATTTTAGCATCATCTGCAAATAGATAGAAATCGCTTTTAATTATATCACTCAGATCATTTATAAATATCAGGAACAATGTTGGACCTAACACACTCCCTTGAGGAACACCACTAATTATTAGAATTGGAGCAGAAATGGTATTACTTAGTTTTACACATTGAGTTCTATTTGTAAGGAAGTCACAAATCCAATTCATTGTGAATTTATCAATTTTATGTCCTTTTAGTTTTTGTAAGAGCTTTGAATGTGAGACAGTATCAAATGCGTTCTTAAAGTCGATGTATACAACATCAACAGGAACTTGATCATCCAACTTCTTAACCCACTTAGTTTTACATTCAAGAAGTTGTAAGACATATGATTTATCCTTTCTGAATCCAAACTGCTTACTACTGAGGCATATCTTTCAAGATGACCTACAATATCCTTATTAATTATTCCTTCCATGATTTTACATGGTACACAACAAAGTGATATGGGCCTGTAGTTTTCAACTTTGCCACGGTCCCCTTTTTTCAAGATTGGAACAATGTATGATGTTTTCCATAAATCAGGTAATCTGCCAGTCTTATAAGAAACCTCAAAGATAATACTAAGAGGTTCAGCAAGAACAAGGTGTAACTTTTTCAGAAAGTAGGCGCACAGACCATCAGGTCCAAGGGAATATGTGGGTTTTAGATTTTTCAGTGCCAACAAAACTGTCATGAAATCAAATTTAACTAACTTGAGATATTCAAATCCTTTACCAGGAAAATGAGGACTTTTTCCATCATCAACAGTAAACACAGTTGCAAAATATTTGTTGAAAATATCACATTTGTCACAGTCGCTACTAACTTCGATATTATGATAATGCAATGTAGGGATCATCTCTCGCTTTACAGCTTTGCTGTTGACGAATTCATAAAACTTTTTTAAGGAGGGGGATTTCAATAGAGTTTCTTCTTTTTTAGCATAATGGATATTCATTTCGTTTTTAAGTTTCTTTGAAATTAACTTCAACCTGTCAACATAAAAACCCGAAAATTTTTCCGGCGCTACGCGCCGGAATTTGAAACAAATTACAGCTCATCAGTTTAATTTTAATTTATTTCTCAACGTTGTGAAGGTTCATTTTCCAGCGTTTTAGAAAGTGAAAATCGAAAAATTTTTCTGACGCTCCGCGCCGGACCTAAAACAAATAAAATTAGATGATTCTAATCGGAACCACAGAAATGTCAATAGAGCGGATAAATTCCTGAGAACTCTATCGTTAACATGCTTCACCTGGTTCTGTAGAACACCAATATATTTTTCATGAGCTCATTTTTAACTAACATAACCGGAATTTTCTCAATTTTTTTCCTCATTTTTGCAGGTTTCTGACTCCAAATACAACAAAATGCTTGGGTATGCTCCTAAAATGCATAAAAAAGCATCCGTAGCCACATTATAAAGGTTTTAAAATGAGGAAAATTTTTGGAAAATGAGGAAAAAAATTTTGGGTCCGGTTCTCATGTGGAAAAAATCTCCGAGGAAAAAAACGGTGGTCCCCCAACTTATACCCAACCCCCCCCCCCCCAGTTTGGAAAAAATTGAAAAAATTTGCAAAAAATGTAGGGTGACTTTGATCAGAGTATGGCATTTGATAACTATTTGAGATCAGCAGGGCATTTTTGTTGCGTAGACAACCTTTGCTGTGAGGTTGTTTACACAGCAAAAATGATCCGCTGATCTCAAATAGCTATCAAATGCCATGCTCTGATCAAAGTCGCCCCACTTTACCTTATGTTTTTTGGGAAAAATTTCGACTTTTTTCGACCCCCTCCCCCAAATTTCGGATTTACCCCCCCCCCCCCCCAACTGGTTCGGATTTACCCCCCCAACTGGTCAAATTTTTTTTCCGCATGTGGAAAAAAATTTTTTGTCTTAAAATCCTCGTTTTTTCGCTTGAAAATGTTCACAAACGCTTTATTTAAGTGTTTTTGAGCTTTTTAAACGTTCTGATGATCATTCTGATCATATATGTCAAAAATTAGATTTAAATTTTGTGTTCATAAATCGCAATTTCTAGAAATTTATCATTCTAAAAATTTTAAAACCATTAATTTGTTCGTGACCTTGTTTAAATCTGGCTGAAAAGCTATGAGTCAGAGGCGTAGAAATTTTCCAAAAATACACCCATGAAGGTTTTGAATTCAATTTACGTTAAGAAAGGAACAATCGCTTCAAAAAGTTTAGAAAGTTGAAGTGTTGATCTTTCTCAAAAAATCTAGGAAGGAAAAAATGCGGATATCGTCATTAAATATAAAGATATAATATTCAAGAGTGCCAATTCAACATGAAATAATAACGTTCAAGATTATGAAAACTATTAAAGATTAAATGAGGCGTGTTCAACGTGATTTTTTTGATTAAAAATGATGAAGATTGAAGACATCATTCCACTGTAAATTTAGAGCTTCTGTTCACCTGTGCTTGTTGAAAACATTCATTTTTCCAGCGTTTTAGAATTTATAAGGCCAAAAATTTTTTCGGCGCTTGGCGCCGTAATAAGAAATAGATAAAATTATCTCATCATGCACTTTAGCAACCCCTGCATTTTTTACAGCGTTTAAGGCTACAACGTTTAGGTGTTGGAAGCGCAGGCTAGCTAGTTTTTTAACGTTTAAGGTATGTACAATATACTGTTATAAGCTACGCACGTGAAGATAGTGTAAACTGATGTTAGCGTGAAGCTGACCACGCCACATAGTATAGTGAACTACGGCTTATTGTGTCTCGTACAGTGTTTTTTTGCCCGAGCTCTTTTGCACGGTGCAAAAAAATCACCAAAAAAGTACCTTCATAATTCTCAGACTAAGGCTTTTTACTTCAAAAATAAGTTGAAAAGATACATATTTTACTTCTTTTTATTCCAAAAGTTTTAGAAAGTGCGGATAATTTTTGGAAGGTGTGGTAGAAATGTAATTGTTTTTTATTATGAGAAAATCATCGGAGAAAAGCAAGGAAAGTAGTTTCCTCGCATACTGCTCTGGCTCTCTCTACTCTGAATCGTCTCTCGTAGGCCACAGTGTTTCCCTTTGTCAAGATGTTTTTTGCCATTAAGTTGATCTGACGTTGTATACTCTGCAGAAGTGAGTACCACTTTCTGTTCTCTCACTATATTCGTGTTTCTATTCGATATCAGTTGTAGCGCATTGCACGCAGTTATCTATTTTAGCAACACTATCTCTATTCACATTTATCATGCTTCTATTTCGTTGAAAACTCAAATCGCTGTGAAGAAGTATATACAAGTATGGTACAGAGGTTCGTCGATTCATTGCTGGCATATCTCAAATTTTTCGGCGAACGCCAGACGCAAATTGAAAATAGCGGAAATGATCCTTATGCATGGGAATTCCTAGTAAGTTCGGGGATGTTCAAAGTCGCACTTTTGGTGTATTTAAAGGGAAATTTTTGCTTAGGAGTCAGATTTGGCATATTTGTTCTTTAAATCGGCGCTTCGCGTCGAATGAGCATTACGTGGCACTTTTTAAGTAAAAGTCATCAATTATGTGCCGTTTTCTTCTATTTTTTGGGCGAAAAAAATTTTTTTTTCAGCTGACTCCTTCGGGAAACCAGCTCCCCCTCTCGTGTTTTATATCCGTACAGAACTATATTCAGAACTGCTACAGGTTGGTTTCTGCATACAATGTAATGCAACGTTCTTTTTGTACGAAACGAACATTTTTATCTTCATAAGATTTTTTTTTATTTTTGGACAAAGTACCAAAGATTCTGCCATGTATCTTTGTCTGCACTTATCGAAGGAAAATTTTTGTTCAAAGTTATCCTACTGTTCTGCAAAAATCACATGTGACGTGAAATTAGTCTGATCTTGTAAGAAACAAAACAGTGGGTAGAAAACAGATTTCAATAGCATAATATCATTAACCTCTTTGTCGAATAAGACAAATTTTGCGATATTTCATCGGATATTGACTAAATGAACAAAAAAGCCCGCATACGAGTATATTTTTTCAACAGTATAAAGTTACCCATAATAAATTGTAGTGTTTCGCTTTAAAAAGCTTGACAACAAGAAATATTGGTTACATTCAGGGTTTTTTTTGTACATGACACATTTGCACGTGTACAAACGGCAGCCAATATTTCATTTGTACAATTTGTACATAGCAAAAATAGGTATAAATAAGTAACCTGTGTTCCTCTACGTCATGGCCAAAGACTAATAACCAAATCAGTGTAATTTTCAAATTTTATTTATAACTAAGAAAAAAAATTCATTAAAATTCAGCAAAAAATTGAAATTTTCGAATTTCAAGTCTAATTTACAAGCATTGTGGAACAAATTCTCTAGAAAACTATCCAATAGCATAATGAATTTGCATTAGATGATAAATCGATGGTTAAATTCTCTATGATGACAAGTGAAAGCCCAAAACAGATGTTAGTGTTTCCGGCGCGAAGCGCCGGAAAATTTTTTCGTGTATTGACATTCGACGACGCTCGAAAATCAATCTTCCAAGCATTTATTTCGAGGATTAGATTCGAATTCTGTATTCAAAAGTCGCAATTTTTAGAATTTTATTATTTGAAAAATTTTAAAACCAGTAATTTATTCGTTAACTCTCATGAAATTGGCCGAAAAGATTTAAGTGGAAGAGAGTAGAAATCTCCGAAAACTACTTCCATTAAGCTTCCGAATTGATTTTACGTTAATAAAAGAATAGTTACTTCAAAAAGTTTAGAGACTTAACGTGCGGATCTTTCTCAAAAAATGTTTCAAGGAAAAACTGCGAATCTTCATAAAATATCGAAATATAATATTGAAGATTTCTACTTAAAACATGAGATAATACGTTTGAGATGATGAAAACTATTATACATTAAATGATAGGTGAAGGTAGACATTCTTAAACCCGCGTCTGAGCTAGGTAATACATATTAATGATTATTGAAGTTATAACCACCGGCGCGAAGCGCCGGAGAATTTTGAGATTATGAACTTCTAAAATGCACCAAAAAGCATATTTTCTTTACCTCATCCCCAAAATTTTCTTTCCTAATGGAGGAAGAGCCGTTTGTACATGTACAAATGACTACCTCAATTTCGTTTGCCAACAAAAATTTTCATTCGCCCCCGGCAAAAAAAACACTGGTTACATTCGGTAGGAAATTGGAAAAATGAAGGTTGAAAAATCATCCTCTCATCGGGAATATTGAAGACATAATTGATATGGCCAGTTCAAATCAGGTTTTTGTCCAATGTTAAGCCGTACAAAAAAATTTCCATCATAATAAGATTTTTAGCCGATCTTTGTACATGTAAAGGGAGACGAAAAATAGTGTTGCAGTGTAGGTAAGCTGCATTCCTGCGCTCCGTTTCAAGAGTGACTCTTCTCTGTCTCACTTTCGACGCAAGGTTCTAGCATCACTTGCATTGTTTTATCAACAAATCGATCTGTGCGGTCTGCAAATTTTTTTATGCAAATTGTACGACTGATTGTTCTCGTTTTTAGAAAATTCGAATAGAACACGATGACCAGCGCGGCACGAAAGAATATTCGTCGGAAATTGGCGGTCGACCTGAGAATATGCGAAAAAATCGCTATAGAGACATTTTGCCCTGTAAGTGCACGGTTTTGTCTGCCCTTTTTATTTTACCGAAGGATCTATAATTATTCGATGCAACTCCGTTGTTGATGGGATTTGCCGTGATTGACCGAAGTTCCTGTTCAGTAAAAATACTCCTTGTAATGTTTTTTAGATTTTTAGCCCCAATTAGTAAACAATGAACCATTTTTTTGTTGAAGAAATCGAACTCTACTTATACTCGATACTAGCTTCATACGTCGATTCGAATTTTTATCGAATTTCTATACTGAGTTCGAAAATTCCCTATTTCCAAAAAACTAATTTTGCGAGAATTTATAAAATGTTCATTCTCTCTTTACTAGCAAATTATTACAATGTCTTAGCGTCTTATTTATTGAATTTATACTTTTCGTGCGATAATCTGAGCACAGTGTGTCTTAAGGCCCTGTCGTACTTCACCGCGCGGTACCGCCTTTGAAGTATGGATAGGTTTTTGTAATTTTTGCGGCGCCACGCGGCGCCCCATCAGGTTTCAACTAAACCAATACACATTTTTTGAGAAGAGCAAAATCCAAAAGTAAAAAAGCGGCGCGGCACACCGCGGCGCCGCGCGGTACCGCGCGGTGAAGTATGACAGGGCCTTTACACTGACCGCATTGATATCTCTTTCATTTATACTCCCCATGTTAAGAATAGAGATTCGATCTTTTTCGAAACCTCGCTTCATATGCCTTTAATTTCCCGAAGGCAACCGTTTTGAACTCGTTAATTCTACATTTTGAGTACCTAATCCTTCATTTTATTTGCAATTCGTAAATTATTATTTTTTTCTAGGCCATAACCTGCTTTCGTTTTATTTAAATTTTTCAGATGATCATAGCCGTGTTAAAATTACCCCCTACGCTGATGACAGTGATTCGGATTATATTAACGCCAGTCTAATTAAGGTGAGTTCGTTGTTTCTTTTCGTTAGATACGGCGGTCAACATACGAAGATTAATATGTTTATAGTAGGTGATAGGTACACGTCATCATGTTGAATCACCGATTTGTAGGTAGGTGTGACTCCTTATCATCAAGTATCTTTTGTGAATTATGGAACAATATTGTTATAATTAATATGTAAGATGATATATTGGTAAAAAACCTGCAATGTGAAAATATTTCTTGCGAACAGTTTATACGCTATAAGATGCCCATCTCGGCAACGGGGAAAAAAATTAAAAGATGCTGTAACCTAATACCCTATGAATTACACGGCTAACTTAATTGAAGTTCAAGGCCACACCGAGAAGTAGAGCAGATTGTCTCCCTGTAAGAAAAGTGTCTTTTCTGAACAAGCTTTATTGGATGTAATTTTTTACTCTTCCATATCTATTATAGCTCCTGAGATAAGCTTTATGTAAATTTTCGATTGTTTACCACATTTATGCAGATTATAGTGTAAAGACTTGCGTGTCAAAATAGTAAGCGTAATATCACGCAGGTTACTCTGGGCTATCGAATACTCTATAACATGTGTGATTTCAGAAATTACACTTGGAGACCATCCCTCGTTATTTGCTCTAAATTTTGATGAATGAAAATAGCGACGAACTTCGGCAACTTTGTTGTCCCTTGCTAACTTTCGAATTCTTTTCTATATCATTAGTTTTTTTAAGGGAGCCAACGAATGCATAGGTTACATTGCTACGCAAGGACCTATGCCCGAGACGGTTAATGACTTTTGGCAGATGACTTATGAATTTGGAGCGAAAACTATACTTATGCTTTGCGATCTGTTCGAAGGCGGTAAAGTAAGTTACGGGATTGTATCTTGTTTTCATCGCCGATTAAATTGCGGTTTTTTCTTTTTTAGCCAAAGTGTCATCAGTATTGGCCCGATCTTGGAAGTTCTGCTGAATATATTAATACAACTGTAGCCAATGTAAGTTCATTGAATTGAAAAAATCCCATGGGTTTTGCACATTACGTTGGCATAACCGGCAGATATAAAATATCAATATACTTTGAATGGAAGATTTTAATATGTAGATATACTTGGTACAAGTTTGATCAGAAACGCCCTAAAACAATGATCGAAGTCTTATTATATATGTAAAAATGTGGAGCAAGTTTGCTGTGCACTTTTCTATAAGATCAATTGAAAGCCACGTGGTTCCATGTGTAGTGTGTACATGGGGTGTCTATACTGGGTCGTTTTCATTCTGGTACCAGGCCGAAACATCATTAGTTTTTAAGTCAAAATTAACCACTTTTAGCACAGAAACTGACTTTCTCATAACTTCGACCCGATAAGAGTGGCGTTCGAACAGCTTGCGAATTAGCTATCCTGCCGGTCATTCTATTGGACATTTTCTTATAGCACTTAACACTTCCAGTGATATGTATTAATATTAGTAATTGTTATTAGTTCTGTTTTCAAGACATACGAAACGCAACCTCAAGATCATTTTACTGTACGAAATTTCACCTTAACCTGTTATGGACGGGTAACTAAAATTCAACAATTTCATTATCACGGGTGGCCGGATCATGGGACTCCGGACGAAATAGAGCCTTTGCTGGATTACCTTGAAGCCGTACGATCATGGCAGAACGAGAACGATAAGGAACCATTAATTGTACATTGCAGGTAATGGCTAGATGCAATCGATCATTTTTCTCGTAAAGCCTTGAAATTTTTTTCGATCTATAGCGCAGGTTGCGGCAGGTCTGGAACATTCTGCGCTTTAGATATTGTCAGAACACAACTAAAAAATAAGGTGAGACGATATTGGTTAGAAAGTATTCAAAATTATTTAATCGTTCTTGTGCTATTCAGACAATTCCTTCAAATTTTAGCGTTTCTAGTTTGGTGAATGAACTGAGAAAACAAAGAATTGCCATGGTCCAATCAAAAGTATGTAATTTTTTTACTAAAGTTCACTATTTGCGGATTAAAAATATTTTCAACTATTATATGAGCTATTCGAGTATAATTCGCTGGTTTGGAATGTTTTATTACTCTCTCTCTCTTTCTCTGTCTATCATATGTTCACTTTCGGTCATGTTTCCATGGACTGAGTATATTTTCTATTGAATTATCGGCACGAAATCTTTGCTACGATGTTAAAGAAATTGGTACCCTGTAGTGAATAGTGGTCGTTAAGTAGCACATTTGGAACAACTCAAGCATCGTTATTTCAAAGTTATCGTTTGATCTTCATACTCTAAGTATACTAAAAAAACATTTCTGAGAGATTCGACCTCGTCTTTCATTGATTTATTATAAATTGAAAATTAACAATATTTGAAAATGGTACATTTTGAGTAGTTTTACCCGCTGAATATCGTTGCAGCATTTTTATTGACGTGAAAGCCACATGTTCTTTACACAGTTAAGAGGTCGAAAACCTTGAAAATTTTCATTAAATTTCAGAAATCGAGTATTCGTTTGACATTGATTCACATAAAAACCGCAAAAATTATTCAGATGTCCTTTGTTATGCGTTTTCTGCGCTTTAATATTTTGAATCGTGTGCACATAACATAAAATTCTAGAAAATTGGAAAATTCTAAAGTTTAACAGACCATAGCTACGCGAATTGTTACTTTATGCAAAATGAATTGCGGAACGATACTTAGCATGTTAAACCAGACAATTGATTTTCAGGTATAATTAATTTTTAACCTGTCATAGTCAAGATCAAACTTCTCAGAAACTGTGTTTCAAGATGTTATCGAAATTTGAATATCAAAATTTCATTTTTTTCTCTTATAAGCATGAGCAAGCAACGCTTTTGTGTGGGTTTCCAGTATTGACATGACATAATTTTTAAGTTTTGTTCAGTTAATGTTGTAAAACCATAGAATACTAGAAACATATCCTTGCATTCGGAAATATTTTTTCATGGAAAAGTTTTGTCCGTTTCTTCATTCTACAGCGTTTTTATTCCCAGGATCAATACATTCTATTACATCAAACCATAGCCCTAATGTTCAAGCATTGTTTGAAAGACAGTTGTGGAATTACAACTAACGGTGATCTGGTAAGATATATTTAGAATTTGTGCGAAAGTTGACTGCGCATTTGTTAACCATTAAAAACATATAAGTTATAAATATGAATTAGTGACAGAGCATCCCGTGGGTGGGTATGGGGCAGACTGCCCCATTGGGAGGGGTATGAGGGGGGTATTACCCCTACCCAAAGCCCTTAAAATTGATCACTATTCACCAAATTTAGAGACAAAATGACGTGTTTAGTGGACATTTAGCTACACTACCTCAGCAAATTTTCAATTTTACCCCTACCTTAAAAATCTGACCTTGGGGACCTCTGGTATGGGGGGTATTACACCGGTCTTAGATTTGGAAATTCATTTACTACCCCGGCAAAAACAGCTCACTATTGCAAAAAATTTTGGTAAACCTCATCCTCAGTAGGTTATACATAGTAATTCGAGTAAAATTGCACAATGTGTGCTTGAGAGGAATTACTCTCTGATCTTTTTGATACATTTACCGAGCAGATGATAATGGAAAAGTATGCAACTTCTGTGCCATTTAGCGACTTTTATGGTAGGATATCAGCACATTTATATATACTACTTATAGAATATTTTATATATAATTGGGAGATCAAATAATGAGTATGTAAATATGTGATTTATCAAAAAATCACAACTTGGGAAGAACATTATATTCTTAATATTCTTCCTTTTCATCATCTCCTTTCCTTTTTTCCGCTTCTGTGTTGGGTCTTCTGTGCGCATGTGGTTATATTTTTCCACCCAAGGTTTGGCATACTTTCCTGCTTTGAGTTGAGATATCCGAGGTCCGTTGACGCGGATGCACATGAGTGCAGGAACAGAACCTGGTTCCAAACTCGTGATTAATAATCAAATGTTATTAATAATAAAGCCACACTCGACATCAGCACTTCCAATTGGAAGCACTGTTGCAACCCTTATTAGTGATGGAATGTGCTCATACTCCTGATGATGCTGGTCCAAATAATGTTTCAAAAAATATGTTGTGCCCGATTTTTGAAATGTGCAGGAATCGGTTGACAATCTTCACAAGTCTAACCATTCTCTGCGTATAATTAGTACACCAAGTAGCATGATTGGGAGCTGGAAAATGGGGTCGAAATAGTAAACGTTTTTTGACCGTGAAAAGCGTAAAGTAGGGGCATTATTAATTTTTGTAAGTTGTAAGTGAGAATTGCTTTTGCGGTGAAAGTACCCACACCACCCCCTCGGCAATAAAGTTGAGAGCAAAAAAAGGTCACGGCATGGCGCGTGGCATATGTCAAGTACTACCCTTACAATTTACGATTTTACCCGTACCTGAATTAACGAGCTTGGGGACCTCTGATTAGTGACGTTGAAAAGAATCTTTCATCACTAATCGTAGTTAGCAATCATTCCGTTCTTAGAATGGATTCAGCGACGAAAATAAAATTGCAGACAGCCAACTTGAATGTTCGTCGTCTGTGCCAGACTCACTAGAAGCCGATCAGCAAAACGCCACTACAGTATATCTAAACGGTTCTGAAAACGATAAAAAAATCACTCCTGCTGCAGCTGTCTCGTCGCCTTGCCGACCACCGCGGAGCCGCAAGGCCGCGCTCACCAGCTCTATAATAAATCAACAGCGGCAGCAGAAACCTATTCACAGCGATAGCTGCAGCAGCGTCTTGTTATGCGAAGACGCTGATCGCTTTAGCTTGACGAAAAATGCCAGCAGTTCGTCGGTTTTTACGCACGCTTCCAATAAGAGCAATCGTTCGAGTCCGGAACGATCGGGAGATAAAGCGAGGTCGAAATCGCCTTGCGACAATGGTAGAAGTAAGTATATGTAAATGTTCAATTTCGTTAAAATGTTCGAATTTTTAAAAGTCTGTCCTACATTGAAAAAACAGGTATTCCATCTTTTTTGCTGTATAGTTTTAAGCTTCGATCGAAAATTTAAAGACAATAATTTTTTGTTCATTTCTGTCGCTCGCTTTGGAAGGGGTAATTGTAGTCAAGTTCCGTAACAATTGGACAATCCCATGATGTGAAGCTTTTTTGTGATCAAAAATTAGTAAAAATAAATCGAAACATCAGTGTATTTTCTAATCCTACCCTCTCCATAACTTTACATGTGGTTGATTTTAGCTGACTCCAAGTCAAAACGTTTTTGTCAATGTTGACTCAAAATTGCGCAAAAAAATTATCGCTAGTAGCAAGATTCGCCGTGTCTTTTGCGTGAAGATTCTAAATTAAACTTTCTTGACTTAGTCACAAATTTTTCATGTCCACCCGATTTACTCAATTTTAATGACGATAGTACGCAGTTCATTACATCGGCTCTTTCACGAAAAAAATTCTTTTAGAATGAAAATTCTTCATCTCCAATGTTATTTTTCTAGATCGCTTGTTATTTGCGTGTTTTTGAAACACTCATCCGTGATTTTAAATTGTTGTTTCTGCTGCTTTTGAATGCACTTACTCCGAGTAAAGTCTTGGCATCATACATGCACATAGGGAGTAGGGGGTAAACTCTCCCACCTGAGACTCGACACCACTCTGGCCCGAAAAAATCGTCAAACACCGTCCTGAACTTTTCCAAGACAGTTTTAGATTATTTTTATGCATATTTTGTATGAAAAACATGCATGCGGAATTTTTTTATACTCTTGCTCCCCACCTCCCTCCCCTCACCCCCTTACTCCCTGCATAAAAAGTTCGAAGACCCTCCCCCTGGAAAATTCTTGCCGTATATGTCCACTTGGCATGTCATTGATTTTTCGTTCTGTTTCCCTCGAAGAATAAATCATTGGCAGTGGTGTATCAGGACTATTAGTCAGATAGAGAACAAAGAAAATCAACAAATACGACGAAACTTCCAAAAAATTGAATGTACACGACAGTAACGTCCAGCTTTGTCAAGAATATAAATATTTCGGCGCCAGTATCTGCTTGTTCTTCCCAAAATTCACTTTTTTGAGCAGACGTTGTTTAAACTCACAAATCATGACTGTGATCAAAATTAGTGAAACACGTCTCGAGCATTTCTTATTATTGAAAGTATGTTAGCCTGTCGATTATTAATTGCTAAATTATGCTGCAAGTGAAAGTTTCAGGCGGCGCTGATCGATTGGAAAACGAGAACGTCAAAGATGAAATTCTTCTAGATGAAACCCTTAAGACCTCCAATATCGATGACATCGTTTTCGGCGATGTTACGAACAACGACGAAGCTAAAAGCGATCGAGGATCTAGAGATAGCAGTCTGTCGCCACCGATCGAAATTGTTGCGCATTCTTTCAGTACCATTTTTTCGTCGATATTCTTGGATGGATTATTTCTCATTTTTCTCCTCCTTGTTTGCAGGTTCGCCCAATTTACAAAATAAACTAGAAACTAATATAACTTGTCCCGCAAGCGACAGAGAAAAAGTAGAAGAAACGGTAAGCGAGGTCAAAGAAACTAGCTTATAATATTCGGATGGCAGAGGAGCCGTTTCTTCTCCTTCCGATGCGATCGCCATTCCAAAAGTTATATGTTTTCTGCGTTTTGAAGAATGTTGCGATGTTTCGAGATATTTCTTTGCTGTGAATCGAAGATACTGTGGGCAAACCGGGTTATCCTACTAGAAGAGATTTTAGACATTGGCCCTAGAGACCACCGCTTTCTTTAAGCCTAAGCCTAAGGAGACTGTTAAGACTAAGCTTTAAAATGAGCCATACCACAACGTCAGATCGCTCTTGGATACTGAAGTCCAAAAATCAAAAACAATGTCTAGTAGGATAACAAAGTTGGCCCAATACTCTGATGAAGTTGAATCAATTTTGTGTGCTCATTATAGAGAAAGCACTTCGAATTTTGGCTACAGAAATCAACGTTTTTTTTTTATTTTACATTAAGCTCTTACTCTTTTCAAAATTCGATGTGCTAGCAAGGCTTATATAGTTTTTGGCTTTTTCTTTAGATTGTATATCGCAGTTCTGCCAGCCATTTTTTGGAAAAGGTCGAACAAATAAATCTGAAGAAAAGTTTGAATTTTATAGATTGTGCTCTTCCAGCTCATTATTTTTTCCGTACGGAATTGGTGTTTGCAAGTATTTCTTATATTCCCATCAATCCGCTAAGCTACAAAACCAAAGAACTCCGGAAAAGTTCGTAATCAAAAATCGCCTTTCCTGACTGTTTTCTGCATTTTCGATTCACAGGACTTTGAACTAGATGATGAATATGATTCATTCCTTTCCTCATTTCCTCGCCCGTTTTTACGTCACTATTTTCTATCTCCATCTCCTCATCAGTCTGTGTTAATTTTTCTCTTTTTTCTGAGTTGCTTATTGATGTTTCAACGCGTCGTCAGACTGGAGCTTTTTTATATACATATACGTTTCCCCAATTTTTTGTTGATCTTGTGTATATTAGTTATATATACAGATGACGTTTCGTTAAGCAATACCGTATAAGAACCACGTTGGTCCTTTAAAGCACATTTTTTTCGAGAACTTACCATTGTTTTTCCTGTTACAAACTTTGATCTGGAAATAAAAGTTCTTCCACATCGGCCACATTGCACCAGTGATTCCTGAATTTTATTTAGGTGATCGTTTCTGGCAGCTGATACTTGTAATTTAATGTCTCAAAGAAAACTGTTCTGTTCCAAGTTACAAACAAATAATATTTGCCACTTTGCTGTCTAGAATCTATCCTCCAGTGTGCTTCCTATAGAATGTTCGTTAGAGTCAAAAATAGCAAATATACAGTGGTGAGGAATTTATTTTCTTACACGGAAATTGTCGAGGGTTGGTTGAGCTAGCTTTGAAATTTACGTATATGGCACGTATTTAAAAATGGTACTTGAATTCCGATATATTTTTTAGGAGGGATTATGTACTTCTTGAGCGAAATTCTAAGAAAGTTTAATACGACAATTTTTTTCTCGAAAAATTAGTGCGTAAATATCATTGTTTCTGTAGGTATACAATCAATTTTTTCATATTTTGTAAGTAATCTCAGGGTTTACCCACGCAAGCAAAAACATACAGTGGAATGGAACTCATGTGTTGAAACAACTTGTTCATAGGAATTGTACGGCATGACCTCATGATATAATCTACTCAGGCATTTAGCATATATCATTGAATTAAATTGAAAAACCAGAACATATTTTATAGTCCGCAGAAATTGTAATATCTATACATGGAACATTCCGGTCTGTTTTTTATGAAATGCATGTAAATCAAAAAATGATAAAAATTGACACTGTCGTCCACTTCGCTTACGCGAGGCTTTTGCGTGAGTGAAGTTTTTGAAGATTTTGAGATAGAATTTTTTACTCGAAAAACTGTTTGATTAGTTGAGTAATACTCGAAAATTTTCAGTCCAATGTGACAAATAGTTTGCCTCGTAGACATGCTAATACTTGTTTTCCACTATTATTTGCAAGCATTTCAAGAAAAAAGACCAATACAAATCAGACCTTATAATTTCTGTTTCGATTTAGAATTAGCCAACTCTGTCATTTGGGATTGCTATACTGGCAAATTATTCATTTTCTTGTACAAAATCTGTGGCCTGAAAACTCCTACATGGCTGCCACACCTTTCTGGCTCACTTAAGGCTCATTTATACTTGCCTTTTCCGACGGAACGGAATATAACCGAACGAAAGGGAAATGTTTGTTCCTTTTAATTCGGTTGGAGGTTACCGCTGGTCGTTTTCCACAAAATTACAGTTATCCTTTCCGACCGAAAGTGGATTTGCAGACTGAACGTCACAAGCTGTTGACGATCCGTTCGGTCGGAAAAGACAAGTATATATGAGCCTACTACAGTGAATTCGGTTTTACATCAATTTCCGTGTTCTAATGTTTCAAAAGTGATGTGAATGCAAATACCGGGGATCGACCTAATCCCGATCACCAGAATACCTGATCCCGGTCGAACCCTAAATGCAAATACATTTCTTCCTTTGCACTCTCTGTCGGTATCAGAATTGCATGTCTCCACATGGGTCAAAAATCGATTGAAAAAAATTTTGAGTTTTATAATAGTTTCTTGGGTATGGGTTAAGCATAAGCTTAAGCCTAAGCCTAAAGCCTAAGAGTTCGATCGATGCGCCGCACGTTGCCAAACCTTTTGCCAGGCCACCTTGCTGAGTACCATACAAGCACGTGCGGGGAGTTTGACCCCCAGCAGACTTTGATTGACCCCCAGCAGACTCTTGCTGACCCCCAGCAGATTTGACCACCCCAGCAATGATCCAGAAGATGACAAAGGAAAATGAGCAAGTGAGAAGAGAAAGTCATCATAAAAATAGGAATGATGCTGAGGTTGAACAATTTTTCTAAATAAAGCATACCTGAAGTCCAAAAAAGTAACATTAAAACTTTAAAAAGTGCAGTATAGGCAAATAATTTCCCATATCTGACTAATATAAAATAAAGAATATGCTGCTTGGATATTACAAGACCTATCGAAGATCTTTTTTTGTTATCAGGAACAAAAAAAATTGTATTCCACCCCCTGTCCTAGCTGACCCCCTGCAGAATTTCTATACTGTGCATGTATGCTGAGTACTGATGGAAGAATATGCACACTGATACGCCATTCAATGACATGTGTGCGGAAATAGCTCGTCAATTCCTGTTACAAATACTAAACTGTGCAAGACTTATAAATTTTGATTGAACTTTAAAATTATTTTTATTGGAAAAACACGTAAAGAACTTACATCTATAAAATTTCTGATATTATATTCGTAATCAGCGACATCGATTTACACAAGAAACTTTTAATTTTCAAAATTTTTTCAATCGATTTTTGACCCATGTGGAGATATGCTATACTAATAATACCCTGTCTGTCAGCGATTATTTTACGTCAGTCAATAATAATTGCCATCCTTGTCTTTTGAACTTTTTGGAGACACCAGGGTGTCCACCACTTTTCCATAACAAAATTCCCTGACTTTTAATTTCTAAGTATTTTTTCTTTGATTTTCTACAGAGAACGGTCTCAATAATAAGATAAAATTCGATGTTCAACATTTATTCGAAAAACGCTATGAGGTATAACTATAACAATTTTTAAAATTCCGCGATTTGCAAATCTTTTTGCTACTTGTAAATCTATTTGCAAATCTGATTTGCAAATAAAATATTTTGTATAATCAACTTGCCAAAAAATGTGGATAAATCATCAAAAAAAATTTTAACTTTCCTGAAATTCCCTGACTTTTCCATCTCACGGTGGACACCGTGAGATACACAGATGTTTGCCCTAAGAATGCTGTTAGTTCCGGTACTTCACGGTCCGTCGTCACTTTTAGCTCTAATCTGCCGCAATGTTTACACCGTGGTGTAGTGAACATATTTACACACTTTGAAGACCGAGGCGAGGTGCCGGTCTACGGTGTCGGGCTCGGACTGTCTTACTTTTTCATATAAGTTCAGACGGCTACAAATCCATCCGTATTTTCACACGCTTTCGGTCGAAGCGGTCGGTCGTTCAGCGATTTTGCTTGTATGTCATCGCGGAAAGTTGGTCGGCAGCGATCGTCGCCTAAAATATCGCGAAACGTCACGCCGCCTCCGCCGTCCGTTGCTCGAAAAATGTTCCAGCATGAGCAGCAACACGAACCGACCATGTCGTCATCAGAAGCGTACCCGTTGCGTCGAAATCAATCCACACTTTTCCATCAACAGGGTGCCTCCACAAGCACCGATTATTTCAGGTAGATTAACACTCGAATTATCGATCTGAGCGTATATGCAAACGTGTGCTGGTGTTTTCAATCACCTAAATATTGCCGTCAACTAGCTAGGGCATCAAAAAGTCAGATAGAAATCAACTATTTTTTTATAAATTGGAGCGAAATTGTAAAAGTAAGGGGCAGAATATTTTTTTAGCGACGAAGTCCAAAGCTCAATAAAATGAATATTTTTCGACGGCTTATCACCTGCGATGATCAATGCAGATAAGAAAAATCGGCGGAATGCAAGTTCAAGCAAAATTATGCAAGTTTTTGATAGTGAAAAATATGCAAATTGTGGTACTTATGCACTTCAGCTATCGCTAAACTTTTTCAAAATTCTGGGGTCCTCGCGTGTTCAGTTAATGTCAAAAATTGTTTCCAAAAAGTGTAACCCCAAAAAATCGCGGGCTCGTTTAGAAAACTCGTAAAAATTGCTGATTCTAGCGGACAATTTTTGACCTGTAGACTATCATTTTTACTATTTTATTGAAATTTTCGACCCAATGGGGGATAGCACTGGGACCCGCCAGAGTGGCTCCAAATAAGCTAAGAGTAGGTTGGGGTGGACAGCGGACGGTTTTTAGGGCCCTTCCTCCCAACTTAGCACACGAAGTATACCAAGTGCAAGCGAGCAGAAAGCAAGATATTTTATGTGAATAGAAAATGTTCGATTTTTTTCTTGCTCTCCGGATTGTACTCAAGTACCCTCTACTTAATTCATCCTCGAGGGTCCTGATGAGCACGCTGTAAGAGTTGCATTCACACTCTGCTCGAGGATGACAGCCATGAAGCGTAGTACTCCCGCATTCTGATTGGCTGCTTTTCAGTTCTCTCCTCGAGCAGGCTTCCTCGAGCAGTCCCCCGTTCACTCACCCCAAAAAAATATTTTTGACACTGTAAGTATCAAAGTGTGAAGTTGGATGTGTCAACCAGTAAATGCAGGAAAAAGCACTCATTTTTATACACTCCATGCACAGCTTTCAGAATGGACCGTAATTATTCCAATTAACGGCGCGCCGTTCATTCCTTTTTTGGTCCATATGGTGCGCCGTTTATCAGAGGGCCCCGTCTATTCGAGGGCGCCGTTTTTTAAAATTTTACGCTTCATCAGGCCACATTTTAATCCAATCTTGTTTTTTATTCTTTCATGGAATCTCAACAAGTAACGTTTAATCATCAAACAAATTCCATACCTCTCTACACCAAGGAAAGAAAAAGGAAACAAACAAAAATGGAAAAAGAAGAAAACAAAAATAATGAAAAGAAAACAAAGGAAAAATAAAGCAGCTAGTGATATTTAAAGAAAAAGAATGGAAAAGAACATACCCAGAATCACTTACTTTGAGGCGGCTAGCAACAGGGCGGTTTCCTTCTTTTTTGCTGCAGCAATAGTTTTTACCTTGAAATTCCAACTGTACTACTTCTTTCTATTTTCGTAACGTGTAACGGATTCATATCTAAAGACTGCATTTCAAAGAAACTCCTCAAAAAATCAATGCTACAAATCACTGCAGTCAAAATGGACTTTAAGATAAGCATCTTGTTCCTCTAATAAACAGCGTATATGAATTTTACATTAAGGATACTTATGATTCTAATAAACAGCTCGCCGTTTATTATTTTTTATAGGGCCAAAGGTGCGCCGTTTATTAAAGGGCGCTTTTTATGCAAACAAATACGGGATTTCATTTTGAAGATGCTCCCCCCCGGTAGATGGTCATTTTTACACTAACATCAGTTCACACTATCTTATACTTTGCTTGTAAATGCACGTTGTATATATGCATACTGCCTGAGTTGCCTATACTTATGTGCTGTATATACCTTACTGGTTTAAAAACTTGAAAAAATTCGATAGGTCATAAAGTGCATAAGTGCAAATAAATCCATAAAGTTCGTATTTATGCCGTAAATGGCTGACATTTTTGGCCATTTTTGTGACAGAAAATTTTTTTCTTTGACAAATTTCTATGAGAAAAAGATGGAAATACTAATGGCCAAGTATCATAGTCTGTTTTTTCCATTATTTTTGTTATTTTCTTCTAACGACTTACCGTATGAAACTGCAAATTTATGGGTCACAGTATCTCACTATCTGGTAGATTTTCAGCGGTCATAGTCGCTGAAATTTCTGATAAGGTCAGTGTGCTTGCAAGTCGTTTTTTGGAATCAGTGTAAAATGACAATATTTCAGTTATGTCAACCTATGATTTTTGGATAGAAATTCTTCATCTGGTCATAATACTGTAATTTACTATGCATTATACTCATCATTTTTCACCTATACTGAGTCAGCGGAAACAAATCCCGATGATGTGGGATGCTGCCGAAGATTGACCGATTTCAGTACGAAAAGTGACGCAATTACCATAAATGAGCAACATTTTTACCTTAGGTTAGCTTTAGCTCGGACTTAGGCTTAAGTTCAAACTTAGGCTTGAGCTTAGGCTCGGGCTGAGGCTTAGACTTAGGCTTAGCCTTAGGCTCAGGCTTTGGCTTAGGTTTGGGTTAGGTATTAATCTCAGGCCAAGGCTGCTTCGTGATTTTTGGAGCAGAAGTAAATGATTTTGATAAAAAAAATTAGAAAAATTTGCATATGTTTCATTCTTAAAAAACATGCATAATTTTGCTTAAACTTACTTTCCATTGTCGAAAAAATATCCATTTTGTTGAGTTATGGATTTCTTAGCTAGAAAATATTCCGCCAAATTTTGCCGCAAAACATGTTTCCAATTATTTCTTCGGTATTTCGTTTGACTCTTGAAATTCCTATTTTAGTTCAGGGATTCGAATCTGGCGTCGGCAAAATGCGCCTGTAAACATAAAAAACTGTAACTGAAGCGTACCTAAATTGTATAGCCCGTGGATACAGATGCAAATTGCGATTTTTCTCATTTGAATAATTTTTTCAGGTGGAACGCCCAAACCGGTTTCAAGAATACCTCGGCATTGGCGGACGAACGGCGCCCATTGCCCGGCGAATGGATTTGGATGTCGGGTGAACGAAGTTGGGTGTTCGTCAACCTAGTTGAATACGTGACCGTCTATAAGAATAAATACTTGCCGGAATTTTTGCAACACCAGCAGCAGCACCAACTGCAAAAGTCCGAAAAAGATCAATTGCCGACGGAGAAATCTTGCTACAGCCATTCACCACCCGATATGGCGTTGGCAGTAAGATGTTTTATTGGATCTGCAAGTGATTGGCTGGTTCTAAAGATTATTTGCAATGAAACGGACAGGTGGCTACACTAATGGCGGACTGATGCGGAACAAGTTCATATTTTCCAAACTTTCGAGTCCTTTTGGAAGTCGCGAAACATATCGAAAGCGTATCGAAAATTCTGAATTTCGTCGAAAAACGAGCTTCTTAGTGCGAGCCTTTGAAAAATTAGAATTTAGAAAAAAATATTTGTGCCCTAAATTTTGAAAAGTTGTTTTTCGTCGATCGTCGTCCTTTTTCGTGATAGGAGATGATTTAAATAGACTAAAACGCTTTCATGGAGCAGAATCAAGTATACAGCGTGTTGCGAATCTATCTGCTTCCTCGAAACACTCAGTCATAATCAAGATGGGAGAATGTGTCTTGTACTGTTTTGTAGAAAATTGAATTCTGTGTTCAGCACTGGATGTTTATTACTGTAAAGTGGAGATCCATTTTTTAATTACAATTGAACCACGTCTAACTCACAACATCGTATATTATTTCATTCTACTCAAAAAATTTTTTTCAGCAAGTCGTATGTCCACCAACAGTTTCCCTAATGCAACTTGGAAAGATTTTGATTAAATCCAAAATCTGAAAATACAATGTGAACATTTTTCAAGATGGTGACATGTGAATGAAATTTGCAAAAAAATCAGGATTTTTTCCCAGCAGTTATCCTAATCCAATCGTTTCGACCTCCAAAATTTACTAGCAAATCATTTTTTGGAATAAGCTCAGCTCAAGCTTCTTTAGCTTCTAATTCGAACTCATTTTTTGATCAAATAAATTGATAAACCGCGGGGTCAAAGTCTCTACAAACATTGTAAATAACGTTTTTCTAGCTTAACAAAAAGTGGTTTTTCAAAGGGAGCAGATAGATTCGCAACACCATGTAATGTCAGAATCCCTGGAGGAAGTTTTTGAATAATTTCGAATGACTTGCTTTATTATTTTTGACTCTTGCTATTCTGACTCTTTTCATTCTGACTAATCTCAGACCGTGTTAGAAATTAGAAACTGAGGCTAAGTATGCTGTTATCTTCACAAATTAAAACGTAACTGAAAGTTTAGGGTTAATCAATTTTGGGAGAAATAATAAACGGCTGAATAGCTCCTCTGTGAACTATGAGCTCCGACTAGTTTCTCGAGGTAAAAGCAGATTTCAGTGGGCGGAGGCAACTGATTCCCCTGATTCTCTGCATTTCGGGTAAGGTTTAAAATTGTGTTCTATTCCTTGAAAAAGAAGAAATCAATTTTTTTTAGTTAGAAACTAATTTCTTTTGTGATATAACTTTCGAAGAAATCCTGCGGTTTCATCTCTGGTGTGCATGGTGGGGCATCTATATTCTGTTTTTCTTGAAATGCCTCCAAATGATGGATGTGGAAAGCAAGTAGTATTTCAGGTTTTTACGATTTTCTGATAAACAGTATATAATAGAGCAATGGAAATTTGCAAGCATACTGAACTAACCTTTAACAATTTTTCGAGTAAAAAATTTTACAGTAAGAGCTCTATGTAAGCGATTTTGACGATGATACTGATTTGTGTCACTTTTCTATTTGGAAGCATTTTATAAAAAACAGACTATAGCACCAGTTGATCAAGTCTTTCAGTACTCCTTCTGCTAATATTTTGGTAGAGGAGTTGATTCTGAAGAAAATTTGATTTCTTGATCTTCTTCTAAATCAAGTGTCTTAAGAGCTGTGGCACTGGTACCAATTGATTTCAGATCTGTCTACATCGTAATCTATGCCACGGGAACGAAATGGGTCAAAACTAATTCATACGAGTGCAACATTTCAATTACTGTAGACTGTGTATTTTGCGTACGGAATTCACATTCTTACTTCAACTTCGATTTCTAAAAATAAGGATTAGAATCTACATTGTCGTTTTCAAATGGTCTCTTTCAGGTATACAATTGGAAGCGCCATCATTTGACCTTCGAAACCCAAGTTGAAACTCTAATCAATCGTCTGCAAGAAATACAAGAGCAACGGAAAGAAGTGTGCTGTTCTTCATCCTTGACTAGGAGCAACGGTTTCGTCTCATCGACCAATTATTTCAGTCATCAGCACTATCATCGCGAAAATCGAAAATACGATAATCTAAGATGATTATTGGTGATCAAAGAACGTGTTATGATGGTCGATCGCGAAATATAAAAATATTTTGTTTGTACTATATTTACGATGCAATATGCGTTTTTGTGCCTCCGGAAGGTGACTTTTTCTTTATATTCTACTCGTTTTTACATTCTACTAACTCGTTCATGAAACTTACAAAATAAATAGCAATTTACATACATAAAAATTTGAGGATCGTTTGATTGTCAAGATCGTGGTGTTACTTACTACAAATTACAAATTAGAAAACAGAAAAACATAAAATTACAAAATGTAAAATTCAACATTTTTCAAGTCGTTAATTGCTATTATAACTGATACAGGGGGTTGCTCAACGGGAGGTTGTAGTTTTGAGGCACGATTTCTTACGCCCGGTTCATACTTCTGCTCGTTGCTCGGAAATGTTCGGCGAGCACAGCGTCGAGCAAGCTGCTCGCCGAGCATGCTCAGCGCGCGAATATTTGCTCGTCGAGCAGAACCCCGAGCACAAAAAATTTGAGCAACACACGTTATAAGTATAGACGCGTCTCAGATGGGATAATTTATCAAAAATTAAACAATGCGCGCACGATCAATGCCAAATTATGGGCGCTCTGATCGGTCGGTAGTAGGCATGTATCGGGCCAGAGAATATCGGATCGGGTCAGACGGTTAAAATACCAAATCGGGTCACGGGTCGGGTCGAAGACTTCTAGCAAACCAGATCAAGGGTCAAAAAATATGTTCAGTTCATAAAGTGTAACACAAGCACATACTCGCCATGTTACATATTTGTTTATTATTTAGTGTAAATAAACATTGAAAATGAGAAATGACTATTGCTTTTAAATAGTAATTGCTGCTTTGAGAAACGAGAAATGAAACGAGACAAGGGAAATGAGAAATAAATTCTTTCTCTTATTCAAGGCAAAAAACGAAAATCAATCCGATCTACGATATTATGGGAAACGGATAAAAAAATCTGAAATGATAGCCAAAGATGGCATGCCCTTCTTGTCTGCCGAAATAATGTTTGTTAAGAATTTCATTTTTTGCTTAATCTCAAAAACTGCTCCTTAAAAACTTTCTCTCAGGTACAAGATTTATTTTTGTCTCATTTTTATCAAGTGCATGTAAATTAAAGAATGACCAACATCGGTGTTCACACAAAAGTTTCACTATAGAACTTTTTGAATACAATAGAAATTATAGAACACTTAATTTGAAACAGTATTTCACTTGGAAAAGTTTTGCTTTTAACATGATATTGTTGAATAATTCTTTTTGAATTATGGAAATTGAACGATTTTTAAGCATAATTTTCCAGCAGGTGAAGGCTAAAAATTATTCATCAGCCATTGTCATAATGCATTGAAAAGAATCACATTGTCATTAAATTCAACGTTTTTCTTGTCTAAATAATAACTAAATGAGGTCTAAGATTTACACTTGCCCAGTAAGTAATCACATGCAGGGCTGAGTAATGCAAAAATTGCCGTAAAGACAGAATATTATCGATCACAGCTGGCCCAAAAAACCATCGGCCGATATTTAAAAAAGTCAATTATCAGCCGATGCCAATACATCGATCATTCCCTACCTTCATTGGAAAACTACCGAGAAAATTTTATTCTCGAAATATATGTAATAATGACTAAATTAATCTCATGTACAACAAAATTTTATCTGTTTTTTCTTCTAACAGTGAAAATGCTCAAATGAATGTTTTGACCCGTCACATTCAAGGTACAGAGGTATCCTGGATAACGGCTAAGGTCAAGTCTTTTTTCACCCTTCGGGTCAGAAAACATTGTGTAGGATCGGGTAGCATGGCTGGTCAAAAGCTCCGATACATCTCTAATCCCTAGATTTATTTGCAGGATTTCATTTTTTTGTTGTGAAGTTTTTGCAATGTCTATTCGAAAAAAATTACCAGATGACGAAAAATTGAACGTATTGAGCTTGCTCGTAAAAAAGAATTCCTGTTTAACGTTTGATCCCCTGATTACAAGGACGTTAGGAAAAAACGCCACGTTTTCAAGGTACTTTTTATGGTTCGTACATGGAAAGAAATAAGTATGCATTTTAGGAGAAAAATTTGCTCGCGAATTATGAACCAACCCTGAGCACGGTCGGCGAGTAAGCTGCTCGCCGAGCATCCTCCAGCGTGCTTGGCGAGCATGCTCGGAGCTGTGCTCGGAGATGCTTGGGGTAAATTTGTTCGCCGAGCAGAAGTATGAACCGGGCTTAGAGATCCGACTTTCTGTTCCATTGGCCGATCATAAATTGAAAATCAATAATATCCAAAAATGATAAAGTTTGAGCAGTTTTACACGCTGGACATTGTGGAAGCGTTCATTTCGCACCAAAATCAAAATTCGCATAGCTACAATACCCTAATATTCAGAATTTTTACCTTTTTTGACATTGTATGTATACGTGTTTCGAAATATCACAGTTCAGAAAAGGCGTTACTCACTCTGTATCCAAAAATGTTCATTAAATGCAGAAAACATCTGCATTCTATGAAAAAAAACTTTTACATCCCGTACTTTACCATTTTTATGCCATTTTGAAGTATCAAAAAGGAAGCCGAAATAAACCGAAAAAGTCATTTGAAGTCTTATTTATCAACTAATGTCCAGCATATTGTGATAAAATCCTAATCAGATTTGTGTACTTTTTGGGTAGATGTCTGTATATTCTGAAAGTTGGAACGAAATCGAAGCTGTGAGTATAATGTTAGAAAATAAATGTCGGTTGTTTGACTCCGGCCTATGTTATGAGTTGTGAGGAAGTGCTCTATAGTTAAAGGCACCAAAATACATCAAATGATATTAGGTTGCAGTGCCTTTCGAATACAGCTAAGGGCATTCAAATAACACTTGTCATTTTCCTGTAAATATATTTCGAATAAACACTCGATTTCTGAAATTTAAGAAAAATTTTCGATATTTGAAGCACTTCGTTCGGCAACCATCAAAGAGCTAGACAAAATTTATCAACTCTGAGCGAAATTTTTCCTCCTAATTCAAGTAAAGACGTATCCTTTATTCCCAGAATTTTATTGGTTGGGCATTTATCCAGGTTCAAAAACATTTGAATTACAGTGAAGTGATGCAAATCTCTACAGCTCTTAAAATGGTGCGCGATAATGACGATGTTACTTTCACAGCTACTGTAGGAGAACTAAACAATAAAAAGATACAATTTTGCAGCTGCAAAAATCTTGATAAAGTTTTAGCTACAGTAAGAATGCATGAGCTATAAAATAAGTAAATAAAATTCTGAGGCATCCCATTTGAAGGTATTTCGGAAGTGCTCTTAAAACAAAATTTTTCCAATTTCGACGGCCCATTTTCGATACTTTAAAGTGCAACATGCAAAAATTTGCTGTAAATTTTACATCAAAACATAGGCTATTCTCTCCTGTGTAAAATGAATATTCATTATCGAATAAGATTACCCCAATCCTGAAATATCGCTTTGAAGCAAACCGACGAAAAGGGATCGGCGCTACAGAAAAAACTGGGGCCGGTGTCATCAGAGAGACATGCTACAACCGTCTGCCATTGTCATTAAGGTGCAGTTCATCATACTGCACCATAACTCACACACACAAAACATATCAAGAACGTGTGTTGAATCTTAATAATATACTAACTTAAGCTAAAGCTGCACCCGGAAATGGTGTAACATAAGTTAAGCTGCAGCTTAAGTCCTTTAGATTAAACCGAGCCCATGATCTTTTTGATTTCATTTTCCCCGACGACACAAAAATAGGTCTATGGGAACAAAAATCTTTCACTGTAAGCCGACATATTTACGATTTGCATTGTCAGGATGATGTGAATGTATGGAGTTGTACTTTCATTTCCTGCAGTTCTTTCGGGGCAGAATACATATGTTCTGTTATTTTAGTTTCCGTGCCTTCCCCATTAAGAAGATGATTTATAAGCATTCCTGAGACAAAAGATTTTCAACAATGACTGCTGAATTAAAATTATATTTTACTGGACTGTAAAATTTTAAATACAAAATAATACAAATCTCAACAAGGAACAAACCGAATCGATAAAAGATGAACATACACCAGCGTGGGCGTTCGACCTCACTTAAATCCAAAAACATGATTTAGGGTGATCACCTCAGATTTTCCTGACTGCTGATGTTATGTAGATAAATTAAGATAAATAATATACAATGGTCGAGTTATCCGAAATTTTTGATTTCCGAAAAACGACTTTCAAGCTTCTTCGTCGCTTGATAGAGTGATCTCGACCGGCCGCGAAAAATTTGTTCCGAAGAAAGGTCGCTGTTGATCGTTGTTGTTCGAATCATTGATAATTTGGCTGACTAATCGTTCTGAAACGATTATGAATGATTGAGATAAAATAACCATGTATCGAAAAAATAAGTTGTCTTCGAGGATTTTATAAATCACAGCGTTTCCACGACTCTGAATTTGACTTTTCGGAAAAAGAGAGTATGTAAGCAATATGCAATGAAAGTACAATGAAAAACCAAGAACAGTTTATTAGTTGTGTTATTTATTCATTATCAAAGGAGTGCGGTATTTCTATTTTTTAAATTTTTGGTGACATAGAATCTTTTTGGCGAAAAAATCGCAGTCTTTTCTTCAAGGACACCTTAAAATTTTGAGCAATCGACGAACGTCCATCTCCAAAAAGTCGCTTGATCCCCAGACTTCGTATGTTTCAAACACCTATTTTGAAATTTTTCTGCTGGAAAAATGAGCATTTTCTTTCATCAATTTTGAAGAAGTTGGGAAAAGTGTCTGCACGTCTAAAATTACTTTTGAAAAACTAAAACGGGGAAAAAACATCAAATTTGATACTACTGCTGCTAATCTACACCTACCAAAAACTGAATTTCTGGCATCCAAGATATTTCCATTCGATGTTCGAATGGACAGAAAACCGACGAAACGTGGATCGAGAATGTCGATCGACTCGTTAACCATAACTAATCCTTCGGTGCCCGGCATGTAGGGGCTCGGTAGAGTCAGTGCTTGATGTAAAATACAGTCAAAAAACTTTTCTAATAATTATCAGAAAAAGCTTACTGAAAGGCGCCGATACTCGTCGAAGCACGGGTGCGACATTAGTCGTATCCAAAGCCATGGGAGGGAATGCCTGATTTCGAAACGATGTATTATCGTTCACCGGTCGAATGTTCATTGGAATGGGAGTGCATTTCAAAGGGAGCATAGGCCTAGATAAACTTATGTAAAAAATAATATGAGTTACAAAAGCCAATTAATAAGTATCGCGATTCTGGTCCAAAATTAATGCACGTGGTCGGAGCGAAATCTGACCCTAAGGTTTAATGCGAAGAGGATTTCTATTCGTCGTTTTCACAAGTCATTAGGCATATGATGTATTGGTTGCTGAGGTAAGTAGTTTTTTGATAAACAAACTTTCTGAAAGAGCAGAATAAAATTTTTTCAAAAATCAAATATTGACAAGATGTGACAAATTTGGATTGTAAATTGACAGTCTGAAAAAGACTGTCATCCGAAATATTTTATTTAAATATAGTTGGAGCTTATTGGAGTCGCAGTATGCAGTCTGGAATTGCGGAAACTAAGAATTTAGGCTAAATTATTTTTTTGGTCTCAACACTTCCCAAAAACTTGAATGCTGAAAAATGTATATGATGTATATTCGAAAATTTCTAATTCATTGGGCTTCCTATCTTCTGCGGCTTGATACGTCATCACTCAACCTGTCCGATGTATTTACATGTATGATAAAAAGTCTTTTTAAGGCATTTTTGGGATTTAAAAACGGATATTTTCGAAAAATTTTGGAAATTTTGATGCCAATATTCTTTTCTTTTGACTGAATATGTTCCTCAAATGAGCTGTATCAACCGACCCATTCTTCCAAAAACGCCTCGATAGCTGTTACACGCATGCATGAATTAAATAGCTTTTATACTTGAAAGAATAATGAGTGATAAATAAATATACTTTTTCGACGATGAATCAGTCGAAAGGAATAGTCTGTCCCGCTTTAAAATACTCGTTTCGGATGAAGAGGCGCTCAAAGCTTTCTTTTCGCGCTCGTAGTTGCGTTTAGCCTCGCGTTTTTCGCGCGCATTCAATACCTGATCGCTGCGATCCAAAAATAAGGACTCGTGATGTATTGGTTGCTGATGTACATAATTTTACACTTTGAATAAATCTCGCATATTATTCTCTCAAAAGCAAACCTGAGTTAGACAATCTTTGTAGACGTCGCATATATCTGATAGCAAAGTATCTTCAATGTTGATGGCGTGGATATCAATCGATGTTTGATTGATGTCGATTTCTTCCTGAAAAGCAAATTAAGAAAAATCAGCTAGAAATTTTGAATTAAGCCACCTCTTGACAAATTTAGATCCGGTCTATATTCAACGAAGCATATTTGGAAAAATTTATGATTACTGACATCAGTATAGAAGTATAAAAAAATAACAATGCAAGTTTTAAGTCACAAAATGAAACTTTTTCAACGATAATTTCCTTTTTGCTTTGACACAATTCAGATTTTTGTCCCACCTTATATTGCAATAAGTTCAGCAGGTCATTTGAGTACACTTGAGCTTCAACAGGTTTATCGTCGACGATACGATCTGGAAAATGAAGTGCGAGCACACTTTGTATTAGATGTTACAAAATTAACACCAGCTGGATATGTTATGTATAAAAACTTGCTTCCAAAACGGAAACAATCCATCTTCAATACAGTTTTGAACAAAAAATACTTTAGTGTTGAATCAATTTATGCACAAAAAGGTACAGTCGAGTTGATCTACAAATTCAGATGTAAGAAAATGAATATCAGTCTATAATTTCAAGGAAAATAATTCGGCTTTGTTATGAACATCATAATCAATAATTCGAAATACCATTACCACTCATGCCTTTTTTGCCGACTTGACGATTAAATATTGTTCTTTCCATGCTATTATCCATAATTAGGCGATAAACAAAGGTGGCTTTGATTTGACCGTAACGATAAATTCGACAAACGGCCTGTGAATCGTGGCAAGGATTCCACGATGCATCGAAAATTATGACCCGATTAGCTGACACCAGATTGATGCCCAAACTGCCAGCCCTAGAATTCAAAAAATGCATTCCAGGAAACAAATTTTACGAAAAGCAATGATCGTAATTGTATATGAAACATTAGGAATAGAAATTTTTCCACATAATTATATTGGTTGAGAAGGCCACGACTGAACAGTATACCTGGTTGAGATTAAGAATAAATGCACATTGGAATTCTTGTTGAAACGGCTTATCAAATGCTGTCTATCTCCCGAAGGGGTTGATCCATCAAGGCCTAAAACTTTCGATATGTGAATAATATAGCTACGTACGTACAAGGACTGAAGATACGTACGAAAGTATGATTCATTTTTACGCCACTTTTCCATAGTTCCGGGAACATAGCCCACGTCCAAGAATCTTTCGATTAAATTTAACGTGAGTAAGCTTTGGCTAAATGAAAAATTTTTTGAAGTTAACGTAAGAAAAAAAGAACGACTCGACAAACCTGAAAAGCAGAACTTTATCACCAATTAGAACCGATCGCTCTATAATCGACATGGATAATAGTACCTTATATCCATTGGAAATATTGCCAGGCATGTAATCAGCGAAAACATCTTCGGCCTTAAACATAAGAACGAAAATTCTAAAATCTATATCAGAAGATACAAAATATTCTGACTGAAACGACAAAACGATTAATCGATATTTAATAAAAATTATGCAGAGCTAAAACATTGCCAGAAATTACACGAGAATTTTAGAGATTTAGTATTTAGAATCTTCATAATTTATAATCAAAAATGACAGATTGATGACAACTGAACTATATAGAGTTTGTGTCTCCTACAGATGGGAGGAGTGGTTAATGTCGAAAAAAGACCCTGCACGATAAAGCTGATGAAAAATGTTAGAAAAATGAAATAAATTTTCCAAAAATCAGTGATAAGGAAAATTAAATCGATACAGACGTCCATTTGTGAATAGTGCTAAGAGATGTGGCCATGTATGGGGACATCCTTTTAATATTGAAAGACATATATTTCGATTCGAGACATACATGTGTTGAAAGGCATAATAAGAAATTATTCCTCCAATGTGAACGTAAAAATAGGTATTGTCCATTTACAAGCTTTACAATAAGAATTCCTGAGGCAAAGATTCTGAACTTCACTCACCCATCTGTAATCCATCGAAACTTCTCTTTCTACTCGATTCGTTGGTAATTCTAATTGGAAATTTTTGGGCATTCGACCGTTGTCAGACCCGAAGTCGGTCGATGACGACATTTCGATTATGTCCAGGTCGTTATCTAAAATCTGGCTTTTGACAGTATCGTACAAAACATCCGGATGATTCCAAATCTGAATGTTGTGAGCGATATCAGTAATGAGCTTTTTCTCTATTCCTGTAACATCAACCTTGCAGCAAATGGCGAATGTTCGCAAAGGATTGAAAGATGAGCCGCTGTTAGCCATTTCACCCCTGCAGTAAGTTACGAAACGGCGATACAAAGTCTGTTGAATAGGAGATTTCCGTAAATACAGGACGAATTCGTGTTTTGATGGTAGATTATGTGTTAGAACTGAGTGGCACCGCCTGAAAAGAAACATGAATCATAATCAAATAAGTGATAGAAGTATAAAAATATGAGGAGGATTAAGTTGAATTTGAAGCATGTTTGAACTAAATCTTCAAACTTTACTTAAACGTGAATCACAGGTTTCGATAGAATCCTAATTAACAGCGGTAAGTTATGTTTTAAATAGTCCAGCATGAGTACTTGCTATACGGCTGTAAAAACAGACCCGAAGACCAAATTTCTGCGTAATTATCTGAACTGAGCAGTGGCGGTAGCAGAATTTTTCTGGTGGGAGGGCGGATGACGAAAAAATACGCAGAATATATCAAATAAAACACCATCAGTATGGTCAGATTTTTAAAACGATTCACGAAAACAGTTATACAGTTATAACAGCATAATTTTTGAAAATTTCAATTTTCACTCCGATTACCTAAAATACCAGTCACATTTTCAGTCACATCCATGAAAAAAGAAGGGCTCTGGTCTTCTGTATATCTTTGTATTTACCGAAATGAGATCAATACTCCCACCTTTGGACAAAACCTTTCAATAAATTCGTTAAAACGTGCACTCGATATCGCATCAAACGTGCATCATTTGGCGTACTATCTGCGCATTGACCATTTTTGATCGGCCTTTCGAACATATTTGAAAATTCGTGTTTGGTACCCAAATAATTTGGCCTTACGAAATTGACCATACACCAATATTCGAACATATTATTTTGTAACGGGTAACCTGTTAGCACGATCCGACGCCTGAATAAAAATACTTTAAATTGTAAGAAGTTCGGTAATACTTGAGAAAATAAACATAAAATGATAAATTTTCATAAACGAATTCGAACTAATCTAGCAAAAAAGTATACACTCACTGAGTCTTAATTTGTGACAGTGTCTTAGATATATGTGTCTGCATTGTTTTGATTCTATGTCCTTCGTCGCAAACAATCAAGTCTGGACCCGGATTGATTAAAAACCGTCTGAGATCTAAAAAATTAATTTATCATCGAAATATGTACCAACACTAGAGGTAGCCTACCATCTGCTAGTGCTTGCGCTTCAAGAATTGAATGCACATTAGGTTTGCAATTTTGTACATTTATTATCGACTGTTTTTTTTTATTTTTCGATAAATCCTTGTTGGCCAATAAGCGAAACATCTCATAACCCATAAGCAAAACGCCCATTTTTTTGTACCAATTTTCTGTAAATAAGAGCAAGATATGAATCAAGTAACATAAGCGTTGCAGAATGCAACTTATATTGAGAAATGATACACATATTAATACGAAATATCCGAAAAAAAAATCTTTGAAAAAATTCATGTTGAACTTACCAACGACTGACAACCTTTGAATTGTGGTCTTCGCTTTTTCGTCCAAACAAAACACGTCAAATGAGCGATGCGGAATATCTTCATCGTTAGCAGGCAACCAATGCTCGAATTCGGCCATCCAATTTTGTAGCGTATTAATTGGCACCAAGATAAGGATACGTTTACCCTTAGTATGACGATAAAGTATATCCACAAAAGTAACGACCTATAACGGAAAAGGTAGATTTATACGACTTAATCGAAAAAGTAGCTTGCCCTAACCTGCAAAGTTTTACCCAAGCCCATACTGTGAGCTAATACGCATCCGAAGCCGGATTTTGTTTCAAAGCCGGTAAGAGATTCTATTATATTGTTGTACATGAAGCGAATGCCACCTAGCTGAAAATGATTTGAATAAAATGTTCAAATATTTTTCAGACGACCTGCGAATTCGGAGAATTTTAACCGAGAATTTGCTTTAGAAAATTCGAGGATTTCAAACATCGAGAAATGAATTTGCTGTTATCAAAAAGTAGCTTATAATGAATAACAAACCAACAGGTGTGTTTTATGGAGTTACACATAGGTATTGAATACATCAACAGCGCTATTTTTAAATAGTAACAGAGAAAATCGTGTACTTGATAAGTTTAAAAACAGTAAAATCGGCGCACACTGATTACCGAGATTATTGTTGATCGATAGACGAAACTGATTCCATAATCGGCCTACTACATATGATTTTCAAATTTTCCCTCTCCATTATTTTGCTACACTGAATGAATAGGGGTCGCCTATTCTCAAACCTCCAGCAGAATACCAGAAGATGGCGTAACAGGACAAAAAGCGAAGTAAACATAAATTCGATACTTATTTAAGATTTTTAAAGAAATGTTGAGGAGTATTTGATTTTAGATTTAAATTCTATTTCATTGTGCTAAATTATGACGTTTATAATACATGATCGTTCATTATTGTGCTACATTGTGACGTGTATCCTCATTTTTGCGCGGTTGTACAGGCCGTAAAGTACACCAAAAGGAATTATTACAATCTGCCGCAATGAACCTTTAGACAATTGTTACATTAAGAAAGAGCCTCAAGCCGAAAAATACTAGAAAACGAATATGATTCTAAGATAAAACCGAGGAATAGAAGAAAAATTCTGCATATTTCTACTGGAAATTTTCGAGATATCTTGTCTACACCAACCATACATGTAATTGGGGGGGGGGGAGTGCTATGGGAACCCCCCAAAAACCATCGACCATATGGCTAGCCATTGGGCGACCGTCCCCCCAGGATTTTCCAATCCAATGGCAAGCCATATGGTAGCCGTAGGGATCCCCATACTTTTGGTCGGAAAAATACTTAAAAATGTGAATTTTTAAACAAAAATGGTTTAAAATGTGATTTTTTTGGCGCTTGGGGCCATGAATACATTTTCCGGTCTTTTTAGAAAAAAATTACAATTTTTTGAATTATTTTTCGAAATTTTTTCGTGAAAAATCGAATTTTTTCCTTGAGAGAACCCCCAATCAAATTTTGAGAATTATTGACCCCCGGCTCGAAAAAAAGTCGCCCGTCACCCACAGACCTCGGGGCCCCGTTACATGTACCAACAATCAAGATTACATATTAAATTATTATACTTGATGAGGTTTAATAATCTTTGTCAAATGATCCGGTATGAATATATCAGGATCATTTTTTGGGTGTCCAACGTTCACCAGCATTTTACCATTGGTGTCCGGAACATTTTGCGAATCTTCACCGACATCATCAGCTGAAATAAAATTTATGGAACGCGGAGCAAACTTGGAAGATTTCGTTCCGAAAGGACGACGAAATAAGTCAAAAAATCTAAACAAACTATGATAATAAATTTGAATCTTCTACCAAATCAAAAGAATGATCAAGGTATGACTATATTCAAGAGGAAAAAGAAGCTTCAAACACAAATTTCTATCACAGAATTTTTCACCTGAATCCGTGACATCTTTCATCTAAAAAAATTGCAGACTTCACCTATAGGTATTTTTATGCACGACTTTATTAGATATAATGACATCATCTATTCCAACTTCTAGTGAATCAATACATCATGCCATGAACACAAGTTCTGGTGAAATTTTCTCTCCAAGTAAGAGGTGTGTTAAACAAAGTTGATGAGAATACTCAATGATAATTCTAACCTTGCTGTGATGTACTGGCTTCAGGCATATGACTGTCATCATCGTCACTTTCGACGCATATAATTTCGCTATCGTATCCATTATCACTCGTCGAAATTTTCCGGTCGAAATTATTGCAAGGTTTCTTCGCTACCGATAATAAGGTGAAATAATGAAAGTAGATAATACAGAAAGTAGCAGAAAAATCCGGAAAACTTTCCGAACCAATAGAGAAGAATAAGGCTAGTGCCTCGAGTTACGAATACCTTTTGATATATTATCATCTTCATCGCTGCTTAATGTTACAACATCGTTATCAAACAATTGCTTCCGTTCACTGGAGAACTTTTTCCAAATTTCATATCGTTTCAAAAGTTCTTCGCCTAAAAGTCAAAAATTCCTCACTGGCAGTGAACGAGGAGCTTATCTATACGTTCAGCTTCGTCCAAACATGATGTTGTAGTGATGGCCGTCTGCTGTTGAACCTCGCCGGAATTATGACATTGTGCGTCATCTGATAAAAGAGAAACCCTGTTCAAACGTTCCTGCTCTTTTCTTTGTGCGTCATCTGATAAAAGCGAAACCCTGTTCAAACGTTCCTGCTCTTTCCTTTGTGCGTCTAAAGTTGCAGCGGATAGCCGATCTCGTTCCAATATATTCCTAAAATTTGCAGCCATCGTTCGTATTGAGAAGAACGGTGCAAGTGTGAGAGTGAGTGTAATTCCTGATTTTTCCAGCAGAATTATGTGTAACTTTCGAAACATTCTTCCATATAACGATACTAGAAAATGATTCAAAAAGCATATAATTAAGAATTGCGTTCAAGATAAAAACCCGCTTTAAGAAGCTTGCTACAGTTATAAAAATATAAACAAGATTGTAACCTGATATTTCTTCGCTTGAAAAGCTTTGATTTCGAAACTTTATCGGAAATTATTTTTTCGCAGTTGGAAGACACGTCTTTCTTATTTCGGTCAACATGCGAGGTGCGCAATATTTCTTCAGTATCGCGTTCTAAATCCGTACTGACGGACGAACAAGGTTCTAACAAAAGATGGTTGCAGTCGGCCATTATAATAACTGAAAATCATGCGGTACACTAATAATGTGGCACTGGAAATGATTGGGAGAAGTTCCGATATGTTACTGCTTGCCGATAATTTCAGTTTGTTAACAAAAATTATATAAATTAAACTCGACCAAAAAAATTAAATTAACCAGTTTTGAAAAAGGAACCGTGAGAGGAATACGTTTTTAAACGAGCGTGTATCAGGGTTGGCAAACCCTTGGTTTAAAAAAAAATTCAAAAATTTGTTAAGAAAATGACTGGAAAATTTTTTTCCGTTCAGTAATAAATTAACGTTATTACCGGGCATTTTCATCTCTCTAAGTGATTTATTTTTATTTTTTACTCACAGAAAAGAAGAAAATTATGGATTATTCTGTGCAGTATCCCGCGGATATATAACACAATCGAGGAAGTAAAACATGGAAAAAGCAGAAAAATGCAAACGAAGAAGTACGCACATTGAATACAGGCATGCAAGAAAGTTTTTCTGCTCTCTTGGTTTATGAATCAGGCAAGGAGTACGAAATGTTTTTTGAAAGAGTACACTCGGAGTAATTGTTTTGTGTTGTTACATGCTGTGCACGAACTTGTCCTGCTCTTCAGTTTTATTCTTCAGTCAACTTCAGTTAAGTTAGTTTAATTTAACTCAAACGTTACTTCCTGAAGGAATCTTCCGGGCGTCCAAAATTAATTCCGTCGTAAGCTTTTATTTACACTTCATGATATGCGGATTTTCTCAATCAGTTGACGACTTAGGCAACGAACTTGCGTTAAAAGTTATTCTAAATTTTACATCGAATGCACTTTCCATTGCAAAGCCAGATTTCAAAACGTTATTTCGCTTTGTTAACCATCGAGGATGATGAATAAGTAGACGATGTTGTTCAAGAAAATCGAAGCAGAGAAACTATTATTGTATGCCGACAAAGTTTCTCTAGCTGCACTTCTAAATTCACGTGTGCAAAAGCATGAATATGTTCAGAAGAGCTCAAAACAGCATAAATAAACCATATAATGGCATTTTTGAGCAAGAAATGACATCACGAAAATGGCGAAAAAAATTTCGACTACTTCCGCTAAACGGCAAAGGGGTCTCCGCGGAAAAACAGTGTTACCAAAAGACCACAAAAAGATTTAGAGAAAATAATCGAGAAAGATCTTAACCAGTGTTTTTTTGCACTGTGCAAAACATTTTCCGCTCGTGCAGAAAAAACTTTTATTAAATGTGAAAAAAAAAATTTGGTGTTTTCATATTATAGAAAAGATGCATTTTGGTGCATTTTAGTATAGGGTGCAACTTCATTGGTCGGCAGTTCAAAAAGGCAGCAGGTACGCTGCTACTTGCCAAAGGTCGTAGGTTCACGACCACCAAGCATTGGAGTTGTGTGCTAAGAAATCGTAGCCTGGGGGAGCACCTTAATCTGGGTTCACCTCGTGGTGTGGTAGTCTAGTGGTGAGGACATCAGCCCTGAATGCTGGTAACCCAGGTTCAACTTCTGGCTGCACCCTATTTTTCAAACTTATTTTCACTCCAAAAAATTCCATATAATTTTCATTTTAGTATAGTACGTACAAAAAATTTTTTTGGCGTGCAAAACTTTTTTGGTGATTTTTTTGCACCCTGCAAAATAGATCGTGCAAAAAAACACTGATCTTAACTTTCATCAAATACATCAAAAAACGGTACAGGATCAAACACTTATCCAATATACGTTGAGGTTTGAAGGCTTCGGAGAGTTTTCCGCATGGAACTGAAACTTTTTAATGTTTTTAGTGGTCTTTAATGGTGGTGCAGAAATTTTTCTGGCCGATTTGCGCAAGATGCAGAACGACTGGTGCGAAAAAAACCCTGGACGTCTGTTTTTTTCGCGGAGATTGTTTCTGTTGGGGATGTGCTTACGGCAGTAGCAATCCCACATCTATGCAAAATTGGTGAATCGACAAAGTTACGATTCCACCAAAAAAGGAAGAAACATTATTATTCGTGTTTACCTTCTGCAAATTTGGTGTGTCATGGGCGAGTCGCGTCCGGTGTATATTATATTGTTCTGTTTCGCCCAATAAAGGCAACGTCGACAGCCTGACACCCATTTGCATATTATTAGTATAATAATTATTTATTATTTATATTATTATTATTACTTGCGCAGTGAGCGGAAGGAGGGAGTCGTATTACACGGGAGCCAAGCTAAGGTAAAGCCCCAGTCCTTTGGATATTATCGAAGTGAGTTTTGTGTATTTGTGTAAACCTTTAGGAGGCATCTGGGGAGACCCTGAGTGCCCTTCAATTGCAAGAGTTAGAGTTTCCAGTTGCTAATTAGTGACTGAAGGTTGTGTTTATTTCTGCTTAAGGACTGTTGCACTGTGTTCAGTTGATTGCTAATAGGAAGCTCCTTTGAGTGACCTACAGTAGTCGACTGAGTACAAGCTGATAGGACTTGAGTCATATTGCTGACATCTTCGGATCTAAGCAGAGAAGTGAACATAACAAGTGGTGGCTTCTGACACTTGCAATACGGAAGAGCGCAGAGTCACTCGAGGTGTCACAAAACCTAAAGGTTTTTACAAAGACTTAGGGCTCAAAATGTCCAAAAATGCTGAGGATTTAGCCTCTGGTACGACTTTACGGAGGACTCCGCCTGGTGTAAGGCATGATGAGTCGGATAAATCTTTCCCACTGCCCGTGGTATCTAATACTACGAGCAAGCGGAAAGGCTCCGACTCAAGTGCCATAAGCCAGCGGGCTGAGGTAAAATTGGACCCAGTAAGCACTCCCACTTCCGTAGCGCCTATAATGGCCACAAATAATATCAATAATATGGCCACGGCAAAGGAACTATTGACTGCCGAAGATAGAGACGCTCAATTATTGGCGCCTATTGATAGAAGGCCGAAATTGGCCGAGGATCATATTGATCCATTTGATCAATTTAGAGAGGAACGTTTTCGACGACCTCCACAACGATTTGATAGGTATCATTGCGAATACGTCAACGAAAATATGGATAATATTATTCGGGATGATTACCATCATGATCTACTGGATGATTTACGATTCGAAATGAGTCAAAAGGATGACGAAATTTGACGACTAAACGTCAAAATTGACAAAATGGCCGATTCAATGGTCGGAGTCCAAGGACTATTGGAAAGATTCGTCCTGGATCAAAAGGAAAGAGATATCTGAGTAAGTAAGACTACAGACAGACCATTGCAAACTCAGGATATGTGTAGAACTTTGCCAACGACGTCTGCAACTTGTATTGCCAATGACCAAAGGTTACGGCAGACGGAAGCAGATGAGTCAGAGCAAAAGTTCACAGTCAAACCTGCTGTGAAATCAAAGGTTTCTACGGAAAAACGGGTAACTGAACCGCTTGCTGTTTGAGAACAAGCAAGTGATATAGTTGCTCAATTTTTCCAAGAGGCTGATGAGGAAGCAGCAGGTAGTCATAAGGAAAGCAATTATACTACGTCGAAGCACAAACGATCCAAAAAGTCCACACGAGGAAATTCATCAGATTCTGATGACTCCTCAGTGGATGGATTGGAGCCTACTGTGTCAGATATAGTGAAGGCTGTAAAGCCAAAGCTACTCCTTGATGACATGACTGAGACACAGGTTCTCAGCTTCCTAAATGATTTAGAGGCAGAATTTACGTCAGAGACTACTGATAAAATGAAGCTGGCTGCCTTACGAGCGCTTTCTAAGGGTGTACCGAAAGCTACTGCCAAAAGGTTCAAAAGTTACGAAAAAGCCCGAAGAAAGTTGCTCAAAGTGCAAGCTCCAGATTCAAATGTCGGTATGTGTTCATTTTCTTGGACACATACTGGATGAAAATGGAATCTCACCAGATCCAAAAAAAGTGAAGGCTATTACGGAATTCGAATTTCCCAATAGCGTTAAGCGTATGCAACGATTTCTGGGGATACTGCAATGGTGTAAGAAATTTATCCCAAACCTTGCAAATCTTGCAGAACCGTTGTATAAACTTACCGCTACGGGAAAGAAGAAGTTCCAAGCAACAGATGAACATCGCCAAGTGTTTGAGAAACTGAAAAAAGCACTCACCTCAGTGCCATTTCTACGGTATCCTGTTTTGGATGGAACTGCGGAGTTCATTCTCCAAACAGATGCCAGTGGAACTGCACTGGGAGCAGTACTTTATCAGAAGACTAAAGATGACCAATGGGTAATAGCTTATAGCAGCCGAATCCTTAAGGAAGACGAGAGGAAGTGGTGTGCTACAGAGCGAGAATGCCTAGCGGTTGTCTATGGTCTTAAAGTTTACCGGCACTATTTGTTTGGACAAAAAGTACTAATCAAAACTGATCATAAACCTCTTTTATCTATGAAAGTTAATACTCAAACCAATAATAAATTGAAAAGATGGTATTCCATTATAAATCAATTTAATCATAGATTGGAGTATGTGCCCGGTAGACAAAACGCAATGGCTGATTTTCTCTCAAGAAAAGATGAACCTGAAGACGCTAAAGACAAAAACCCACCAAAATGGGAATATGTCTTCAAAATTCAATTTCGTAATTTTGGAACTCAAATCAATGAAATTGAAACCCAAATATTGGTACAACAATTTCAGAGGATGAGGGACGAAGAGGTTGAAAGTAGAGATGAAAAAATTGTCCCCGAGCAGACCAAGGAATTGACGGATATTCAGGAATTGACGGAAACAAAGGACAATATTGCACCAACTACCAAAGATATATTGCAGAGCAGAAATGAAATGCAGAAGCTTACGGTAGTTGATGCAGTCACAACTAGAAGACAAGCAAAACTTCAGGATCAGAGTGCACAAAATCAAGAACAGGGTACATCTGTACCAAATGATCCTGAAAACATTGCTTGGCTTTTCCCGAATAGAGAAAAGGAGTTTGAAGAGGTGAAAGAAGGAGAAAGTGAAGAGAAGGATGATGATAAGATCAATTATCCAATTGATCTAAATGTTATCGCTCAATTGCAAAAAGAAGACACTAATCTTACCCCAATTTGGGAAAGATTAGGGGTCAAAAGCACTACGAAGTATCATGGTGGATTCTATGAGGATAACGGAGTTCTTTATAGGGAAACTGAGGGACGTGGCCATGATCAGATCATGGTCCCGAATTCCCTCAGAGACAGCATTCTTCACCAATATCACGGAGCCGTTATAATGACACACCAAGGGTTCAAAAGAACTCTGGGTATTGTCAAACAGCGGTTCTGGTGGCCTGGCATTGAAAAAGATGTCAAAAATTGGTTGAAGTTTTGCCCTGTCTGCCAAGTGGCTACTCCTGGTAAAAGCTCCATATCCCCATTGATACCCATTATACCGGAGGGTCCCTTCGATATTGTGTCTGTGGACATAGTAGGGATTGCTCCCTTGAGGGAACGTTGCCCATATGTCATTGTCTTTCAGGATTATTTCACTAAATGGGTTGAAGCTATATTGGTTCCTGATCAGACGGCTGAAACCATAGTGGATGCATTCTTAGAGCATGTGATATTTAGGCACGGTACCCCAAGAAAACTTCTTAGTGATAACGGATCTGGATTTAATTCAGATCTTATGAAAGCAGTCTGTAAACTGTTAGAGTGCAGAAAAATTTTCACAACAGCATACCACCCACAGGGTAAAGGTATGGTTGAGAGATTTAACCAAACTCTAATAAAGCAGCTGCCAAAAGTTGCAATTGAGGATAACAATAAATGCAGTGGTATTTGCATATAATGCCACACCTCACGCAGCAATGAAATGCTCACCATTTTCACTGCTGCGGGGGCATGAAGCAAATTTTGGTATCAATTTCACTGCTGCTCTTAGAATAGTCATGCCTAATGACTATGAGGCTTACAAGTATGTTTTGGCTACCCATCTTACAAATTTGTACGAAAGTATTGCCGAAAACATACAAAAAGCCGCTAAGGACAGCAAGAAATATTTTGATAACAAAATTAAAACTTCTGGTTTTAAAAATCAAGATTGGGTTCTGTTGAAAGTAGACAGACAGAAAAAATTGGGGTTACCTTGGCAAGGACCATATATCATCATCGATGATAAGAGATTGAAAGACAATGTGCTCAGAATAGCGCATTGGACTAACCTGCTTAAAAAGCAGGTTGTATCGGCAAGTAGGCTAAAACACTTTCGATTTGAAGGTACCAGATGGTCTCGACACGAAATGTCGCATGTCTTCTGGGATACTCCAGTTAACGCAACTGGAAATCTCGCAGAGACCGAAGATCATCCGGTCGTTATTTCTGTGTCTAAAAATTTTTAGCGGAAAATGCCGTATACGTGTATGTTATGTGAATAAAATTTTTATTTTTTGTGTTATTTAACCGATTTATATTCGTTTAATACCTTTCTTAAATTTTGTGTTCAGAATAATATTGTTAATTTGTACACCCGACGCTAAAATTTTTGGATTACATTTTGGGAGGTTTACGACCAATTTTCATTTTCAATTTCAAAAGTCGTGTTTTTCTTGTGCTCCGCGTCGCACAAATCTTTCGGAACAAAATTTTTCGTCCAGCCCAAGGACCCGATAAAATTATTTTCGGTAATTTCGTATATTGTATTGATATTGAAGTAACAATAAGTGTTCTTTAACATTTTGTTCACTTTAGAAGATACAACGCGAAATTTACAAAAAATTTCATAAAATTTTTAATTTCAATGTCAAAATTAGGTGTTGCGCCTTTCACGCCAAATTATTGCGCACACGCGGACCACATCAAGGCGGGCCAACCGCAAGGCCCCCAAAACAATCGTTATTTTTTGACTGACGGTAAGTTTTCTTTAATTATTTCTTGGTATGTGGGACGAATTCGGCCATTTAGGTGTCTTAGGAATGATTTCTTCACGCTCAATTTTCTGAATGGGCCAACCAAGGGGAAAACGAGTTCGAAGAAAAGTTTCTAAAAATGTTAGGATAGGTGAAAAGAAAAAACCTAATGGATTTATGGCCCTAAAAAGCCAAAATCTAATGGTTTTTACCTTGGATCCGATTCCGAAGCATTTACTTTTGGTTTTATTAAAGCCCCTGGTTTACTAAATTAATTTCTTGGATTAATTAAAACCTTAATTGGTTATTTATTCACTATTTAATTTTGGTACTGAGGCGTGAAGTTATCGCTAGGGTAAGTGGTAAATTGACGGCGGCCGAGGTCGAGAAGCGAAAGGTGGTGCAAATGTGAGGTTCCTGAAAAATTGGTGTAGCATTTGTGTTAACCACTGGGCCTGCTTACTTTATGACTTTGACACCTAACCTCACTAATTAATTTATATTTCCCCACACTAAATCTTTTTCTTAATTTGGTGCCGGTCAAAGCTGATTATTTATTTGGTGGTGGTGGCCTAATGCCTGATTTGTAAAGGGTCAAGGGGCAAATTCTTTTTGATTTTTAGACTACAACATCAAGCCTCTGGTCCGCGTCGGAGAAATCGAACAGTGGTTCGCCGCCACGATGGGTTATTGGCCGCAGCGACCAATGGAACCCGAACGGGTCCACGGCGGCAACGTCGAACTGATCCTGAAGCAATTGGCCACAAGCCAGTTTCAGGGGCTAGGCATTGTCGGATTCGACGTAGAGAAGGTCAAGAAGACCGAGGTATGTATAATACCTTATAAGGTAGCGATCCAGAACCCGGAAGGGAAAGAGTTCGCTAGGCTGGTGTCATTTGCACACATAGATGGTTCCAGCTTTGTTATCGACCTTACAACATTGAAGCCGCAGGAATGGGATCTTTTGATTTCATTCATTTCATCGGTGGATCGTTTCCTGGTCGGTTTCAATGTTGTGGACGATCTGGTTGCAATTTTGAACGTCTACGGGTCCAGGTCGGGGGCCTCGGCTCATGATAAGACAAAAATTATACAGGCTCGTATACTCCAAGGATTTGGAAAATATTGGGACTGTGAAATTTGCGTCAGATTGATGACGGGGCCCATCGCCAATCACGCTTGTGATTTAGGATTGTGTCCTGAAAACCTTGGGTTAAAAGGACTTTTCACCGAATTTTACTTGGCTGATGTCGGCAAATATCAATGCGACTTCGGTGACAAAAAGATTCGAGAAAAGTTCTTGGCCCCCAAGATTCAAGACACAGAAATTGTGTATGCTGGCCTAGACGCCTATTATTCAATTGCTGTATTTTTGGGGTTTTTTCACTACAGGTTTTGCAGTGAATTAAGTGGGGTTACGGCAACGTACCCCCATGATATTTTATCGCCGGCCCAAGTGAAGACCTTGGCCTTCCGCTTTTATACAGTGTACTCTCAAGACCTAACGGGGTTCGAGGATCGAAACTTCGTAGATGAGAAGGACATCGTAAAAAGGCAGTTGTTCAAGGTTTACCACATGATGCGGCAAGAGGTAATGGCCAGGTGGGCTACACAACTTCATAATGACCTGCCGGAATATTCGTGTCCTGCGGATATTAAAAATCCCGCTAAAGCTACGGACCACACTTTACTGTCTGGGGTTTATCCCAAGGCGCTAAAAGCTGGTCCAAGCCAGAAGAAGGTGAATCAGTGGGAAGACGTAAGTGATCCGGAGGACATGGATACGATGGAACAACAGGTCAATAGGACAAACGAGGTGATAAACCGACTGCATACAGAAATGTTGCAAGGGGTTTCGTTTTTCAAATTGACAAAATTGTAGATGTTGTGTGGTATATCACAGCCGGTCTTGCCATGAATAAAACTCCTCGACAGGACTGGTCGAAGCAGCTTCAATCGTTTCAACTCAGAATGGACTGCTACGAACCAGTGGAAATCGACACCGGTATGGCTAAGTACGACAGGGATCATTGGATGGCAGACTTGAGGAATTACGAGCATGTCATGGACTCAACAAAGTTTTCTGCGTTGGAAAAGGCATGCAACCTGATTCCTCTACCATTCTTTGTTTTCTGGCCTCATAGCTGTGCTGAGTATGATTACATACTGAGGGAATTATTGAATTATAATTTCCTCAAATCCTACTCGAAGGAGGATTCAGAGTTAATAAAAAAGATGGCATGGAAGACCGACGACAGGGTTTTACAGAATTACGACCTAGTAGCATCTTTACCGCCAACGGAACCTGGACATGCTGTAAAAGGCAAGAGGGTTACGACCTGGCAAAATAGGTTTGGCTTTATGCCTATTCGGTTGCGCTTGCGCGACAAAATAGGCTCTCCAATTTCGACGGAAAAAGCAAAGGACAATATTACCCATAACAAGGATTATTGGGCCAACTGCTTTTTCTATGTCAGATTCTACTATGCCGATTTCGGTAGTAAAACCCCGTCGCTGCGATATGGCCTATCACCAGATACGCCTACTCTTCAAACGGGTCAGATCAGATGTATACCAGCTGATTATCTGTTGTATACTATTGAATTTTCTGAGAAATGTATTCACCCGAGGCCTCTGCCGTCAGAATTACCTATGGTTACCTATTCATACAGTAATCAAACCAAACAATCTGATTTCAGGACGAAATCCGATATACTGGACCCTGATAATGAACCCACAGTTCAGACGGGTCTAGTGGACGAGGACGTCATGGAATTGGAGAGTGAGGATGAGGATAATTTCGCACTCCTGGGAGAGGAAAGCTGCAAGGAGGTTGATGACGAAGACGCATTATTGTATATTTCAATCGCCGACCCCCAAGTAGCTGAATCCGCGATGACAGCACTTTCTGTCACGCAGTTGCAACCGCAACCACAAGTTGTGACGCAGCTGCAGACGGAAATGCTGCCGCCACCGCCTGGCTTACCTACGCCACAAGTGATACAAACATCTATGGATGCGAGTCAGTACTTGTCTAGCGTAGAAAGTCAAGTGCAATCGGAAGAAATTCCGATTGCCCAGGATGAACAGAACGTGTATGAGCAAGCTTATATTAGCGAGTACATGGATGCTGAAGGTGTAAAGCAAAAGGAGGAAGAACAGACAGCAGGGACACCTAGCCATACTGTGGTGGAAACACCACAAGAGCTAGGGGCCCGGCTGGCTGAAGAAGATAAGGAAATTCAAGTCTTAGCCTTGACCTGGGATAAAGAAGGTGTTCCCAGATACTATACTGCTGAGGCAATAAAAAATATGAAAAAAGGTTTAAATGATAGGCAAATTTTCGTTAACTTGAAAAAGAAACGAAAAACAAAAGCCCGTCAGGAGAAGAAAAAGGTAGAAAAGGCAATTGCACAGCCTGCAAAGGTTACGCAGCCCAAACCTGCCAAAACTTCTGCTCCAGCTTCAGCAACGGTATCCGTGACCACCGTATCTTCAACTACTCCTGTGTCGCAGACTGTCTCTACAGGTACTTTATCTATGGCAATGAGTCAGTCCACGCAATTTGTGTCGCAGGCTACGGACACCTCTGCTTCCGGACGGCGTCAGCCCAAGGTGCAGGGAGCTCCTAGCAAGCCACAGGTTGCAGGACAAAAAGTTCAAATCTTTACACCAGGAAAAATAAAGCCGTTAACTCTGGTTACTGTTGACTCAAATCAACAAACACCAGAAATGATGGTGGAATTATTCCGGGATGTATTGTTGGATTTTTGACAAGTTACCAAAGATAAAAGTAGAGCCAGAGGTCCAATTTCTTTTGCTACACCGGAATTGGCTAATTATTTCTGCGATGAGCAGTTTGGAGATCCGGAGATTTGGCTGATGGTCAATAAAGCGATCAGGACTATATACAAACTGTATCAGCCACAGTTTGATGTCCAAGGAGGATTTTTATACGACTCGCGAAATATTCCAGATCCACTATGGGATAGGATCATTCGTGAAATTGTTCTTGAATGGCTCACGGAATATCCAGCGAGTGTCGTATTTGCAGCAGTCAGATACTTGTGTATGATGATATTCCTTATGCTTGACTATGCGCCACTTACGGCTGAGCAGATGGGTAAACGATCAGTCTCAGCCAAAGTGTTTGCAAACATCATGCTGTTACAGGAATATCGGAGTACCACTGCTTCAGATGTTTTTAAGACTGCCTATCGCTTGGTGATGTATAATTACAGTCAACAAGCGGCAGAGATGGATGTCAAAAGGTCAGGTAGCCCAAGTCCTCCGACTACTGCTAAATTTAGCAAAGTTCAGAACGATGCGGGACAGACCTTTCGGGCACCCGGACTCGCAAGCAGTCACACTGGTGGTCAAGGAGCTATGGTTGGTATAGCCAACCAGGTCTTCGCTGGCCCCAGTACTGGCACTGGGCAAGCCTCCGGAACCATTCCGAAACAACAGCAACCTATACAGCATCCACAAGGTGCTAGGGGAGCTTGTGGAGGGCGGGGAAGGGGTGCCCAACCAGGCCAGTGTCATTTTAACAATCCGAACAGGGGCAGAGCTGGTTACGTTGGTGGCTGAGGTATATACCGAGGACAACACCCTCGTGGTGCATTCCGAGGTCGCGGAGGTCATCAACAAGGCCAGCAGCAAGGCGGCGGGCAGCAACAATAAATTTTAGCCACCAAAATTTTGGTCAAAAATCCTCCATTCTTGACTTTATTTCATTTATTCAAAAAATACAAAAAACACAAAAACATAAAAAATCACAAAAACCCAAAAACATTATAAAACATAAAATACAAAAATATTATCTAAACTTTTGGTTGTGTTGTTGCCTTTCAAAAAATCTCATTTTTGGCCAAGTTCATCGCTTGAGTCCACATTTTTGGTTTAATATTTCTTTCACTTATTTTGCATTTGTTATTATTTTTTCTCGTATTTTAATCTCGTCATTTTTGCCTCGTATTTTTTCTTGTCGTTTTTTCGGTGCCTTGTAAATATTTTTGTCATTTGTGCCTCGTATTTTAAAATTTTTGCTCAATATTTTTTTTTCACCCTACTAGTTTTGTAAATACTTGTTCGTCAAATCGTATTTTAAATTTTTTGTACGAAAAATTGATGGCGAACCGAAACAGGCGATGGAGCGGACGAAAGTAGCCGATTACTGCAAGGATTGGGACACTGCTGCCAAAGACACTCCACATCACTCAATGGGACGAAGCGGTCAACTGTGGAGGAAGGTACCTTGGAGCCTCAAGGCACGCTGGCGAAGCCAGGGAAAAGTGAAGCTGATGCAGAGTCGTCGATCCGTCAGATGCTGGATCAGTGATCGATCGTGCTGCGGCATCTCAGTGGACAGACCTAGGTAACCTTGTAAAAAGACTTGATGTTGGAGGTGGTCTTGACCCGTACACCCTTCGGGGTCAGGTCAGGACGATTATGACCCGTACACCCTTCGGGGTCGGATCATAATCTCTTTATTAAGTTGGGATCCAGTAGTAGGTCACACCGTAAAAGGTAAAAGTCCTGCTCACGGTTTCCTTCTTCACCTCCCGTTGGTCAGTTTCAAGGCCCGAGGGATGTTGGGGATGTGCTTACGGCAGTAGCAATCCCACATCTATGCAAAATTGGTGAATCGACAAAGTGACGATTCCACCAAAAAAGGAAGAAACATTATTATTTGTGTTTACCTTCTGCAAATTTGGTGTGTCGTGGGCGAGTCGCGTCCGGTGTATATTATATTGTTCTGTTTCACCCAATAAAGGCAACATCGACAGCCCGACACTCATTTGCATATTATTAGTATAATAATTATTTATTATTTATATTATTATTATTACTTGTGCAGTGAACGGAAGGAGGGAGTCGTATTACACGGGAGCCAAGCCAAGGTAAAGCCCCAGTCCTTTGGATATTATCGAAGTGAGTTTTGTGTATTTGTGTAAACCTTTAGGAGGCATGACCCTGAGTGCCCTTCAATTCCAAGAGTTAGAGTTTCCAGTAGCTAATTAGTGACTGAAGGTTGTGTTTATTTCTGCTTAAGGACTGTTGCACTGTGTTCAGTTGATTGCTAATAGGAAGCTCCTTTGAGTGACCTACAGTAGTCGACTGAGTACAAGCCGATAGGACTTGAGTCATATTGCTGACATCTTCGGATCTAAGCAGAGAAGTAAACATAACATTTCGCCATTTGGCGGAAGAGGTCAAAACTTTTTTTGCCACTTCCTAGAAATGTCACCATATGCTTTATTTATACATTTTTAAGCTTTTCAGAAACATATTCATGCTTCTGCAGTTAGTAATTTACCAGAAATGAAGAAAAAACCAAAAATTTTGACTTTAGAATATATCAAAATTAATAGCAACAAAAAGACAAAACGAGGAAAACCTAAATTGCAAAGAAATTCGTTTGCTGACATATCCGTGCTTAGCTGAGAAGAAGAACTATTTTCTGATTCCGATACTGTAGAATGTTGAAATATAAACTTTTTTTACACTTATTTCATGATTGAAAATTTAATTTTTTTCGGCCGAATGATGTTTAGGTTTTCAAGCAGCTGCTTGAAGTCAACGATGTCTCATAAATTTGAGCGAAACAACAAAATTTATACATAGAAATACAAATAAGTAGAATTTTTTTGGATTTAAGATATTCCAGATTCCTGGAAAATGAACCTTGTCGACGTTTATTTCCTGAATAAGTGATCTAATGGTGCAGTCAATTCAATCATTTTTCATAGTCGCACAAAATGCGAAAAATCATAATGAAAGCATGCGATTAAAAATCAGACGAGCAACCAAAAATTTAGATTTTTCAACTAGCAAAAACATCCGCCACTGTTCCATCAAACTGATGATGTTTCAATTATCTGACGAATGCAAAAAAAATTATGTTCACAAAAATCAAAACATTTTTGAGATCGCAGAAAAATTTTGAGAAAAAACCGAAGAAATCTTCATTTTCATCAAATACTCAGACGTGATATCAATGAGAAACGAATTGAACCACGAGATGAGACATTTTAAGATGGTAAAAGCTATTGAATGCTAACCGTTAAGTGAAGGGATATGCTTACGGTCCCGTCTTGGCTGGATTATAGCAAACAATCATCAAAATAATCATTACCAGAAAATTTTGAGGTTTTGACCTTCTAAAATGCTCCGGAAATCCTTTCCAACTTGAAAATTCCAAAAAAATTTCGCATTTGGCGAAAGAGCCCAAAATTTTTTCGCATTTCCATTCCAGACTTTTTTCACCAAAAATACTGATTTGGCGGAAAAACAGTGGATGTATGTATCCAAGGTTTTTTTTGCACAGGCCAGGCTGCAATGTGCAACTCGGGGAAAAATTTTGGTGCCACAAATAAACGTAGGGGATGGACATAGTCTATCTCAAGGTTGTGCAAATTAGCCAAAGTGGACACAAATTGTGTCGAAGCTAATTTGCTTAGACAACGCGCATAAAAGGCCCGTGCGTCTATGTTTTTGGTCAGTGTGTTTGTGTATTTTTATTGAAGAGAAAATCAGCGGCCAGACCGGCCATTTATTATATTTTATTGATTGTTTATTTGTGGAGAATCTTCGCCCAAATACGACGTCCTTCGCCTGGACAATTATTGATATTCTCGCAGCGGAGGGAAGGCAGGCTAGGACCAGGATTTCACCACCCTGCGTGCAAGTCTACATTTACAACTCAATTCTCGGTCTGACTTCTCGGTTCTGCCCATCGATTGGAAGTTACCTGAGCTCAGAGAGTTATCAGATCACCTGCAATTCTTTAGAATGAAAGCAGTTGATCAGTTGCTGAGATTGGGATTGAACGAACTGTTGCACACTACTTCTACCTAAGGTTTCCACCTGATTAGGTGAATTAGAGAGTAGCTGATTAGGTCCTTTCATTCTCTTTATTCTCTAACCAAGTCCCATTTCGACATAAATTTTAGGTTGCGCACTCTAAAATCAATAAATTCGCTGAATTTTATCGGAAAAACCATGAAAAGCTCGTTTTCTTGTTTCATTCGATTTACGTCGGTTCTGAGTTTTGGAGAAAAAAGCACCTAAAATATTTTTTTGATTTTGATATTGTAGAACGCTGGAAAATGAGACTTTTCAACTTCTATTTCCCAGACAGAAGGTTTAATTTTTCAGTGAATTCAATGAATTTTCAGTCGGGCAAACTAAAATTCACAAACCAGGCAAGCAACCGAGAACTTGGATTCTTCGACCAGCAAGAATTTCTACCATAGCCTTCGACTCAATATGTTTTAATCAAACAAAAATCAAAAGTTATTTAAAGATCACAAAAAGATTTTGAGAAAATAACCGAGAAACTTCTTGGTTTTCGTCAAATTCGTCAAAAAACAATTCACTATCAAACATTTATCCATTATATATTGACAACTAAAAGCTATAAGCATAAGCTAGGATGACATTTTAACCGCGCACTAGAAGAGTACGAAAAAATTATAAATAAATTGAAATCCGGCGCGAAGAGCAGAAAAATTTTCACAATTTTCCATTTTATAACGCGTAAAAATGCATCTCTGACAGGAAACCCTATAGAACCTATTCAAAAGGGCAGTCAGACTTCAAGTTGTACTGTGAAACTTTTCAGAAAAAATTTGGTTACACTACACCAGTGTTGCCGGATCAAATTTTTGGGGAATGCCAGATTTTTTAGAAAATAGTGCCAGAAAAATGCCAGATCGATCTCATTTAATGCCAAATTTTCAATGCCAAACATAACAAAATAAAAACTCTTTCCAAACACAAAAATCACGAAATTCATGCCGCAATAGAAACTTTATTCAATAATTTGCAACCAGAATCTCTAAATGTTTAAATGTCAACAAGATTCATAAAATCAACTTCAGAGCAAGCATTACTATAGCCACCGTTTTTCCCCAAATCGTGCTTTCGGAGGAAACAAATTTTGGACTCTCCGCATTTGGGGATCGGATACAAAAAAGATGCATTTTGGCGCATTAAAATAATAATTATTATGTATTACCTAGCCTTGGCGCGGCTTTCAGCATGTCCACCTTCACTATCACTTAATCTATAATAGTTTTCATTTCATCATTATCTGATGTTCTAATTGGTAACCTTCAATATTTTATCATGATATTGAATGAAGGTTCGCCTATTTTCCTTGACACAGTTTTTGAGAACCATCAATACGTCACGTCTCCAAGCTGTTTGAAGCGATTATTTCTTTCCTAACTCAAAATCAATTCAAAAGCTTCATGGAAGTAGTTTTCGGAAAATTTTTGCTCTCCTCACTCACATCTTTTCGGTCAAATTCATGAAAGTTTAAGAATAAATTACTGGTTTTAAAATTTTTCAAATAATAAAATTCTAGAAATTACGAATTTTGAACAGAAAATTTGAATTCAATTCTCGAGATATGTTCCGAAAACTGATCTTCCATCGTCCAAGAATGTCAATATCCAAAAAAATTATCAAAGAAATCTCTTTCAAAATCTCACTTGTTATCATAGAGGAGTTAACCGTTAATTTATTATCTAATGCAAAGTCATTATGCACGTAGATAGTTTTCTTGAAAATTTATTCGTCAATGCTAGTAAATCAGACTTCAAACTCGAAAATTTCAATTTTTTCCTCAATTTTAATGAATTAATTAACGGCTCTAAAAACACCAGGTTTGAAAAAGCTCAAAAACACTTAATAAAGCGTCTATGAGCATTTTTGAGCGAAAAAACGATCAGGGGAAAACGGGGAAATAAATTTTTGATCCGTTTCCCCATTTGACAAAAAGGCACAGGGGAAAAAACAATGACTTTAGTCGGTTAGAAATTTCATTTTCAAATAATGCCAGAATTATGCTAAAAATCAGAACATTATGCCAGATTCGAACAATGCCAGACCATTACAAACTATGCCAGATGTGGCATCGAAAATGCCCGTCTGGCAACACTGCACAACACACAGCTCGAAATTTTGGAACTGAATATATCTCTAACAGCGTTTTTTTGTGCACGGACGTTTGTGCCAATTGGCACAAAGGGCCGAAAAAATCTGTGCCAGAGGCACAAAAAAAATTTTTCACCCTGAAACAACTGAAAACTTTTACAAAGTTTTATGCCAAAAGTTTGATAAAAACATAATTAACCGCACTAATTTTCATGAAAAGCGTGCCTACCTTATTTTATCTGACCACGTCAGTGAGATGAGAAAAACTGATCGAGAAAACAGTTTATATGATTCGGAAAGAAATCGAATGCTGCGAGAATTCAGATATTGGGTAAAAGCGCCCGAAATGAATTTTACCTACCGTTTATACCATAAATACTAAACACCATATACCATAAACCATAATAATTTTTTAATTATTACACGTAAAATGGAAGCGCGGAAAGAAAAAATGACGAAATTTGAACGACCAGTTCAAATTCTGCAGGGTTTTTTAATTTAATAGTATTTTAATAATTTCGATTTTCATTGATTTCTGTGATTCGACAGTAGACATTTGTTTTCCATTTAAAATATTCCTTAGGCTTAGGCTTACAGCAGCTGCGCCCCAAGGGCGCAGCGCTGTTGAGGCTCTTCCAAATGAAATTGTTAGTTTAAATAGTATCAAGGGTCTCAAAGGAATAAGTATAGTGTTGATATTTTCTGGGAAAATTGTGTAGTGGTAAACGCATTAAGTCCTTAGTTGGTGGACCAGGTTCGATTTTTGATGTAGGTAAGATTTTTCTATAGGAACAATGAGTATGTGACATGTGTGGAGATTTTATGCAAATGAGTTCCAGAATGCCATGAGTTCCTGGATTTTCGAACTGATCTGGTTAGCTGACATCTTGAGGAGTCCAAAAACGTCAGTTTGGACCATAATTGGGAAGGGAACCGACTTGTAAAAAAATTCCACTATTTTTGAAACACTTTTAAACAAATTATGTAAATTTTTACGTTTCCCTAAATATGTGATTTTTTCGGCCTAAGCTGTCTTTCCATGCTTTGGAAAAACGCCTATTCTATTCCCCGTGTTGCAAAGTGCTTAACAAATATTAATTTTGAATATTTGAAAAAATATGCAAATTTTTGACTTTGCCTAAAAATGCCAATTTTTTAACTCAAACTCTTTTCCGCGCTTCGAAAATGTGCTGGTTAGCTTTCTCTAGTGTCAAACTACGTGAAAAAGCCCAATTTGAGCAAATTTGAGAGTTTCAGATGAAATATACTCGTTCCCAGATATTTTTATGGAATTTGTCAGGAAGTCTATATTTTTCTTCAGTTTTCGCCTACGAATTTCCTCCTAACAACGATGTAAAGATTAAATTAAAAGTAAAAAGTAAAAAGTAAAAAAGTTTATTTAGCGCAAGCAAACTGAATATATACATTAAGATACATTAAAACAATTCCTCAAACGAAAAAAGCAATGAACCTCAAAAAAACGATAAAATTAAAGCAAAATAAAACGCAATTAAACCAGAATTTAAATGCTGCGGAAGGTCGAAAAAGCTGTGATAGTACTAATATTTGACCTATTTACTAAAATTTTGTAGTTTTAATCTAAAAATGCTACTGTTTCTGCTTGAGACGATGTTTTCAGGTAACTTATTCCAAAGTGGTACAATTCTATTCACGAAAAAATATTTTTTCAGGTCAGTTCTCGGGATGTCTATTTTCAACTTTATACTATTCTGAGATCTGGTGTCTTATGTAGGACGGCACAAAATTCATGAATATTAAGATCAGTTTCTCCATTTATGATCTTGTATAACATGGCCAAATCATTCTTGATTCTCCTTTGTTTTAACATTTCGAGTTTGACTATTTTCAACCTATCCACATAATCATGTTCAGGGTAACCAAGAACACGTTTTGTAAATATCTCTGAACTTTTTCAATCAATGCTGCATCCTGTTTAGTGTGAGGGGACCAAACAGTCGTGGCATATTCCAACAGGGGCCTAACGTAAGTTTTATAAGAATTAGAGAAAAGATTTACGTCCTTACTTATAAATTGTGTAAATATTAAACTGAGTCTAAAGTATGCACTCAACTATACTTGAAATATGACTAGTAAATTTTAGATCATTTGATAGGTTAATTCCTAAGTCATGTACTGTGTTTTCTTTAGAACTTTGTATTTCTGATTCTTGCAAAACATACGAACGTTTTGGGTTTTGTATGTCTATAAGTCGCGTCGCGTAAATTTTTGGTTAAAAAATTGTGCTAACAATGCCAATTTATCTGTTCGATTTGGTTCCCACACAGGGTTTTTGGCACACAGCAACCAAATTTTTTCTGCCAAGTTGCACAGTGCAACTTGAAGCCTGACTGTTCTTTTGATTAGTTTTTAGGGGTTTCTGTCCGGAGATGCATTTTTATATGCTCTAAAATGGAACAAAGTGACAATTTATTTATAATTTTTTATATTATTCTAGTGCACGGTTAGAAAATGTTATTCTAGTTAGTGCTTATAGGCTCTAGTTACCAACATATAATGGATAAATGTTTGACCCTGTATTGTTTTTTGACAAATTTGATGAAAACTAACATTTTTCTCGGTCATTTTCCCAAAATCTTTTTGTGATCCCCACAAAAGTTTTGCGTCTCTCTCAACTTAATCTTCAGCGTCTCGGATTACGCCGCCTACATTTTTCTCTATGTATGATGTTCCAGATAATTAAAGGGACCTCTAGTCTAAACCTAGCTAACTTTTTCACACTGAATAAAAACAATACTCACAAAATCAGTGAATATAAATTAATCTTAAACCCATCGAGATTAAACAATAACAAGTTTGACTTCTCAAATCGCTATATCGAATTATGCAATAGTTTGCCGCAAGACTTAGTATCATCACCTAATTTGTACATCTTTCAATCTAAAATCGCGAAAATGAATTTCGATAAGTATTCAGGGGGTGCACGTTACACCTTTATACTCTTATTTATGTTCACAAACTAATAATTCTTGTTTGTATTGCGTTTCGTTCCTACTACCTATTTTGCCAGTGACAATAAAATTAAATTATTTATTTATTATTTAAAATTAAATTATTTATTTATAAATTATATTTACTTTCATGCGATTACAACATTTTGAATATAAGACAATGCTAGAAATTCTTACCGGTTGAAAAATCGAAATTCTCAGTCGTTTGCCTAGTTTTTTAATTTTAGATTGTCCGACCGAAAATTCATCGTAAATTCACTGAGAAATAAAACCTTCTGTCTGGGAAATAAAAGCTGGAAAGATTCATTTTCGAGTGTCTTAGAACATTGAAATACAGAAAAAAATTTCGACGCTACGCACCGAACAAATCACTCTAGTCTACTAATATTAATATTTTCACTTTCTCTCAAAAACTCAAAAAATTACGTTTCAAAAGCCTAAAACCGACGTGCATCGAATGAAAGACAAGAAAACTAGTTTGCGATGGTTTTTTCGATAAAATTAAGCAAATTTATTAATTTTATAGTGAGCAACCAAAAATTTATATGTACAACCAAAATTTTTCCCCAAGTTGCACATTGCAACCTGATCTGTGCAAAACAACCTTGTTCCCCACCCAATCCCACTGAATGAACATGGATTAAGTTAAAAATTTCTATTCATTCACCAATCATTGATAATCTCAAAGTCTGTTGCAATAATACAAATCGAATAGTATTCGCTCGCGTTCGAAACAAAAAAGGTTTAATATTATCATTGACTCGACGCAAAGCGCCGTGAAAATTTTGCGATTTTCCCTAGCATGACTAAAAATTATGGGAATTTCGCCTTAGACCATTGCAAATTCTTTTGTGCTAAAAACCATACCTGTAAGAGGTCCGACCAGTTGGGGGGGGAGGTAAATCCGAAATTTGGGGGGAGGGGGGTTAAAAAAGTCGAAATTTTTCCCAAAAAAGGCCAAAAACACTTTGTTGCAAATTTTTTAATTTTTTCGAAACTGGGGGGGGGGGGTTGAGTGATGTTGGGTACATGGTTGGCCAAGTTGGAGGGGGGTCCCACCCAAGTACAGGTATGCCAAAAACCATGTTTATTGTTTTGGCACAAAAAAACCACTGATCTCCAAATTCACTAAGCATTAGGGCCGAAGTGTTAGCCTTCTTTTGATTGGCCGAAATTACCACCCCCTTGTTGATTGATCAAAATTTTTCAGATGTCGAAAATGCATTATATGCATTTTAAATGGTTTAAACTAACAACTTGATTTGGAAGAGTCTCAACAGCACGCTGCACCCTAAGCCTATGCCTGAGGAAAATTTTGAAGGGAAAATTAATGAAAAACACATATTAGGCGAAAAACCGTCTGGGGGCGGTAATTTCGGCCAATCAGAGGAGGGCTAACACTTCGTCCTTAATGCTTAGTTCCACTATTTTTTTCCCCCAAACCGTGCTTTTTCGGGAGAAAAAATTCGGAAAAGGGAAGAAAATTTTGTACTCTCCTCATTTGAGGAAAAAAATTTTGGGGATCGGTTACAGAAAAGATACATTTTGGTGCATTTTAGAAGCAAGACCGTATTTAAGGGGGTGGTAGGGAGGGTAATTACCCACCCCTTGGCGATTGAATAAATTTTTCAATTTTGTCAATTGTTTTGTGTGTTAACAATAGTGTATAGAATCACTATTTTATTTAATAATATTGTTCACCACTCATTTTCCTAACAGTTTTTAAAGTGTATTCAATTCAGAATGAAGCGCAATCATTCTAGTCTGAAGCGAAATCAAACTAGTTTGAACGGCTTAGCGCAATTGTACATAAATCGAAACGTGAACCTGGATGTTGAAGAAGTTATAGATTTGTTTGCTAAGCAGCAAAATTGTCGTTTAGAGTTCATCATTTAGTTGCGTAGAATGAGTGAGAATAAATTTTGACAATAAGCGTTATTGAATTGAATGGAGGTGTTTAAATAAGACAAATGTATATTTGGATGTTGAATATCTCGGTTTAATTTTGCGTTAGATTTACTGAAATGTAAATATTCTTGTGGAAATGTTTCAATATGAGAGAATTGTAGTTTTAAGCTGGATTATGCCACATTTTTCAGCAAATTACAAACAAAAACGTGGTCCAAAAACATTAATTTTTAATGTTTCTTCAGCATATAAAACGCGTATTTTTCAAAGTTTCTGGGGCTCCGCCCCAGACCCCGTTGGGGGGCGCTTAGGCGCGCCACCCTGTTGTGCAGGTCTTTCCTTAAGAGGCGTAAGAAAAGATTGGGTCTGAACTGACCTGTTAGAACTGATACCTTGGCTAAGCCTCGGTGATCTGTGCAACAGTCCGGTTATCCCCAGACCTACAACAACAAAGATAAACTTTGTTCTAAATACGGGGGCCTCACCAAAGACCTCCGCAGTCTCCTAGATGAGACAAGGAATCCCCTCAGGGATAAACTTACTTGGGTATAACCCGAAAGGGGTTTCCCAAAACTTACTTGGGGTAAGCTGGCGCCTGGGCCTCTGGCCCTCCGCCTTCGTCGACGCGAATAATCTAAAATAAATAAACGAATATATATAGCAATAAGTCCGACGAAATATGCAAAACGAATGTGGGTATACCACAGTGAAATACTCATAAACAAAGACGTTGCTGGGAAATTTGTATTTTGGGACGCCAGCAATAAAAACCAAAATATAATAAAAACGTGAATATAGTGAAGAATGATTTCACTATCACCTTTCGTCTTTCTTTGGCGCTCCATTCTATGCAAATGTCTGCGCCGCTGGTCGTCCCTGTCGTCGATTTGCATGTCGATTTCCCCACACGAATTGGCATCAACAGGGTGCCCAACATCCCTCGTGCGTCGAAACCGACCTACGGGAGGTAGAAAAAAAAAAAACTTTTGGCCGGGTTACCCCGGCATTAAAAGGCATTAATCAAAAAAGAAAAAATCTACAATTCCGGCTGACTCCTGATAAACAGTTTGTCTCACTCGGACTCCCGTTTCACAGTCTGTCCTAATAGAACTCCTGTGCTGGTCGTTGGACACAACGAATACCAAGGGCTTCGCCGCAATGGCTGGCAAGTGACGTCCATTTTGACCTCGGCGTTGGTGGAATAACCTCCTGCCCTAAGGAGTACGACGTAAACGTCGGTGCCGAATGTGGCCGGTTTCGGGCTCGGCCGCTCGGTCTGCATGCTGTGTCAATTCGTTGGCCGTGGGTCTAACCGCATGCAAATCGACTTCCCGCGTCTCTATTTTTCTAAATTAAACTAAAATACGAGATTATATGGCGATACAAAAAGATGACGCGGGAATGTACGGATATCACAAAATTTTAAAATGCGCTGAAAAAAAAAAAAAAAAATTTGAGCAAAAATGTGGCCAAAAGTTTTAAAATATTTTTTACGGTTGCATTTTTGCACCGGTTTTGTCAAAAAAGAAATTTTTGAAGGCCAGCAGCACCGAAAATAATGTTTTTGGATTTTTTTTTTGTTTTTTGATTTTTTTGGATTTTTTGTGATTTTATTAGTGTTTTTGGGTTTTGTGTTTTATGAAATAAGTAAAAATATATGTACGAAAAAGAAATTTTTGCGGCTATTTACTGCTGCTGCCCGCCGCCTCGGTAACCTCCTCGAGGTCTACCTTGATAGTACCCCCTCTGACTTGGTTGGCCTCGGGTCTGACCTCCATCTTGGCCTCTATTTTGGCCTTGTTGGCTTCCGCCGCGCCTACCTAGCGGCATAAAATTCGGATTATGGAATTGAGCATCCGGGTCTTGACCTTGGTGTTGCCAGGTTCCTCGGCCTCTGTAAGGTCGCTGAGGGCGCCCTCTGAAGCCTCCCCTGGGTTGACCTTGGTCATACCCCGGTCTAGCCCTGTACGGGGCCGGGTTTGAGAACATATCGTCTCTCCCCTGCTGCCTTTGACCACTGCTAGTGGAGCTGCTGCGTTGTGGTTTTTGTGTCCGGTAAGTTGAATTAAGAGATTTAGATGAAATTGATTTTGACCGAGAAAGCGGACTTTTGTAAGAAGTGCTAGCAGCTTCACTATATGACCTCTGGCTGGTCGTAGCCGATGATTGTTGTATCATCGGTGGTTGTTTCTTAGCCGGAGGGAGTCTAGGCACCTTGAACTTACTCGGGCTCTTGGCAGCCGTTCGCTGAAATTTATCAGCTTGCGACCTGTCATCGCCTGGTGCCTTCCTCTTAACACCCATCTGGTTTAACCTTTGCGAGCCCATAAAAATATACTGATTAAAGGCTGCAATGTAGACATCGTCTACGCGGTTTCCCTGGGCCTCAACGACTAGTTGTCTATTCGCAAACGAGCACGCCTGGGCATACCACCTACCAATTGCCGTTGGCGTGATCGGAGCGAAGTCCAACTGAAGAAATATCATTAGGGTCACATACCTAATGGCCGTAAAGACGTCTGAGGCATTGTAGTCCTGAAGCCATCTGGGGATGAGAATTAAGATGATCCATTCCCAGATCTCCTCAGGGATGCGCTCTCCGTCAAACATAAATCCGCCTTGCATTTCGAATTGCTGGCGGTAATTTTCGTGAATTTCGGCCATGGCATCATTGACCATTCTGTAAATTATCGGCCGTTCTTGCCGATCAAAGGCGAAATAATTGGCGACCTCTGGATTTTCAAATGAGATCGGCCCAATTAAACGCCTTTGTTCCCGTTGCCACTCCCAATAATCAATCAGAGTTTCGGCTAATTGACCAGGAGTGACAAACTGCTGTGGTTCCCTCTCGGGTCTACTAGCTACCACATTCAGTTTGACCTTCTTGATCAATTTCTCCTCCGATTCAAGATCGGGCTTCACCAATACGCTTCCCGCAGGTTTGCTACTTCTTGCGGTATAGCTGGAGGGCACGGATTTACTTTTGCCAGAAGAAGTACTAACCTCTCCGCCGGTTTTCGATACCGTTCGCGTCTGAGTGTACGAAGTTGTCGCAGTGGACCCTGTTGTCCTATCCGATTTTGTCTGGCCTATGGAGGTCTCCGTTCGAGTCTGACTTTTTGAAGTCTCCGTTCTCGTCTGACTCTTTGAAGTCTCCATTCTCGACTTTTGGCTCGTCGAGTATTGTGGGGTCGTCGTTTCTTCGGCCGTATCGTAGGCGTCGTTTTCGGATCCGGTGGCGGCCGCTCCTTGTTGCTGCTGTCCTTGAGCTGCAAGTCTGCGTCGCTTGGCCTTACCTATCCTCTTTCTACGCCTTACCTTTTCTTTGGCTAGGTGCCGGATAAATTTTTCCGACATCCCTTCAGCTAACATCTGCTGAACTTTGTCTGGGGAATAAATTCCAGGAATACCTTCCTCGGCAATTCTTCCCCTCCTCATCAGCTCTGTCGCTGCAATGGCTGAATCTGAGCTATCGTCGGCTAGTGCCTGCTCCTTCAGCTTTCTTTGGATTGCCCTCTGACGCAGGAATTCCTGCTGCGTCAGCCTTCTTTGTTCTTGAATCTTGGCCTGTAGGGCCTCTTGCTTCGCTTGTCGGTCATGATCCTTAGGATCTTTGGCCTTCACAGGTATCTCCTGGGATGCTTCCTGCATCTTCTCCAGTCTGACATCGATCCCTGACATTTTGGTGACTGCTTCGTCAATTTGAGTCTGGATTTTTTCCTCCTCAAGAGCCTGTTTCTGAGTTTTGGCCTCCATCGCATCCTTATTCTCTGATGTCTGGCCCTCAGATTCCAGAATTTCACCCTCTTCTTCTTCTTCGACATCCTCCTCTGAACTGGACTCAGAGTCTGAATTTCGTATCTTCGGCAATAGCTGTTTTACTTTAGCCGGTAACACAGCTGGTGCCGGAGGTACAGACTGCATGATGGTGACAACCTCTGGCTCAGGCTCGGCCGGTTGTTGTACTTGAGGTACCTGAGTCGGCTGTGCCACCGCTGGTTGGATTGGCGGCGGCACCACGACAACTACTGCAGCTGCCTGCGTAGCAGCAGTGTCCAAAGCTGGTGTAGCTTTGACCACTGGCGCTAGCGCCTGCGGCTGCACTTTAACCTGTCCCGTCCCTCCGGCTTGCGCCGTTTGGGAAGTTGAGGGGCGATTTACCGGTACCTTAGATATTAACTCACCGGCTGGGGTATATGTTAATGTATACCCGGGCATTTCCGAAGCGATTGTTCTCTCCCGGAAGCTTTTACTGACAAACTCCGGTCTGAGCTCGAGCGGATTTCTTGGTGCGTAGGTAATTGGGTAGTCGGTTGGCGATGCGTCTTCCGTCATGGGATACCGCAGTCCCGGCGTTAAAGTCTCGAAGCCTACGTAGTAAAAAGTTACATAAAAATAAGGATTTACCTTGTAGGCTCCGTCCTTCAATAACGATTTGTTGTCGCCAATTTGTAGGATTTCCTCGGCTTCTCGAAATCGTAGCGGGACAAAACCGAACCGATTCTGCCATGCGTATACCCCTTTTTTAGATGGGAAGCGGGGTTCCGACGGCGGTAGCGTCGCTGCTAACTCTAAATAGTAAGCCAGGCGGTCGCCTGACTTCCAGGACATTTTCTTTATCATTTCCTGGCCTTCTTTAGTATAACTATTTAGAAAGTTATAGTTTAGCAGAGCGCTAGTTTCATAGTCGCACTCCGCTCTGGAATGAGGCCATGCCAAATGATAGGCCAATGGCATAAATTTGCAGATGACCTCTAACTCCGGAAAGTTTCGCTCATCCAGCATACCTGAAATTTTTGCCAAGTTTGGCGTGTAAAAATTGGTCTTATAGGCCTGTCTATGGCCCTCGATACCCACTGGGTAGTGGTTGTTTGCGGAAAACACCTCTTCAGGTATTTGATCAGGCTTCCCGGCCTGTTGCCAGTATAGCTTGGCGTTTTCGTATAAAGTCAAAGAAATTTTCCCGTCTAAATCCCAGTAGGTTCCACCTGACTTGAGATTTTCCAGGATATCTTTTGAAATATTAACCCAGTCTGGTATCTGGACGTCCTGGATTTCGTCGGGATCACTATCTGTAGTGTATCCATCGTCCTTCATTGGTTTGTTATCTCTTGGAAGCAGTGGATAGAAACCACTTGGCAGCTGAACTCCCTGAGGACGAACTGGATTACACTCCGTGGGCGCGGTATAATAACCTGTGTTATTTCCCTGCATCTGTACCGCCCAATGGTTATACATTTCACACTTCATCATGTGATGGACCATGTTTGGTTGAACCTGATCGGTTTCCATAACTGGGGTACCTAGCCCCATTTCTCGATTCACATTGCCCGGAATCATTAGATATTGTTGATAAAAATGCAGGGCAATGGTGTTGATCTGTTTGGGATCCACCTTGTCATGGTCGAAAATCTGCATTTGCATAAGCAGTTGATCAGCCATGCCATAGTGAATGGCGGCAAACATGACCAATAAGGAGTAGTATGTGTCTAGAGCGGCGTATCTGAGCTCTTCCGGCAATATACCCCTTTTGGCAAACCGATCACGGTTCGCCTTTAACGAAAAGTCATATTGGTAGGGGCCCACGTCTATCAAATAAAATTCCGTGAACAGTCCCTTTAACCGAAAAGTTTCGGGACATATACCTGTCTGAAAGCATTTTTTCTCCAGGATGGTGAGGGCGAAACGGTCTAAGTCAAAGTATCGACCTTTGGTCTTTCTTAGAAATTCCCGTAAGGGGACAGTTTTGTCCCTGTCCTTATTATCTCGCCCTGCGCCACACACGTTATAGATACTCACCAGGTCCTCCAGTACGGCATATCCGGCAAAGAGCATGTCGGAGTTCAAGAAGTCGTGGAGGCTGGTCCACTCTTTGAGCATCATCGACGTTGTATCAATAACGTAGGTTTGACCATTCGTTAGCGCGAAGCTGACATATCGGGCAAACTGCTTTCCCATTGGATTGTCGACCTCCCTTGTTTTGAACAAGGCGGCAGCCTTGTTCCTGGTTGACTTTTTCAACGTCGAAGCCACAAACTGGTTGTCCTCTGAAGATTGACACTTCTCGGATAAAATGGAGTGTCTGGCTGACTTTCCCGATGTCTACCAATTTTGGTTCCTTGGGATTAGCCGGCCAGTACCCAAATGTGGCTTTAAACCACTGATCCAGTTCGTGGATTCGTACGGCCCATTTGACGTTATAATCTAAACATAAAGTACTATTAATCTTAGTGTTTATTCCCCTTTTTTCAGCGCATTTTCGGGTCTATACTACACCAGCACCACAACACCAAGCGGGTTAAGTTTCGCAGAAAATTAAGTTTAGTGCAGGTTGTTAGGTGAGCCACTGCTATACAAACATTGAGCTGGTAGGCAACTAACACCTTACCAAATCTTACCCTTGCTACCTCTATGTGTTGGGGAGGGTAGACCTGATCCGATTGTCCACCACTTGATCGGACACCAATCTCTGACCAGCTGCTTGAGCGACCAACTACGCTCCATTTATGGCGCTGTATTTACAATTTTTATAGCGCTCGAAATTGATAATTTTTAATGAATTTTATATCGAAAAAGTGATATGATTTGATTTGATTTGAAAATAAATGATTTTTGATAAATTTTTGAATGATAAAACTCTAAAACGGGCTGAACCCAAGGTTCTAGGTTTCCCTTGAATCGTATAGCTCTCGGTGGTATCAGGTATATTTCCAAATTGGAAATTCCCTGCTTGGCTTCGAGCTTCCGCTTCTCAGTACTCCCATTTTTCGTTCCCTCTAAGTTCTAACCTCGTCTGCCCTTTGGGGCGCCGAGCTGGTCTTCCAGTGACTTGTGGGCATTACCTGCGGTTTCCAAGAATATTTGATAAAAATAAGTTCGAAACTTACCGTCGATGAAGAAAAAACGGTTGTCTTGGCGGTGCTGGGCCCTGCCATATTCGACGTGGCGCTCTGTGTGCGACCACTCGCGCGTCGGAGCTTGTTGGCGGTTCCGCGCGCCCTTTCCCATTTCTTTACGCTTCAAAATTTTTCTTTTTCGAATAATAAATTTATAAAATTTAAAATTTTATTGAAGGCTGAAAAAAGTTTAATCTAGCAATTTTGCTAATTTCCTTTTTATCGCGGTTCGGGGAATGTTTTACTTCTTCCTTCCTATGGAAGTTTAGAATTCAGATAAGCGGGGCAGCTATAGTTTGATTTTGAAAAAATGAAAAATTTGAAAATTAATTTTTTGGAAAAAATGTCGGGAATTTTTTGGGTTGTCACTTTGGTCTAAAATTCCGAAGAATTTTTCCCAAAGTCTGAAATTAATATGAAAATTTTACAAAATTAATACGAATACTCCATAAACGCGATAAATATTACAAATTAATACAATTTTAATTAAAATTAGTACTTACACGCGCGAGATATGAACACAAAATAAAAAAAAAAAATCAGCGCGAGATCGCGCATAGATTCGCCTTGAGCAAATTTTCAAATGATTTCATTTGAATCGGCGCTCCAGTCGTAACTGTTTGTGCCATATTGGAAAGTGACGTATTTTCGTCACGTGGCGCGTCCTGATTGGCTCGCGCTATTCGCGGCAAGACCCTAGTGGTCTTGTAACGAAAATGTTTCAACCTGCTGATTGAAACTGTTTGGCGATTTAGCGGGTTGTCCCAATGTACAATGGTGACAACATTCTCTGCTTCTCGTGAAATGTCCGTAACTATGAACGGACCGGACCATGGTAGTCCTAGTTTTTTCTGCTCATCTACTTTGAGCAGAACCCAGTCCTTTTCTTTAAATCCATTTTGTTTGGACTTTTTATCGAAGTATTTCTTCGATTTTTCGGCAGCACTCTGGATATTTTTGGCAATATCCTCGTAAAGGTTGACTAAATGATTGGTCAACACAAATTTGTATGCCTCAGCATTGCTGTCCGGCATTACAATATCGTATGCTTTCGATAAGTTTAACCCGAAGGTTGCCTCGTGACCTCTAAGCAACGAAAATGGGGATTGCCCCGTGGCTGCATGTGGTGTGGCATTATATGCAAACACCACGGCTCTCAAGTATCTTGGCCAGTTATCCTTTTCCTCGATGGCCACCTTTCTGAGCTGTTTGATGAGTGTCTGGTTAAACCTTTCTACCATACCGTTTCCTTGTGGATGGTAGGCTGTTGTAAAAATTTTTTGACACTCCAATAACTTGCAGATCTCTTTCATTAGATCTGAGGTAAAACAACCTCCTCTATCGCTGAGTAGTCTCCGTGGAGTCCCGTGCCTGAATACAATGGCTTGTAGAAAAGTATCTACAACGGTGCTAGCTGACTGATATGGGATCAGTTCAGCTTCAACCCACTTTGTAAAATAGTCTTGAAAGACTATGACATACGGTCTCTTCTCACTGAGTGGAGAAATACCCACGATATCCACTGATACTATGTCAAAAGGACCTTGTGGAATAATTGGTATCAGTGGCGGAATTTCTGTGTTTCCCTGATTAGCCATTTGACAAACTGGACAAAACTTGATCCAGTGCCTGACATCCTTTTCAATTCCAGGCCACCAGAACCGTTTTTTAATCATAGCAAGGGTCCTTTTGAACCCCTGATGAGTCATCATTACGGCACCGTGGTACTGGTGCAAAGTATTGTCCCTAAGGCAGGATGGGACGACCACCTGATCATCCGATCCCTGTCCGGCTTCGCGGTATAACACTTCATTTTGGATATAAAATCCACTATGATACTTGGTTGTCCCATTTGGACCCAATCTATCAAAGTATGGTCGTAGTACCTCATCTTTTCTCTGCAAGAGGGCCATGAGATCATCTCTAATTAGCCCTTTTGGCAATTCATCTTCTTTGGGGTCTGCCAAAGTAAACTCCTGTTCCTTTTCTGGGTATAACCAGGTTACTCTTTTTTCCTTACCTTTGTCCTGATTTCCCCTACTTACCTTTTCGTTGACCTGATTGCCATCAGGCTGGATCTGAGCCTGATTATTCTTGTCCGCTTCTTTTGCCATGCTCCTTGTAGTTACGGCATTTACCAAGTCTGCAGGCGAGTTTGATTCTGGATCACCCTCAGAATCTTCTGGATATACCTGCGTGAATCTCGGACTCATATCAGTCCTCTGATTCTTCTTACCTTTTGGCTCCGGATGTAAAGGAGTACCGTCTTCAGGATTCCGATCTGTCAGAATTCTGAATCTCTTTACCAGATTGAGATGCTTTTTCTCAATTAGTTGTGCCTCCAGATCTTTCAGATTTTCGGACTCTCGTTTATCCTTTGAGAACATGTGTTCCCATTTTGGCGGTATCTTTTCCGCTTGATCGTCTGGTTCATCCATCCTGGACAAAAAGTCTGCCATGGCATTTTGTTTTCCAGGCACATACTCTAGTTTATGGTTAAACTGAGAGATGAATGAGTACCATCTCTTCAACTTACCATTGGTCATGGCATTGACCTTCATAGATAATAAAGGTTTGTGATCAGTTCTTATGATCACCTTATGACCCACTAAGTAGTGCTTGTATAACTTCAAGCCATACACAATTGCCAAGCATTCCCTTTCCGTGGCTGACCACTTTTTCTCATCCGCTTTTAAAATTCTGCTATTATAAGCAATTACCCAGCGGTCTGACTTGGTCTCCTGGTAAAGGACTGCTCCTAGTGCCGTTCCGCTGGCATCTGTCTGAAGGACAAAGTCCGCAGACCCATCCAAAACCGGATACCTAAGGAATGGCACTGACAATAGTGCTTCTTTCAGGCTCCTAAAAGCCTGATGGTGAACCTCCGTGATTTCCCACCCACAGTTCTTCCCAGTTAATTTATACAATGGTTCAGCATGCTTAGCTAAACCCGGTATGAACTTTTTACACCACTGCAACATGCCTAAAAACCTTTGCAGTTTGCGTTTAGACTCTGGGAATGGGAAATCATTTATAGCTTTGACCTTTTTCGGATCTGGGGAAACTCCATCCGAATTTAAGATATGTCCTAAAAAATGAACTCTCTCAGGCAGGAATTCACACTTCTCCGGCTTCAAGGTCAAATGAGCCTTTCTTAGAGCTTGCAGGACTAGCTCTAGATTAACTAGGTGTTCCTCAAACGTATTTGAGAACACAATAATATCGTCTATATAGACTAGACAGATTTTCCACACATATGGATGCAAAACTCTTTCCATCATGCGCTGGAATTCTGCTGGCGCATTTTTTAGGCCAAAGGGCATGACTTTAAATTGATAAAGCCCTTCTTGGCATATGAAAGCAGTTTTCTCCTTGCTTTCTTCATCCATTGGCACTTGCCAATATCCTGATTTGAGATCTAGGGTAGTATAAAATTTGGCTTTACCTAAACAGTCTAGATAGTCATCCATTCTAGGAATGGGATACTTATCATCCTTGGTAACGTCATTTATACCCCTAAAGTCCACTACTGGTCGCTTGGTACCATCCTTTTTACCTACAAGGAATAACGGAGCTGCCCAAGGCGACTTTGATGGCTCAATTACACCCTTTTTGAGCATATCTTGCACATGCTCACGAACATGTGGCCGTAAATTAATAGCAGTCCTGTGGTACCTTTTTGCCACAGGCGCTGCATCCCCTGTATTTATTTTACAGGTCAAATAGGGTGTAGTAGTTGGAGGATCATTGGGCAGGCTGAACACGTCTCTATATTTTGCGAGACATCGTAGAGCTTGTTCCAATTGCTCTGATGGTATGTTGGATTTAGCCAGCATATTGTACAAAGCTTCCTTGAATGCTTTCGCATCCGATTGAGGAGCTTCAGGTCTAGCTTGAACTGCACAAGTTTGCAGCTTCTCCAGATCCTCAACTATTTTCCCCTTGAGTTGATCTTGGTTATCAGTATCACACAACACTGAATTAGTATGGCCAATTATTTGATTTCTTTTCAAATGGCATCCTGATCCTGTGTTGTTGGATACCATAACAACAAAATCATCTTTTATACCATCTACTATGGTACTATCAATGTGGAACCTTTCTTCATTCTCTTCAGACTCTACTATGATTCCATTAAGGCGATTTTCGCCTACCTTATCCCAAAGTTTTGCCCTCAGCAGTATATCAGTGCCACTAGGTAAGTAGATAGGATTCACACTCACCACTGGCACCGAAACCTTTAGCAGGCAAATCTTTGGCTGATACTGGTCGGCGGCGCTCGTGGTGGATTCCGTGGCGCTCGTGGTCATGACCTCTCCACAATTCGATTGGGGCTGGTCCGGCGTCACGTATATCCGTTGTTGACGGTTGTTGAGCCTCATCATCCTATTCCTGAAATCTATTATGGCTCCTACCTGAGGATGAGCCAAAAAGTCTGTACCCACAATAACATTTTCACCTGCTTCAGGAATTACAATTGCTTTAACGGGGAACTGTCCACACAATGTATCCATCCTAAATTGGATATACCCATGGGCTTGGACTGTCTTACCGTTGGCTACGATAACATTTAATATCCTCGGATATTCAGTGTAATCCGGGCCCAAAGTTTCTTTCAGAAACTTAGCCGACATGACAGTGCATTGAGCTCCTGTGTCAATTAAAGCCATTGTCTTACGACCTCCTATAACAACCTCAATGTGGAATGGGGCTGTTCTGGGGTACGTATCCAGCAAATGTTGTTCCTGAGGACTAGCTGGTGTGCCTCTCCTTATTACTTGTATTGATGGTACTACAGGTTGTGGTGCAATTGCATTCATTTGCACAATACTACCTAATACAACATTTGGGCAATTCACTCTCTGGTTTACTTCACCTGAAGGACTCATTTGAGATTGCCTTGTTACCATAACACTCGAATAATCCTTCTGAGGTGGCTGATTTGCGAATTGACCCTGTTGAAGAGTCTGAGTCGGACCCATAATAGCCTGAGGAGGCTGAGGATGCTGTAATGCAGCTTGCTGTTGGTATTGCTGCATCTGTTGGAACTGCTTCTGCAGCTCCTTCTGTTTTTTAAACTCCAGAAATTCATTATAATCTGAATTCTGTTGATAACTCTCGTGGCTATCCTGATAACCTGAATAGCCTACATTATAAGCACCTCTGCCTCTGCTATTAAAGTTGGCATTTGGGTAACCTCCTCTACCTCTATAGTTACCTCGCGCAAAAGTGTTGAAGCCTCCCCTGTTGAAGGTAGGGAAGCTGGCTCTACCTCTGCTCCTGCGCTCGGACAATACTCTCAATGTCCTGCAGTCTGCAGTATTATGTGTTATGTTCTTGTGGAACTCACACCATGGCTTTGTCGGGTCTCGGGAAACTTGACCTCCCTGACTTGTACTAGGTATGGCCACATCAGACCGATTTTCCGTTTGCCTGTTATCGACCTTTTGCTGGAGTTGGTCGAACCTTTCGACCAGTTGTACCATCTCTTTTGAGATTTTCAATAGAAGAGATTCTTTCTTACCTTTTTCGGTCTGAGCCCTAGGGGCTTCCCGAACTGGAATCTCTTCTATCTCAGGAGAATCACTCCTTGACCTTTGGGTTTGGGCCTGTACCTGATTACCTACAGTTTGATATGGTTGCCGAAACCTTTGCCTCTGGCCTTGTTGATATCCTTCTGACTGGTTCCTAGCAACTACGGCAATTTCAGGATCATGCCCACTAGGCATACCTACTTCATTAATTACTATAGGATCCTGTTGTGTACCCTTGGGTCCATATCTCTGAAAGGCATTTCTATATCTACGTTCAATGTCATGAACTTCAACTGCTAGATCATACCAAGTTCTAAAGGTATGTTTTGAATTCTTAAGTTCAGACTGGAACGTGGGGTCACTCTTATATATGAAGGTGTCAATGATCAGTCTCTGTTTAGACTGGTAGTCCAAATCACCTTTAACTAGTTCCACTAATATACTGACCCTTTTTAAAAACTCTACGGCCTGTTCATTGGGTCTTTGTTGGATCTCAAACAATTCCCTGGTTAACATTTCTAGGTTGCACTCAGGTGCAAAGACATTTATGATGGCTCTCCTGGCCTCCCTATAGGTCATGTTGTCTCCTGCAACAGCCTTCGGTCTACCCTTAGAAAGCCTCAGCAGTGCTTCATACTTAGCTGCTTCGGGTGTATCCCTACGGAATTCCCCTTCAAGTGCTGTTAAGAAGCTAAGCACCTGCTGATTTACCATACCCTCATCTAAAAGTTTGGGTAACACACCTTTAACGATATTCCTGACTACAATCTCTTGTGCCAAATTATTTGATGGCACTTCCCTCTGATCATAAGCTGCTGTTAATACTGGATCAAGATCAGAGTTCAGGGATTGCAGCATAACCCTATTTGGATCTCGTTGAGGTGGTACACCTCCTTGATATGATGGCATATTGTCTTTGTCAAACCTGTAATCCCTATATGGGAAACATGCCAATTGATCTGGTCTAAGGGTATTTGGATCAACTATATTTCCTCTACCATCATAGACCACTCTAGTTAAAGTTGGATGCTGCGGAGCTATCTGACTTGGATTCCTGAAGTCTGCCGATTGCTCAGCTCCTTCGAATCGAAGATCTCTAGCTGGGCCTCTCCAACTTTTGGGCTCAAAGTTAAGCCTTTGCCCTTCATCAACATCAGGCCTATTACTAGGCCCTGCGCCTGCATTCATTTCAGCAGCGAGACGGTTGTCTCTTTCTGCACCCCTATTTCATGGTCTAACCTGTCTATCCGGCTCCTGTCGGCTTCCCTTTTGTTGTCCTCTGTGGCGGCATTCGCGATTATGTCGAACAAGGCTTCGACGGTCCCTTTCAACTCGCGTAGCTGCGTCGCCAACTCCTGATTGGACATCTCTGGAGCTCTTTCCTGCGGTTGGAATCGCTCTTGTTCCTGGGGAATCCTCTCTAATCTTTGATCGATTTCGGGGTCCCTTTCTTCCAAATTCGGTCGATTTTCGGGCGTAATGACGTCCCTTTTTGGTCCTGCTAATTCGACCTTTGGCGGCGGTGACCTTTTGAAATTTTGCTGCGGCGGTCCATCGGCGTCTGGGTTCGGATTCGCCGGGCCTGCCTCCTGCGGATCAATGGCAATCGCTGGTGGTCGGTCAATTGGTACACCTGCATCTTGAGGCGTAAAATGCATTGCATTTTGTTGCAATGGTTGAACCCTCGCGGGAGTTTGATCTGGGATCACTGGGTCCGGAGCAGCATGCCGTTGCTGATCTCCGTCTCCCAAATTGACTAGATTCCCAGCACTCGCCACTCTGGGTGGTGATCTACGTAAAGTATTACCTCTCGGTATCCTTTCCTTAGGCATTTTAAATCCTGCTAACTTTCTGTAGAAACCTGGAGGATTTTCTTTTCTCCTAGTCTGACTACGAAGTTCCGTGGTAAGGAGTTAAAAGCCACCACTTGTTGTGCAGGTCTTTCCTTAAGAGGCGTAAGAAAAGATTGGGTCTGAACTGACCTGTTAGAACGGATACCTTGGCTAAGCCTCGGTGATCTGTGCAACAGTCCGGTTATCCCCAGACCTACAACAACAAAGATGAACTTTGTCCTAAATACGGGGGCCTTACCAAGGTCCTCCGCAGTCTCCTAGATGAGACAAGGAATCCCCTCAGGGATAAACTTACTTGGGTATAACCCGAAAGGGGTTTTACAAAACTTACTTGATGTAAGCCGGCGCCTGGGCCTCTGGCCCTCCGCCTTCGTCGACGCGGATTATCTAAACAAACAAACGAATATATTAAGCAATAAGTCCGGCGAAATATGTAAAAAGAATGTGGGTATACCACAGTGCAATACTCATAAAAAACACAAGTTGCTGGGAAAATTGTATTTGGGGACGCCAGCAATAATGTCAAAAATATAATAAAAAACGATATAAAGTGAAGAGAATGATTTTCACTATCTTTTTGGTCTTTTGGTGGCGCTCCATTCTATGCAAATGTCTGCGCCGCTGGTCGTCCCTGTCGTCGATTTGCATGTCGATTTCCCCACACGAATTGGCATCAACAGGGTGCCCAACATGCTAATTAAGTTTCAACAGTTTTCGCGCTTGGAACACCGTCTTTTCCTCAAATAGGGCCTTTTGAAAAAAAAATTTCGAAATGAGGAAAAAATTTTAAGCATAGTTCTTATTAACAACAAAATTTTGTACTCGAAAAAATCAATTTTTTTAGTCCAAACCCGAAACGATCCATTTTGGGGAACTTGAGAATGTCAAAACCTCAAAATTTTCCGTCGCTTCGCGCCGTTCATGTGTATAACAGTCATTGTTTTCTATCCGGCGCGGCCGTTAGCATATATACTTCCACTTACTGATTGACCTTCAACCGTTTCTATCAATGGAATTACTTCATCTATTTTTTCACTAGTTGAGTCAATATTTTGTTGATATTTGAGATTTCATTACTTCTTGAAATTTTATTCTTTCGCTCCGTTTAAAGTTTTCCAAACGTTTTGAAATGTGAATCTTCGCAATCCGCATTGAAAAAGGATAAAAACGTCATCCTAAGACTGTATATTTAGAGCTTCTATCCATGAACAATTGTTGCGAAAATTCATTTTCCAGGATTTTGGAACGCAAAAATCCAAACATTTTCGCGGCGCCACGCGTCGAAATAAGAAACGTATCAAGACCCATTAGTTTGATTGGATTCCATTTTGTTTTCATTGTTGTTATGAAGATTCGCTTCCAGTCTTTTATAATGTAAAAACCTGAAAATTTTCCCAGCGCTGTGCGCCGGAAAAATTTTTTTTTGCTCGGTCCGCCACCACCCTTAAAAAATTCCTGGCTACGGCCCTGACTAAAGGGATTATGATACTACATTACATCATGATGAACGGTTGAACCACCTAAATTTAGAGTCGATGAAAGTGCTGTAAACGCCAAAAGTGCAAAAAATTTTTAGACTCAAAAGGGTTTATCTGATACCTTTCTCAGACGTGTGATTTAATTCGCTAATTTCTTTAGCTATAGCGCCTTTCGCGTTTAGTTAAAACCGTCGTATAATAAATTTTTTGCTCATATCATTTTATATTTGAAGATAATAAAATTCAATCGATGACTTTATAATCTGTTTAATCTTCCGTCAAAAGGTCCGAAAAACCATCAAAAAATATTAATTTTTGTCTAAAAAATCATAAATCTATCTATTTATGGTGCGAATCGACGAAAAAATGGTCTGCTACTTTTTGTTTAAAAGTGAGTATTTTCTACAAGAAGATTAACATTTAGCTACCTTTTCATCGAAAAAGTTGGTATTAGTATAGTTAGCCCTACTTTCCATATAAATGACAAATCTTGGGGAGGTCACCAGCATGCTTAGCCAATGACCAATGATTTCCGTGGTTTTCCTGTAGTACTCCCGCGATCACATGTATGCATGTTACACAATTTTTTACCCAAAATCTTAAAAAACGCATTCTCTGAACTTTCAGTCATCATAGATCACTGATGTGCCTCGAGTATCTATTAGCTCCTAACGGTGTCACAGTTGGCTTCAAGTTGTTTATTGTAATATAATTTTGAACTTCAGTTCATGGACTATCGATATGGTGATATTTCGCCAGCGTCTTCTTTTCTAAATTGCTCCGAAAATGGCTCATCTTCGTCGGCTTCGTTGTCAACGTTAGACGGCGCCGATGAATTTAAACCGCCGATTAATTCGAATAAAAGAACTGCCGACGATTTTATTTTTCTTAAAATGATCGGCGAAGGTTCTTTTTCAACCGTTTATCGAGTCAAAGAGGTTTGCACTGGCAAGCAGCACGCTAGTAAGTTACGACACTATTTTCGGTCGTTGGAGAAATAGCTTTTCTAAATTTGTTTAGTATTAGAGATCCATAGTTTTATTCGTAATTTCTCGTATAAAATAATTGATAATGAATGTCCTAAAAACTAATGATTCAAAATTTCCATCCTTTATGGTGACTGTGGATTAGAAGTTTAGTTATTGAACCTTTTTAGTCAAAGTTTGCGAAATACGATTAATCTTGAGAGAGAAGAAATCTGAGAATGTTTATCGTGAACGACATGCAATGGCTATTTTGACGCGACATCCGCACCCGTTCATTGTTAAACTTAATTATGCTTTCCAGGATAGGGATCGGCTATGTAATATTTATTATTTATGTGGCGTTTCGCCTAAATTCCTATTGTATCTGTTTACATTTTTACGTTAGACTTTGTAATGGATTTAGCCGGAAACGGTGAACTTCTGACGTATCTAAACAAATTGGGATCTTTCGACGAAGATGTCACTCGCTTTTACGCCGCTGAAATTGTAGCCGCTCTGGAACATATGCACAAATTAAATATCATTCATAGGTTAGAGGTTTTTCCTATTCTAATCAGTTGGACCATCATGTTATGAGTTTTTCACCTTTGCCCAGCTTCTCGAATAGGCTGCTTTGATTCTACAAATTCTCTTAAAAAATTGAATCAACTCATCGAAAAATAGTGACTTACATCTTGTCAAAATTATATTAAAAATTGAAAATTTTGTGAAATTCTTCAGGCTGACTGAATTAGTCAATAAAGTGTCCATTACCGTAGCCGTGTCCAAGTCATTAACCAAAATTTCAAATTTCATTCAGAGATTTGAAACCAGAGAATATACTTCTCAATGACGAAATGCACATTTTAGTGTCGGATTTCGGATCGACCAAAATCCTTGAAAATGAAGCGGATCGTAAGTTTTTTTTATTGGCGACGGTAAAATGGCGTTTGAGGCTGTCTATTTAACGCAAGAAGTTCAAAGTTTTGCCGAAAATTGTCCTAAAAACAGGAATTTTTGAACAAAAAAAGATCAAAAACGTAATTTTTTTGTACCATAATGCTGTTTTGGACAATTACTATTTTTGACCCATTTCTCGGACTTTTTATACGAAAGACTCGAAATTTCACCGTTCAATGACCCCCTAAATTTGCTGAATTTTGTGACCATTATAAACGCATGACGCAATATTACGACCTCAATTATGGGCTGAAGTTCTTGTTCAAAACAATTGATTAACCTGTAAGAGTTCATTCCCTAAAAATCGTCGGTCATATGGCTTGCTGTGTGGTTAATCCTCCTGGATTTTTAAAAATCGTATTTCTGAATTGAGACAACCGACCACAGGAACCACGTTCCTTATGACCGAAAAGCTAAAACTTGTCAATTTTTTATTAGGAAATTTCAATTTATGTAACAAAAAAGTCAAAAACATTATTTTTGGTGCTTAGGTCATTAAATACATATTTTAATGTTTTTCATACAAAAATTATTATATTTTAATCCTTTTTGGGACTTTTTAGGCGGTAGAATCAAAATTTGTTTTTTTCAATGACTCTCCTAGAATTTTAGGAAATCGTTAAACCCACCCATAAAGAAATTTCCCTAACCTCCCTGTGCTCCGTTGGTGGCTGAATTTTGAAATTACGTACCTAGTCTGAATGCTTAACAATAATTCGTATGCACCGCGATTGATAGTTTTTATTTCAATGCTAGCTAAGCGCAAAAAAGAACTCTTTTCGGCCCACTTTAGCTCCAGAAACGTCATTTTTGATTGAATAGTTGAAATTTTCCCTTGCTTTCCGTCCATATGGTGCAGTAAAATATGCTGTCGATTCGATAAGTTGCGTGAGGGTACGTTTTCAACTGATATACGACTGATTTTTTTGGTGTGTTAGAATCTGTTTATATTCCACGTCACGGTGTGCGTGACCAATCAGATCGTGCTGTAAAATGTGTTTGGTCACGATCTCGGGCACCGGATTCTGATTGGTGGTTGCCGTGCCGCTGATGTGTAGTATAGACGGACCTTTAGGGCCAACACCATTACTACCTCCGAATCAAGAAATTTTGGAAAGAAAGAAACGACAATGCTCGTTTGTTGGAACGGCCGAATACGTTAGTCCGGAAGTTATAAACGGTCAAGAAGCTGGTTTCAGGTGATAAGTTATTGAGTTAATGTTATTTTTGTTTCATATGGTTATCTAATTTATGCTTAGCTGCGACTACTGGGCGTTAGGTTGTATCGTGTATCAAATGCTGTCGGGTCTTCCTCCATTTAGAGCGCCGTAGGTTAAAAGTTTCGCATCAATAATAACTGCTAATACGGCTATTCTTTCTTTGTTTACAGAAATGAGTATTTGAAAATGCAGAAAATTCAAAAGTTAGATTATTCCTTCCCCGACGGATTCCTTGATACGTCCATGAAATTTGTGCAAGATTTATTGGTAAAGCTGAGTAAGACCTCTGGTTTCGGAACGTATTGTATTACTTAATAAAATGCCAAAAATCGTAGTGTATCAGGCTCTCCGAAATTTGATCGATTTTAAACGTGTCAGGTTAAAATCTTCATTCGACATTAGTTTCACAGTAGTTTTAACTGAATTTTTAACATTCAAAAGATATTATTTTATCTCAATTGAAACAAAATATATGACAATTTTTCCATTCCCGTTGTTTCATCTCCGGACTTTTGCGCCTAACTCATATTTTTCGAGTTTGATTAATGAACTGATGAAGTTGTTGACGTCTTCGATTTTTTAGAAATATTGGTGTATTATTGTCATAAATTAAGAATTAAAACTTTCTGAGAAAATTCTCTTTTCTGCTTACTGTCGTGCATGCTTGCGTAATACGTCTCTCAAGTTTTAAGGTGATATGAATGAAAGTCATTTCAGAAATTAAAGCCCAGCGAAAGGTTGGGAGATGAACGCAATGGAGGCGTAGATAAGCTGAAAAAACACGAATTTTTCGACGGTATTGATTGGTCTAATTTGCCTAATCAAAGGCCGCCCGATATTTTACCTTATTTGCCCGCAACGAGTGGCTCGCAGTCTTTCCATAGCCATTACAAGGTCATTTAGGACATTAATCTTGAAAATGGAATCGGGCATTAATACATTAAACGTCCTCGCTTTTTTCAGGTTCCGGAAAATTTGCAGTCCGGTTTAGATGACAAACAGATTACTCGGCTATTGGGGCTTGAATGGGAGGATGTTTGGTGCGTACACATATCATCAAAATTTTATTCATTCTTTTATTGACTAGACATCTTAAAGTCTTAAAATAAGAAAAATAATTGATTTTAAAAGTTCAAAATCAATGACTGACACATTATAGAACAATATATGCGATCAAACACATGACTCAAAAATTCTGCACCAGTGCAGAAATCACCGAAAAAAATTCTGCACAAAGCCTTAAAATACATAAACCTATTTAAATCTTAAGTCATAGTTTGATTTCGTCTTTGCATCGAATTTCATTATGAAACACGAATTCGAGATAAGAAAAGGGTATTCTATTGAAAATATTATATTTAAATCATAGAAATCAAGAAAAAATTGTACTTTCTAGTCGATACCTATACCTCAATACGAGTGATGCGTCAATTTTCAGTACTTGTACTGGCTCAATATTTTGTACCATCAAAATTTTTATTTTCAGTAACACATCTTCGGAACCCCAACATATCTTGAATATTAGTCAAGCCGATCGGGGAAAACGGATGGAACAACAAAGGAAAGAAAACGTTTATCATAGATTCGTCGAAGACAACTTGATTATTAAAATGGGCCTACTTGATAAAAGGAAGGTACATAAGAAAATCAAAATATTGTCAAAAATAAGCCACAGAAATGAAACCTCATTATAGTGCTTTTTAAAACCTCTTTTCCTCCTGACTGTTGACTCGATATTTTTGTTCTTGAAAAATCTATTTCATTCTCGTCAGGGTCTGTTTGCCAGGAGAAGAATGTTCCTTTTGACCGAAGGTCCTCATCTTTATTACGTCGATCCGGCTAACATGGAATTCAAAGGACAAATTCCGTGGTATAATCACGAAATGTTTTGCTCAAACTTTATATTATTTGTCTTTTTACTTTAGGAGTAAAGAAATGCGAATCGAAGGAAAAAATTTCCAAATATTTTTTGTTCATACGGTTAGTTTTTTTCATTTTTCATTTCCGATTGACATTTTCGTGTTATTTCTGCAGCCGAACAGAACATATTATTTGCAAGATCCGGTTAGCAAAGCCTACGAATGGTGCGATGCATTGGAGCAAGTTAGGAAATATTATTTTTGTTCCAACGAAGAGAAAAAATAAAGTCACGCGTCCGTGAATATCGCCATTGTATATTTCCACGCATACCCAGTTGTTTATGCATCTCATTCAAACGGATTAGTTTGTAAGCCTGTTTAGAGTATTGGTTGCAAAATTTTAAAGCGTAGATACATAATCCGCTTCTCATAATGTCAGCAATTCACGGAGACCCGGGCAATAATTCTTAGGTTTAAAAAGTTTGAGAGTTTGGTCTGAATAGTAGAAGAACTCCCAAATTTGTCAAAGAAGTTGGCAAAAAAATGTACGTTTTATACTTCGTGAAGGAAAAGAATATTTTTGCGATTTTCGTTGAACCCTAAAACTGTAGAAGTAAACTGCAGAACTCCAAAAAATACTTGCTAAAAATATTCCATTTCCATCAGTTGTTTGCCGTGTACTTTCTAACCTTTGAGATTCATCTTACATTTATTCGATATTCCATGCGATTTAAAAGAAGACATGACTTACCTCCAGTGCCGCCGCAGCTAGTTTACTTATCGTCCTGCGCTTCACGTTCTCCTTAGTTCTTTATGTTGACATTATTCGAAAAGCTCGAAATTTCGAGAATACTCTGGTTAATTAGTTACAAAAGTTTTTTCTGCTGATTAATTCCGAAATAATATTGTTCGTGACTTAGTAATTTCAAAATAACAACATACATTTAGAAGACAACACTTGATTAGTTGGATTTGATGGTTTTTTGAGTCTACAATTCATTATCATTTTTGCATGATTTCCACTTGGAACAGAAGAAAATTTCTCGATGCGAAAACTTTTTCGGAGGAGTTTGCACGATGCGGACAAACATATGCGAAAAAGGTCTGTTCTTATACGTTGCATGAAATGTGAATTGCAACAGCTCATGTTGCTTCTGAGATTTTGTATCGCATTGTGAGCTGACTCATCATTATTCATTTTTATGAACTAAGTTTTACATGTTTAGCTGGAATTTCAAATTAAAATTTTGTTCGTACCTTGTATGCGCAAGACGAAAAATCTGTCAGGGGTCAGAGAACGTAATTTGTTTGAAAAATCTAAGAAAATTTTGAATTTTGTATCCAAAAGTCGTCTTTTACCGGGGTCAGGCCAAATCTGCAGGGAATAAAGAATGATTTTCGAGAGTCTCTAGACCCCGTCAGAAACCCCGCATGTGCATATATGGTTCGCACTTTCGCGCTAAAACATCCTGTGTTTTGAACCCACGTGATTCATTATGCTGTCTTTACAATGATTTCCGCCATTAAATAAAATTGATATGAAGCTCCATACATGTTCGTCGAAAAAATAAACTGTCTAACCGGTCAGTGGTAGCTCCGCCATTCAGATAAAATTCATTGTTTTTGGGAAGCCTATTTACTGTAGTCAATTTATCTCGTTTGAGAGACGCAACGGCCGCCCAAAAAGTACTGTATCTATTCGAATAAAAGGCGCTTATTTGAGGAATAACATGCTTATTGAAGTCCATTTTGACTGCAGTGATTTTCAGTGTTTTCTATTGATTTTTTGCGCAGTCTCTTTGAAATGCAGTCTTTAGATGAATCTTACAAGTCACGAAAATAGAAAGAAGTACTCTTTGTATTTCAGAAATTATTCTCAATGATCATGGTTCTGAAGAAGAATATAATGAAAATTTGATTGAGTTATATTCTGATTTAAATTATATGTGCTTGTTTGAGGATGAAACGTTGCTTGTTGAAATTCCACGAAAAAATAAAAAACAATATTCGATAAAATGTGGCCTGATGAAGCGCAAAATTTTAATAAACGGCGCACCGAACGAACAAAGAAAATAATAAACGGCGCGCCTCGGTAGGTTTAACTTTGTACGCAATTTCCATGGAGTTGAAAACTTTATACTGTAGAAGAGTGCTAAATTTCATGCCAAAATTATAGAAAAACCACCACAATGCCCACTTTTGGAACTGGATGGGGCCGTGTTTGACACCTAAAGGCCCTGTCATATTTCACCGCGGGCGCCGGTTGTTCTATCCATACTAAAAAACGGCGCCGCGCGGTACTACCTTTGAACTATGAATAGGTTTTTGTAAAGTTTCAACTGAACCGAAATTTTCGAACAAGTTATGTGTTCTAAAGTTGAAGCATACTGTTGTTGTTACATATTGTTGCATACTGTGACATCCATATATGTAGTTAGATCATATTTTTCACTTGAATGGTGAATTCTGACACTTGTCAAATTATTTTGCCAAATTGATTACTTAATTTTCAAGGAAGACTTACTAGGAAGTTGGTCACTCGATTTGAAATGGAAGCATGAATTTGTAAAAATTATGAATATGCAAAGTAGGTGTAAACATATTCCTACAGCAAGTGTATTCGCAAATTTCGATTGTGTCTTTATTCCCCCAACGTCCCTTTTCCGCAAATATTGCGATTGTCCGAAAGTCCATATTCCCCGTAAGTCCCGATTCCCCGAATAATGAATAAATTTCCTATTTCCCCGAAAAATGCATTAGTCCCTATTCCCTGAACGTTCCGATTCCCCGAATATTAGGGAAAGGATGGATTCACTTTGAATCTGGGTCCTAAACAGCAGGCCCAACCGGACCCAGATCAGATCTGGATCCTGTATATAGCACTATGTGAATGAATAGTCGATATATTCAATTTTTCAAAATCAATTTACATGAATTGATATTTCTCAGCAATTCAAGAGCTATTAATCGTTGGAATGAGAAGCAAATTGAAGCAAGAGCCCAAAATCTTTAGACTAGGCTTTTTTGCAAGCTTCTATCTGCACCATGCAGGAATGATTGATTTTTATTATTCTTTTGCGTTTTATTTTTCTATTTTTTGTAAGGTTTTTGGTATGGGGTTTGTATTACATAGATTACAGGTTACTGTAGCAGGACTGACGCGATCGAACGTTTATTTACTGCAGGGCTGTTCGAAATGAGGAACTTACCTGTGGTTTTTATTCTGTGAGAAAATGACTAGTGATTTCAGAATGTGTGCTATTTAAGAATTGAACGAAGTCTATACTCGAGTCTTATGAATCATAGAACCGAGAATGATGAGAAATTGTAATGAGTATTTGGACTTCAATTGTTTTACTGTAGTCGACTCGAGATGGTATTCGATAAACGATGAGAATGAACGATTCTTAGTTATATATCGGTTGGGATGGACGTTTCTATATTTCCCATGAACCCAAAAGACGATTGGACCGATTTGGGTTTTGTAATTTATTGAGGACGTTTATATGTAAAACATACAGAATAGTTTTATATACAAAATATAAAAAGACGATAGAATATGCAATAGAATAATGACGTAAAACGAGCAGAAAATATTGGAACGGGCAGAAATTATAGGCGGACAGATGGGATAGGGGAAGGGAAAGACAGTGGCCAGTCGAGGAAATGGGAAAAGCGAAGGGAGCGAAAACCGACTGAAAAATGAACGAGAAATGTGGTTTATATATCGAAAAAGATACATAAAAACTATCATAAATGCTAGTCACGTGATGCAATGAAAGCTAGTAAGTTGGGGCGGAGGCGGCTAGATAGAATAGTGAAAGAAAGAAGTTGGACGATTATGATTCAGAAAATATTATGATTAAAAAATAGAATTAAGAAAGAAGAATGTTTTTAGTAAGTTTTAGGCATAAAAATATTTGGCAAGATGGAAAGAAATGATATGACAAAAAAGTAGAGGTATGATAAAAACAATAGGAATAAAGAGAAAATGATGAAAATGGATGCAAATGATCGGAGAACTGAGACTTTAAATGAGGTGAGTAGGAGAACCAATGAAACTACAGTAATAGCCACTTACAGTAATTCCAGGATTCTCACATTTTTCGTATTTTTCATCTTTTTCATATTTTTCGTATTTCGCATTTCTCGAGACGAGCAATACACATGTTTTGAGAAGAGCAAAATCCAAAAGTAAAAAAGCGGCGCCGTAGGGCGCCGCGCGGTGAGGTAAGACAAGCCATCGCGCGGCGCCGCTTGTTAGTACGAATAGGACAACCGGCGCCGCGCGGTACCTCGCGGCGAAGTATGACAGGGCCTTAGATGTTACTGGCGAAATTTTCACTATAACGAAGTGAATGGAGAAAATTTTCTGTTGTTCTGTTAACGCTCCCGCGCGAAAAGTTTTCTTCATTCACTACAAATTAACTTCGCTGAATTTTTCATGTTCAGTTTGCAATAAACGTACTAATACATTTATTGCGAAATGATTTGTGTATCAACCGCTGTATAATCGAGCTTACGGTTTATTTTGTATGGGATGCTTCTTGAATATTGACGAAAATTAGAACAGAGCCTTTTACAGAAATATTTTCCGCTCAAGAAATATAGGTATTTCACTATTCTAACAAATGCCAGTACGGTATGACTTATGGTTCCAGAAAAAAATCGTGTGGAATTTTACTTATTTTCATTTTTGTTAAATTTTCATGATCTCCAAGACTGCTTCGAATGAAGAAAACAACCCACAACACCCAAACTTCATCGTAGAAGTTGGAAAGTATGCTTGTACGACCATCGTAGCTCCTTCCACCGAAAGGGCGAAGTTTCATAACAGCACTGTAGTCTGTTTCTTATAAAATGTCTGTAACGTGAAAAACGACAAAAGGCTTTCCTTATAAAATTTTTTACCCAAAGAATAGTTAGGGATCAGTTGAGTAAGCGCATAAATTACCAGTTCTACATAATGGTTCAGCGACAAGTTTCCGAATATCGTATTCCTTAATAAACCAGCGAAAATTCCCACTCATTTTCTTATAGCTTTTGTTACGCTTATTGCATAACCTGGCAGACCTTCAATGAATGACAGAAAGAACCATTCATGTAAAGGTCGCTTTTGCCAAAACTGATCGTCACCCATCAAATAGCTGCAAAAGAGCAAGAAACAAGCTATCAGTATGCGTAGAATTTTTTACTCAAAAATCTTGAATTTTTCAAGTGTGAGCTAGAAATTTTCATGCAAATAACAGAAATTTGAAATAAGCCTGTCCTTTTTCTAACTGAGACTTGGCTGGGACGCAAAAAGACGCTCATGCGGAAAAAATCAAATTACGTCCGTTGCCCACCTTCCAAATCTCGTTTTAAAATAATAGACTATAGCTTCAGTATTTGTTAACAGTGCAAGAAATACGACTACAGTAGTTTTATTATTGTCCGTTAAAAATTCAAATGTGAATACTACTGTTATCAAGTATCTAACTGTTTTTCGTCCATTCTACGACTTGACTGTTACAAATGTCTTCTCCATTATTCTCATTAATGCGCCTATATATCTTTGCCAAAACTATTTGATCAGCGGTGACGTCCTTCAATTACCGCTGAAAATTCACTATTCTATCATACTTCGAAGAAAATTTTGTCGGAAAATCTCTCGTTTTTTGTAGAAAATCCATGCTGCAAAGAAATAGATACCGATTTTGTGAGTATCGTGTCTAATTCCTCGACTTCTTTTTGATTTTTTGCATTGGAAAGTCAGAAGTATTTTCCAGAAAGTATGCAAATTCATGATGATTTCCGCAATATTGTTTCATTTGGAATAACCAACGGTTCTCCTATTAAAATTTTGTCTAAAGCTTAAAACTAAGAAAATCGAAACTTTTGATCGGTGCGCCAATAAGTGGAAAGAAACTAAACGCTTGTAAGATTGTGATCTTATCGATGTTCATAATGTTCTGATCAAACACAGGCGGGCAAAGTGACATTGATTTTTTTGTCCATCGAATAAGAATGAAACTCGGTTACTCGGCAATGAAAGATAGACCGTTCTGGTCACCATGTTCAGCATTGTTGCCACTGACTTAGTATCGTGCTACTACTTCCGATGTCAACTCAAACATCTATGTTCCAATTTGCACATCTTACAGCACTTGTAGGATAGACGTTTACCACACGGGAAGTCAGTAATTTGCATCAAAATCTGCAAGAAGAATAAGCAGTGTCATAGTAAACTTATTGAAAACAGTGATGACTTTGGTTCTGACTTTTTCTTCGTAACAACAATCGAAGATGGAATGATTGGGCTGCTGACATTGTATGTATTTTCAAGTTGCTGATCTTTTAAAAAGGAATAGAATCCGCCTAAAACAACATGGAGGCCGCAAAAATGCAGAAAAAAGAGTATAATTCGCTAGAATAAATACGGTGCACGTTGCCCTCATATGGCCTTTTTTCTTTGAATGCTTGTAAATACAGTTATTTTTTTTTGTTTCACCCAATAAAAAGTGAACCCACTTCTACACCAAGACCTCTAGATGTGAAATAAATTTTGACAGAACCAAAGGTCAGAGTAATTGATCCTCTGACAGAACGAACTCTATTTTATATTTTCGTCAATTAAATCACATAATTGTAAGTCGAATCACCTCATTGTTAAGTAAGTCGAATTACCTCATTGTTCAACCGATTTTATGGTTAAAAATTCTTTAGCAAAAGATTTGTCTAAAAGATCCAGACGGCACTAACTCAATTCTAGCAACGTTAACATTAAGTGCTATGTTATGAAACTGCGACAGCCATTCGCTCTTTTTGTATATTGTTGTTTCCCAGTTATGAGTTTGATACTTGTCGTAGGTAGCAAAAAGTTGTCAGTTAGTTGACTCATTCGCTTTTTCATTTCCTCAAATATATAATTGGAAAATGATTATTTTCCGATACTAGTCCTGCTATCCATTTTGTATTATGACTCGGTTCCCTCCCGTTTTGCAGACACCCTGCAGGTGTGCTCACACATCGCTTTTGCAGCAAAACAACGACCGATTAGATAGATAGACCGGCTTCTGTTTGTCTTTTGGGTAAAAATTTCGCTAGAAAAAACTGTTTTTCTCCTTTGGAAATTTTTTTCTTCTTTGCTCTATATTTCGAAGTTAGTTTAGAGACAAAAGGCTGAGTTGCTGCTGCTTGGTGGTAGTGGTTTGTGCGGTAGTCAATTTTTGTTTGTTGGCTAAACTAAAACTTGTCCCCTGTTTTATCATATAGAGGTGGGGGCATTATTACCTACAACTAAAGTAAAGAGAGAGAAAGGCAGTCTTTTTCGTTGTTATCACTTTTATGTGTGTATGTTTTTTATGCATGCTTTATCACTTATCTGTTTCTTTGATGTACGAGTTTGTTTTTCAATTACGGCGAAAAACAATAAGCATTTACTCTTTATTCATAGGATATGTGTGTACAATATGTATATTGATGTAGATCATGATCATTTATTTTATTTTTACTTATTTACTTTTTCTGTTGATATGTGACTTTCGTAATACTGTATCATCAAGGTCGTTTCTAGATGTATGGAAAAAAACATTTTTTCCTGATCTAGTTTAGAGATGTTTTTTGTAAAAATTATAAACAAAATGATGTATCGTCGGCTGCATATTGTGTTCATATGAACTGGAAATTTTTTCCACGAGGTGGCTAGGCGGCCCCGAACGCCGATACCCCGCGGGCCTCGAGATACAAACTTTTCTCTTCGTTCTCAAACTTTTTCACCGTTACACTAATATCGTTACTGTAGTACGTAACGTATATAAACGACTGTATATGATACGATACCACGCATTACTTAAGTACCTGCATTCACAAACAGTTAATTTTGTGGGGTACAGTGCCCCGTCTGGCTAAAAAGTTTGGTTTTTGAAAAATGTCTCTCATCTTCTAAACTTGTCCCCAAAACTATGTATCTAACGTTTTATATGAAATTATAACTTATACGGTGAAGAATGGTCCGCATTGCGTGTTCCACTTTTTTGTCCACAAAATGTCCAACCCGAAAATTTTGGCCATGCGTGCACCAATGACCGTTATTCCGCCGTTCCCGAGTTCCACATTTCTTCCCCGCACTCCTTTTTTCTAGGTCATTCAATTAACCGTTAAATTTGGCCAATTGACACATTAATTTTTATTCTTCTTTGTGACCACTGCGAAAAGGCGGTTGAAAATTTTACGAGGTGGAAAATCTACTTCCATATAATTGTCTACCTTAGTACTTTTTTTATTTTATTTATTATTCTAATAATTTTGCAACAAATAAAAAATGTGTAAAACGGCTCGCTTTAGTCGAATCGTCAAATCGGAAGGCCTTAGATGAAATTAACAGTTACTGTGACGTTTAGGCTTCCGGTTGTCGATCGTCCTCAGTGAGTCGAAAATTACATCGTTTTACTTGACTTATGCATGTTTTGAAGTTATTTATACTTATGGAGCACATGGAGGTGAGTTTATATTAGTTCTAGTGGTTGAAATAATTGCATCATGGAATGTTCAAGGTTTGTCCTATTCTTCACTTCTATGTCGCTGACAGCTAGCCATACGATTCAATATACAGGCCCTATGGTCACGTTTCAAAGGTTTGAATGATGGTCAATGACCTTTAATGATGTGATTCTCTCCCTGAATTCACTGTACTGACAAATTTCAGAAAATAGTCTGAAACTTGAAGATGGAAAAATGTCATAGATAAATTTGAGCAAACTTGAGTCCACTTATAAATTTAGCTCTCTTCGTGCCATAACGATCTAATGAAAGTAAGTTCAACACAGAAAAACTATAGCCCATCTGATTTAATGATAGAAAGCAAAAAAAGTAGGTTCAATTTGATACACAATTTTCAGATCGTGGAAAACTTTATAGTGCAGAGAAACGCTAAATTTCTTGACGAGAATGAGAAGACCAAACCCGTTGAAAAAACGGTCTATTTGGACAGAACTGTGTCGGTACAACAGTGGTGCTCGAGAAATTTTATCACAGGTTATCGAAGAAAATTATCACCTGTTCTGCTTACTGCTCACACAAAAATATTTTTTCATTTATTACAGTAATAAGGTGGATATTTTTTTCGTATTGAATTCATTTTCATTGAATCGCTGCATATGAATGACGCAGATTAAAGGCTATAACTGAAATGAATAAAAAAAATTTCCTATCCATCAGCGATTCACAGAACAGGTGAAAATTTTGTATCGAAAGTTCTACCTCCTATTCAAATCAAAATTAGATAAATATTGTGGCTTTTCTATGATTCTGGCCTACTCAGAGTCAAGAAGGCATTTAGTGCTTTTCTACTGTATAAAATTCATTTTGTCCTCACCCAGATAGTCCTTGACCTCACTCACATAGGTGTTCAACACCAACCAAACAATGACTTTCCAAGGCGGACAGGAGTTTTTCCAACCTTGGGGTGTCACTCGGTCGATCCTGTGGAGATCTATTCAAAATCAAAGTTTAAAATAGTGAGTCTACATTTTTGACGGAGTTAAGGAGTGAAATGTCTCATTTTTCCGAATAATTTAAAATGTGTTTTTGCTTTCACTATGTACAAAATTTTAGCTTATATTTTCTTTGTTTGTTTTCGACTAGGATACTGCATCTTTCTTCATTCAACAAATACGTAAGTAATGCTTTATTTGTTCCTGTCATGCCTTCACTTTTCCCCTTTGTTAGTCGTCATTCCGAGAAACATCAAAATTCTAAACAGTACATAACAATTATTCAATATGGGCCTTGTGCAAACCAGGCCCTATCTCTTTATCTTATCAAAAACGCAAATGCCCGTTATACAAAAAAACGAGCTATGCCTGCTCACACTTGACTAGTTACCATAAATTGCACAATATGGCACTTGTGCACTGAAGGGGCGGTCCAAATGACTGACCCAATCTGATTGGTTCCATGACTTCGTCCCTATGGATAGTCAACACGAGGATCGCGGAGATTCCCAGTCTTACTCCGATTTTACATTGGCATTTGGCTGCTTCGTACGAGCAGTGTTTTTGGAATCATTTTCAAAACGTAGGGACGATCCCTACAACAACTGTAACTTTGCCTTTTTGAAGCGCCAGGGAACCTGCCCTACGGCCAACGAGGACCGGATCCTCTCCTACGTACTCTTGGGCCTTGCATAGTCTCAAAATATTTCCAGTTATCAGCATTACATTGTTCTCATCTAAATCGGAACGACGAATTTTACCTTGCTTACTAAATAAATTTGTTAAAAATTATTGTTAATTATTACTTTTTAAATTATTAAAATATGCAAAAACCGGCCACTTTCAATTATAACGTCACATAAGGGGGATATTTTTTTCGTATTGAATTCACTTTCATTGGATCGCTGCATATGAATAGCGTAGAGTAAAGGTTATAACCGAAATGAATAAAGAAAATTTCCATCCATCAGCGGTTCACAGAATTTTGTATCGAAAGTTCTACCGTTCTATCTCCTATTCAAATCAAAATTAGATAAATATCGTGACTTTTCTATGATTCTGGCCTACACAGAGTCAAGAAGGCATTTAATGCTTTTCTACTGTATAAAATTCATTTTGGCCTCACCCAGATAGTCCTTTACCTCACTCATATAGGTGTTCAACACCAACCAAACCGCGACTTTCCAAGGCGGACAGGAGTTTTGTCACTCGGTCGATCCTGTGGAGATCTATTCAAAATCAAAGTTTAAAATAGTGAGTCTACATTTTTGACGAAGTTATGTTCTCATAAAATGGTTGTAAACTTAAAAAGGACGGAAAGTGATTCCTGAAGTCGTTTACACAAGGCTTTTATGGCATGATTCTTTGTTCAGAAGAGGTGTGTGGCCACACTATCAAAAATTTTGGGATCCCAATCGGAAGAGTAGGTCTCTAGGATGGTACAAAAAACGTTACCCAAAGTTTACCCAATTTGCTGAGACATGAATAATAGAAGGTCGTAGATTTTTGCAAGTGAAAAGCCAAAGTGACATAATTTCAGGAAGTTTGGGGATCTTGGCATAATTTTATAGCGTTTTTACGAAAAGTGATCCGTTTCTAACAGAGTAATTGCTATAACTCATTGCACATTCGACACTTTGTGTGAATTCTTTCTGTTCTATTCTTGTGTCTTCCGTTTTTTGGATTCATAATTTCTTTGATTTATATCCATTCTTCTTCTTTTATAGTTTCCCTTGATTTTTCATCAATTTTGTTCACATAATATAAATTTCTTCCCGATCGTTTTGAATCTCTTTTCTGTCAGAGTTCTACGTACGGTCTTACTACTTTTGAATATTACTTCGTGCTTCGGATCAAATAAGATCTGTTAGCTGTGTTAGATTAGTGTGCAAACGATTTTCTTATCATTATCAAGTGACCACGTGAGTCGAAAAGTGCGTTCATGGGTTGGTTTATCGATAGCGAAATTTTCGTCAAGCGGCTGACGAGCAATTAATATTAGGAGCATATGTCCTTACAGGTTCTCCGTCATCATTCTACAGTATCCATATAATGAATAGGTTTACTGTAATTTATATACCTCGTTGTATCTATTGACCACAACGTCAGAAAAAGTAAATAACGATTTAATTTTATTATTTAGTTATAATTATACTAACGATAATTATGATTTCCATAGAAAACCCCATGAGTATTATGATTTTTGAATGAAAAAACATGGACGAAGTATTAATTATTTCGTACTTTCAGTTATCAACGCTTTTTTTCGGTTGCGTGTTCATTTTTCCTATACAATTGAACAATCCATGTCGTCAACCGTCTAAAAAGACCGAAATGCGGAATTATACAATGGAAAGCTAATGGGTCAAATAATGATTGTTGAGCGTATGATCATGGGAAAAAATTAAATTCGTTATTTTGGCCTTACAGTTAATCGGGAATATCGCTGACAAGACAACTGAATTAATTTGCAGGAAATATCTGGATTACCGATTTGATTGTAATTGTCGTGGATACAAGCTATACAACTGTTCACGAATTTCAGGTTGTGTGTTGACGAAATCTTTATTATCATGAACCCGAAAATTTCTCACTAGTTTATGAGAAAATGCCCCGATGGGGCAGAAAAAAGAAGAATATACTTGCTTGGATAGTTGCTAAGCTAGAAAAAGGATTGAACTAGATTTTGGAGAAATTTGGGTTGGAGTTGGAAAAAATTCACTTTCGTTATATTGGATTTTCATTCTTTCTCAAAAAAAATTTTCCATGTCTGTGAAAAAGTGCATTTTGCAGCATCCTGCCATTTTGTCCTTCCCTTGGCATTAACTACAACGAAATTTTTCTATATGAAAATTATATGCACATGATTTCAAATGCAAAGAAATGGTAAACAAATAGCTTTCTGACTACAGACCGATTCAAAACATCTGCCTCTCACACTAGCTCAAAAATGATGATGGAGGCATATTATAGTCATTTTCAGAACTATAAAGAAACCTGGCGTTGGTTTCACTAACCCAACATGAGGATAATTTCAACATCGGGATTAAATTGATGATCCTGAGTTTGAGCTAATCGCAATGTCCAAATTATTCTCTTCCAGTGCACAAACAATACTTACTTCAGGATTAACTACGAGTACTATTGAGATGTAAGTTCGAGTTCGAGAATTGCAGACATTTTTATATTTATTTGCTTTAGAGATAAGAAAATTATGTGAAAATGTTAGTGCAACCCGACAGCTTGATTTGGGGATAATCTCGACATTGAGTTCGTTATGATCCTGATGACATTCAATATACACCGAACTTGAGGTCAAACCGAGTCGCTTTTTTGTTCGAGATTATCTTGAGTTCGAGCTCAGATCCTTTTAGTGCAACTGAGCCTTGGTTACAGTCATTGGGCACCGATCTGCAAATGGGAGAACAGGGTCAGTTCTCCCCGACTCCACTTGCACTCCCAGTGCAACAGTATGACTTTTTTGAAAGCAGGACCAGAGCGACAGAGATAGGTGAAATTGCTTCCCGTCTGCAATCCCACAAAAAGCGCTCTTTCTGCTGATTTCAGTTTAAATCCAAAAACTATGGATGATGCTATTTTGTTGAATAGTTAAATAGAAGAGAACAAATTTGTTTATAGCTTGTAATCAGTAGAACTTACAGAGTGAATTCTATGCGATATGTTATATAAAATGAGTGAATTAAACATATCTTGCACAATCGATTTAGTTCTAAGAAGACTTTTTCTAAAAGAGCTGAGTGGAATTTTATGTGCCGTTTTCCGACAGTTGATTCCTGTTTTATTGACACTAAATTTAGCTAAAAAGTTCAAGGCAGTTAGAAGCACACATGTGTGAGGGAGAACATGGGTTACAAACTACCCCAAACGTTCTGAAACTGGAAAATTTGTTATAAAAAAATTTTTGGTCAACTTTTTTTGAATTTTTGGTCTAAAAAACGCCAAAAAACCAGGGTCCAGCCCTGCCCTCTCCTCAAAATTTCGGAGATCCACATGTTTGGTTGGAAAGTGTGTTGATCCACTCAACTGCAGAATATACTTTTCCACAGACATAGAAAATTTTTTTGAGACAGAATGAAAATCCAATATAACGAAAGTGATTTTTTTCCAACTTTAACCCAAGTTCTCAAAAATCTTGTCCACTTTTTTTCTAGCTTGGAAACTATCCAAGCAAGTATATTCTTCTTCTTTCTGCCCCATCGGGGCATTTTCTAATAAACTAGTTCACCTCTTTTTAGTGAGCCTCAACCATGCATGAAAACCTTCATAGAAGCGCATTGAAGTTTCAAATTTGGTCATCTTCACATCAAAGAAATAATAAAAAATCTTAAAGCTATGAATTCTCACTTTCGGTGAAAGTAAAAGATGTTTAAACCGCATAGAACTTAAAACACGTTGTAAACAGAGTGTAAAGTGACCCTTTCCATTGAATTCCCCGTAAACAAGAACCCCTCAACCCAAAAAAAACTCAGAAATACCTTTGTTTTAAATACACACAGAACAATTTCTTGTGTGAAATGATTGTGTCCATTGAATTCCGCATGGTCAGAAACCTCTCCCTTCAAAAATCGCAGAAATACCTTCGAAATACACTCAATATAATTTTGTGTGTAAAGTGATCACATTCATTAAATTTCCCGTGATCGAAAACCCTTTGCGCAAAAAAGTCACAAAAATACGCTTGTTTACACCCGGAATCATTTTCCGTGTAAAGTGACCGCGTCCATCGAACTCCCAATGGTTGAAAATTCTTACAGCCCAAAAGTTCCAATAAGGCTTTCGGTTCAATTGAAACTGCAAAAAATTAGTAGTGCATCATGCTGCAAAAAATTTTTTTTTGAAGCCGTATGTATTATATAACAAAACTGGGGAATTTCGCGTTTCCCGGGACTTTGGACCACCATATAATTGGATTGAGGCCATATTTTAAAAAAATAAAAAATCTCATTTGAGATTGCACTTCTAAGATGCTCAGGCCAAAGTATGAACCATGGATATGCCACACCCATTGCTGGGCAGGGTGGAACTGGGTGGCCTCAAAAAGTGCGTTTTTGCATGTTTTTGGGCCCCACCGAGCACCACTTGCAGGTAGAGGCGAAATGACAAAAGGCAACCCATAGTTTGCCCCTATGCCCAATATTATGCAAAAAACTCAAAGGTTCTAGCTCTAACCATTTTGGCTCTAGAGGGAGGGGGACATGAAATTTATGGGCCAAGTATATTATAGGTTGACGCTATCACGCCACCTACGATGAAAGAGTAGATTGATGTAAATTTTTATTGACCATGTATAGGTGAAATGTTGGCATACTCTAACACATTTAACGAGTATGTGGTCATGTCTCCAAGTGGTCCAAATTCATATACGTTAAACAATCAAACCAGGCATTCATGACTTAACCTTGGTGTGTAGCTTGCGTTTTATAAAATGTTTCCAAATTGAAAACTTACAAAAGTCTACACAAAGCTTATGCAATAAGATTTTCCATTCAAAAAAATTGTTAAAAGGTTGGTTGGGTATGTCCACAAATTTGCAGTCCTCTGTTACATATGGTTCAGCGGAAAATCTTAAAATTGTAAAATATTACTAGCTTTCCACCATAGTGACTTAGAAGCATTTCGGGGAAAACAGACTGTAGATTACGCTTGTCAACCTTATCGACTGACGTGAAATTTGACTAGTAAAAAACAAAAATGAATTCTGTTTTCTAAAACCGTTTACATGAAGCAACAGCAGACTTTTTACTCGAAATTATGGATAATTTGAATTGGTTCGCGAATTTTCAGTTTAGCTGAAAATAAAGAAAATGTAGTGGTACTTGCCATCCAGTTTCATAATTTAATAGGATTTAAAATGCAGCAGATGTGCATGGAATTCATAGGGTTTCCGATTCACAGAAGAGACTCTGTTACAGTCTTTGAGTACTTGTGTATAGTCTGTTCTTCCTTAAATGTTTCTGAATAGAAAGTGCACTTATTTTGGAATGCTAGACGTAGCAACAACCGAAAAAATTGGTTGGCACAGTTTTCACGTAGTGGAAAACTTTATACTGTGGCAAAACACTGAATCTCTTCACGATGGCGAGAAGGCGAAAATCTTAGGAAAACATCTAGCCCATCACTTCTGACTCGGATAGAATTATATGCATCTGCTCTCTTTTTGAAAATTTGACCAACTTATTGAATAAACTTATAAGCTTGTTTGTTTGCAGACGAAGACGTTTCTCTAGTTGATTACAGTAACACAATCATAATTTCTTCCGTCTTGAACCAACTTTTATCTTTTCTCCACATATGTCATTTTTAGTAGGCTTACGTTTGGATATGAAAGAAACAAACAAATCATTCAAAGTTTTTGCTCTGAAATTTTAATTCAACATCCCTACATCGAAAAAAATCTACATGCGTTATATAGCTGTTCATCGCGTGGCATGTTCCGCACTCACCACCACCACTGGAACCAGAAATTCCGAACCATACACGTGATTTGGTGGATATCGCAGCTGATGGCGCGTCTGCCTTGTATGCAGAAGGTTGAGGGTACGATCCCCTCACCCGGACGTTGCTTATCTGAGACGCTGGCCACGTCGATTTGGGCACGCGACAAGTGTTTCGATGTTCGACTTTTTTCAAGTGATTGCCTCGCAATTTTTCGAAGATGTTATAATATATGGCAATGTTATATAGCATAAGGCTATGTTATAACGTATGGCTCCGATATAGAAAATTTTAGCATTTTAAAATATGTTATAACCTATGTCAGTGTCAGTACAACATTGGCCTTTATTATAACATAGGGCTATGTTTGGTATATTAAATGTACAGCATTGCTCTATATGGCACTAAGGTCGTTTTTTGCATTAAAAGGTAGATCTTTCAACAGACAAACAAACAGACGGACACTCGCATTTTAATATTATAGATGATATTGAAAAGCATCAAGATGTCATCTTGGAAAAATTAAGATGCTGTTATCAAAAAAAAATTTTAAATACCAAGATGGTGGGCGAATCAAAGATGCTGAAACAGGAACGAACCAAAATTTCTGAGGTATGGGCTTGCTGGAGGAGAACTACATCGGGGTGTGGGAGCGTTGCATAGGGTGCATGTTATTGTGCATGTAAATCTGATGAGCATATTCTTTTTTTATGCAGAATTCTATTTTCCGAAATTTTCGAGATGAACGTCAAAAATTCCCGTTTCTCATCCAAAATTCAACAACTTTGGATAAATTATTCAAATTTTTTATATCGTCCATTGTTCTCTTGCTGCCTGACAAAACAATTAAAATGGGGTTAGAGTTCGTGAAAGGTTTCAAGGTTCATTCAATCTTTGCTGGTGGACCAGCTAAAATTTTTCTATGAAGTAAATATATCAAAAAGAAACCTACACACGATTACTCTCATGCGAATACATCGTTTAAAAATTCCGATAAAGTATTGAGCCCTACATCATCACCGTGAACATTGTCACGAGGAGTGACAAAAATGTAAAGTTATGAAAAATTATGTACTGTACATTTTCTGCAAATTCTACCATGTTTCCCCTCAAAAATTCCGGTTAAAACCTGTTTGTGTACAGCTATTTTTCGTTCGTTGAAATTACGAGTTTTATGCACTCAAGCACCTTTTTCATTGTAATTATGCACACTTCAATGGAAATGGTGGCGACATCTCAAAAACACTAATTACGGACACTTGCGTAATTATGCACACTTCAATGGAAACAGTGGCGACATCTCAGAAACACTAATTACAGACACTTGCGTAACAGGGCTAATTGTGGCGCCCTGTGGATTTCAGAACCTACAGTAATTCAAGTATGGTCCACACCGACCACTGTGGGTGTTTTTCATGTCTGAAATGTGGGTCAAGTGGGTCTGAAACGAAGAAGAAGACCCTGTTTTGACGAAGATAGTCATTCTTTGGTTTTTTGCGTTGACCTGAATAGTAGAATCCTGGGCCGGATTCTGTCAGTAATTTTTCCTAACCATTCTTTGGTTTTTCGCGTCGACCTGAATAGTAGAATCGCGCGCTGGGTTCAGTCCGTAATTTTTCCGAACCAGTCTTTGGTTTTTCGCGTCGACCTCAGCAGTTGAATCCCGCGCTGGATTCCGTCAGTAATTTTTCCTCATGAGAATTGTCCCGCATCTGGACTGTTATTTCGTTTTGTGCATTTTCGTGCCAGTTGTACGTTGTGTATTTTCCCACCAGTTTTACGTTGCGTATCGAATCAACGCGAAATTCGTATTTGTACGAAGGTTGTATGTTGTAAATTAGTAAAACCGAAAACCCAACTTGCCTAAGTACATATCAATCTTACAGTAGCTTGACCTGTAGCACCAGTAACCCTGACTTAACGCTGACAACATTCAGAAATGACATATCGAAACTCTTTCCTAAAGTGCGCTTCAAAAAACTGGGCCAGGTATCAGGGAAGCTTATGCAAATTCATTTGTAAATTATGAACATTATAATATATTATCATAGGTGGCGCGACAGCGTCAACCTATAATATACTTGGCCCCCAAATTTCATGTCCCCCCCCCTCTAGAGCCAAAACGGTAAGAGCTAGAACCTTCGGGTTTTTCGCATAATATCGGGCATAGGGGCAAACTATGGGGTGCCTTTTGTCATTTCGCCTCTATCTGCAAGTGGTGCTCGGTGGGGGCCCCAAAAACAGGTAAAAAACGCACTTTTCAAGGCCCCCCAGTTCCACCATGCCCAGCAATGGGGGTGGCATGTCCAAGCTTCATACTTTGGCCTGAGCATCTTGGGGGCGCAATCTCAAATGCAAATTTTTATTTTTTTGAAATATGGCCTCAATTCAATTATATGGTTGTTCAAAGTCCCGGAAAACGCCAAATTCCCCAATTTTGTTATATAATACTTATGGGTTCAAAAAAATAATTTTTTGCAGCATAATGCACTACTAATTTTTTTGCAGTTTCAATTGAACCTGTAGCCTTATCGGGATTTTTGGGCTGCTAAGGTTTTCGACCATTGGGACTTTGATGGACGCGGTCACTTTACACAAAAAATTATCCTGGGTGTAAACAAGCGTATTTCCATGATTTTTCAGTGGAGGGAGTTTTAGACGGCAGGGGACTCAATAGATGTGGTCACTTTACACAAAAAATTATCCAATGTGTAAACAAGCGTATTTTCGTGATTTTTTGCTGGAAGAGGTTTTTGACCACGAGGAATTCAATAAATGTGATCACTTTACACAAAACATTATCCCGTGAGTAAACAAGCGTATTTTCGTGATTTTTCAGTGGAAGGTGTTTTCGACCACGGGGAATTTGATGAATGTGATCATCTTACATAAAAGAACTATCCCGGGTGTGAACAAGCGTATTTTTGTTATTTTCTATGGAAGGGGTTTTCGACTGCGGGGAATTCAGTGGATGCTTCACTTTAAACAAAAAAGTTATCTAGGGTGTAAACAGGCGTATTGCCGTAATTTTCTTGTGGAGGGGATTTCCGACCACAATGAATTCCATGAATGTGATCACTTTACACAAAAAAAATTATCCCGTGAGTAAACAAGCGTATTTTCGAGATTTTTCAGTGGAAGGGGTTTTCGACTGCGGAAAATTCAATGGATACGTCTTTTTACACAAAAATCTATATGGGGTGTAAACAAGCATATTTTTGTGATTTTCTATGGAAGGGGTTTTCGACTGCGGGGAATTCAATGGATGCGTCACTTTACACAAAAAAATTATTCTGAATTTAACCAAACCTATTTTTGTAATTTTTTGTGGAAGGGGTTTTTGACCATTGGTAATTTAATGAATGCGATCACTTTACGCAAAAAAATTTTCTTAGGGAGAGGTTTTCGATCACTGAGAATTTAATGAATGTGATCACTTCACACACTAATTCATATCGAGTGTAAACAAAGGTATTTCTGCGATTTTTTGGGTTGAAGGATTCTAAACCATGAGGAATTCAATAGGTATGGTCATTTTTCAGTCTGTTTACAGTGTTTTTTAAGTACTATGCAGTTTACACATTTTTTACTTTTGCTGGAAGTGAGAATTCGTAGCTTGAAGATGGTTTTTTTATTGTTTTTTTGACGTGAAGATGACCAAATTTAAAACTTCAATGTGCTTCTATGAACTTTTTCGTGCATGGTTGAGGCCCACTAAAAAGGGGTAAACTAGTTTATTCGAAAATGCCCCGATGGGGCAGAAAAAAGGAGAATATACTTGCTTCGACAGTTGCCATGGTAGAAAAAGAAGTGCACTAGACTTTTGAGAACTTGGCTTAAAGTTGGAGAAAATTCATTTTCGTTATTGGATTTTCATTTTTTCTGACTAAAAATTTTTCCATGTCTGTGAAAAAGTATATTCTGCAGCTGAGTGCATCAACACGCTTTCCAACCAAACATGTAGATCTCCGAAATTTTAAGGACGGCACTTGGGTGGACCCTGGTTTTTTAACATATTTCAAACAACAAATTCGATAGTTTTCGAAAAATTTTTTTCATACAAAATGTTCCAGCTTCAAAACTCTTAGGGTAGTTTGCTCCCCCATGTCCCCCTTCACACTTCTGTGCTTCCAGTCGTTGAACTTTTTTAATAAATTCAGTGTTAATAAAACAGGAATTGACTGTGGAAAAGTGACACATAAAATCCCACAGTTTTTTTAGAAAAAAGCAACAGCACAAAGTCTTCCTAGAACTGAATTGATTGTGCAGGATATATTTCATTCAGTCATTTTAGGTAACATATCGTGTAGAATTCACTCTGTAAGCTTTACTGATCACAAGCTATAAACCCTTTTTTCTCTCAATATCTCAATAATTTCGCCCATCCCGACCACTCCCGTCCTACTTCCAGAAAAGTCCTACTGTTACCATGGGAGTGCGAGTAGAGAGGTGAAGAAGTGGGAACCGGATTTGGCGCACACCCCTGATATGGGCATGGCTGAATCAGGAGCTTCTTAATGACACTTTTATGTGCTTTACCATGTTGCCCCATTTGCATATGGTGCATAATGTCTGTAACCAAGGCTCAGTTGCACTAAAGAGGTCTAAGCTCGAGCTCAAGATAATTGCGAACAAAAAGGCGACACGGTTTTATCTCAAGTTTGCTGTAATCTTAATGTCATCAGGATTATAACGAACTCAATGCCGAGATTATCGTCAGCCCTAGCTATCGGGTTGCATTAACATTCTCACATATTTTTCTTATCTCTAAACCAAACAAACATAAAAATGTTTGCAATTCCCAAACTCGAACTTAAACCTCAGTATAAGTTGATCCTGAAGTGAGTATTGTTTGTGCAATGGAAGAAAATAATCTCGACATACCGATTAGCTCATACTGAGGATCACCAATTTAATTCCGATGTTGAAATTATCCTCACGTTGGATTAGTGCAACCAATCTCAGGTTTCTTTATAGTTCTGAAGATGACTATAATATGCCTCCCTCACTATTTTTCAGCTAGTGTGAGAAGCAGGAGTTTTGAATTGGTAGGGAGTTAGAATCCTATTGGTTTACCATTTCTTTACATTTGAAATCATGTGCATATAATTTTTGTATAGAAAAATTTTACTGTAGTTGATGCCAGGGAAAGGACAAAATGCACGATGCTGCAGAATATACTTTTTCACGGACATGGAAAATTTTTTAGTGAGAAAAAATGAAAATCCAATATAACGAAAATGAATTTTTTCCAACTTTAACCCAAGTTCTCAAAAGTCTAGTCCACTTCTTTTTCTACCATGGCAACTGTCGAAGCAAGTATATTCTCCTTTTTTCTGCCCCATCGGGGCATTTTCTAATAAACTAGTTTTGAAATCGCTGATGCAGCGAGAAAAAATAGTCAGTTAAGCGCCTGCCGGTTATGGCAGGTACTGCAGCATGTATGGTTTCATAGCTTACACCTGAAACTCTTACTTATGAGGAGTTATTTGTCCGATACAAAAACAACTTTGTTATAAGTTCATTTTGCAGTGAATTACACCAATGACATATGGAAATATTTGAAATTTACAATATGGCGGTTAGTACGGGTCTGTAGCACACTTCTTTCACACGAACGGCAGTAACTTCGATAAGCTTGAACGTAGAACCTAAAAATTGCAAACATTCAATTAACAGAATCACAATTTCTTTTCAGATGTGAGGTCATTTTGCGTATGGAAAAGCGTGTTTGACATCAGCAAAGATTAAAGAACTATAATCTGATTTTCTTGAAATACTTGTAATTATCAGTGAAAAGGAAGACTATTCAATATTTTCACGATTTCCTGCTAAAACTTGTGAGACTGAAAATTTATGAGGCTATTCAATTAACTCTTATTCCTTGAGCAAAAAATCCTACACTATCACTTCCCTTAAACGATTTTGAGGGCAACACTTATTTTATGTCATTTTTCAATTTAGAATCATTTTTAATAGGCTGATTATAGATGTGGACTGAATTTCTATATGAAACAATTCTATAATCTGGCCACAATACATGAGCAAAGTTTTCGTAACCTAAAGGAAACTTTTGACTGAAAAATTAAAAAATAAACGGCTGATCCTTCCATCACATATTTTTAAATGTGAATCTTACTTTGAACATAATGTTAATCAGAACTTTTTCGATTGAGGTTTCTTAGCGTGGAAAGAAACGGCGCGTTGGAAAATGTCGCCGTCGGACTTGGTGGACTAAAAAAATGAAAATTATGATCTATAGTAGTCCGTTTTTTCTTGAAATGCTTCCAAATAATGAAAGCGGAAAGCAAATAGTATTTCAGATTTTCACGATTTTCTGATAAACAGTATAGCATATAGGACCAGAAATTTGTGAACATACTGACCTCAAAAATTTTACGATAAGAGCCATACGTAAACGATTTTGACGACAGTACTGATTTGTGTCACTTTTTCATTTGGAAGCATTTTGTAAAAAATAGACTATCTAGATATTGGCGCTCGCGATGCTAGCATTTTTAAAGAGATAAATATGTTATAAAATAAACATATCTCATGTTATAACATATCCCATGTTATAACATATATTATGTTATAACATATCCCATGTTATAACATATATCATGTTATAACATATCCCGCATTATAACATATCTCTTTGTTATAATATATCGCACGTTAAAACATATACCATGCTATAACATATACAATGCTATAACATATCTCACGTTATAACATATCCTATGTTATAAAATTTACCGCATTATAGCATATCTTACATTACAACATACCCTATGCTATTACATAATGCATGTTGTAACATATTCCATTTTATAGCATATCACATGTTATCACATACTCTGTGTTATACCATACCCTATGTTATAACGTGCTCTGCATTTTAACATGGGACATGTTATAACATGTTATATGTATAATAACATAGTATCCTGTTATAACATAAGACTATAATATAATAAGTCAGTATGTTATAACATGTCGAAAAATAAAATTTTTTTTCTGTATTTTATAGCATAGGATCATTTTATAAGTAAGACTATGTTATAACATGTCAGTATGTTATAGTAAGTCGAAAAGTGGAAAAATGTATGTTAATAGGACTAAATTTTTGTATGGTATAACATATAGCGTCATACTGTAGGTATATTTTATGTACAGTGTGTTTATAGATTGCTCTATATGGTGCTGAACTAAGGGGCCAACTATACTTCGCCGTACAGTGCCGTACGTAAGTATAGCGGCGATTTATCATTTTCATTTACTTATTATCATTTACCACCGCACGGCGCCGTACGGCGTGGAGTATAGTAGCCACTGATCAGGCGCCGTACGGCACTGCATGGCGCCGTACTGCGCGTGCGGCGAAGTATAGCAGCTCAATGTGGTGCCGTACGGCACCGTACGGGGCCGTAAGGCAAAGTATAGTTGCCCTTAAGTCGTTTATATTCGTTAAAAAAGGTATATCTTATAACGTGCTATATACTTATAGCGTTGTGAACCACACACACAAACGGACACTTGAATTTCAAAATGTGATCAATGTATGCTGATGAAATGTCAGCATCTCAACAATAAATTAATTTTATTTGGACTTCATATCAAAGTTGTCCACGTAACTTACTTTAGGTCTCTCGGCCTTCGATGTCCTAGGCGAGCCGCTGGTTTCAACTGTTTGCTTTTCGCGATCCGAAGTAGGTCGTTTGAGCGGGATTTCTTGAGTCGGCGCTGACGTAGTAGGGCTTCTGATTCGTTCTGAAAGCGAAACACCAAGCGTAAAAGCCGGGGAAAAAGAAATGACAAGTTTGATACCACGAATAACAGAAAAAAGCTATCCAGAAAATTGTAGCGTTCGGCGGATAAAGCGATTTGAATGTAATTTATTATGAAAAAATTACTGACTACAGCATGGAATCATAAAATTATTGGTCATGTGATTTTAATCTTATTTCCAGGTTATTTCGTGCATTCTGCTGCGAGGGTTCAAGAAGATTCAACCTATTAACCACAACACATGTATGCAATCGTACCATATGGGGAGTTGTAGGTGAATTCATCCGTGTGTGGAAATGTTATCAAATGCAGAATGGTCCAAAAAACGGCCCGCCTATTAAACAGTTTGTAGCACACCAGGCAGACAAGCTAGCCTTTGGGTTGAGCTTTATTAAATAGATTAGATTAGCCTTCTCTATTTGATCACCTTAGAATTTCACATCTCGATCTACAGTACACCATGAGCGGTACTCATTAATAGTTGACAATTGCCTTTTCGTGCCATTATTTAAAAAAATTAAGTCGGTATTCAGCTACCGCAATGTAAACTTAGTGCAAAAATGTTTTACCGTCAAGGAAAACTCCATATACTAAACAGTGAATATCTATCTGATTTTTTAGTAACAACCGTTAATTTTGGTGATCATGAGGAAAAACGCGGTTTCAAGGAAAACTTGCACGTTTATGAGTTTCAATTTTTCCTCAATTAAAACGTGCATAGTGAACTGAATGATCCGAACTTTGTTCAAAACTAATTAATATAATAGATGATCTCATTGAGCGTTTTTCATTCAGGACAAGACTTTTCAACAGTATCTTCTCTCAAATTTGTCGAACTTTCAGTAACCTGTTGAAGAACAATGTATGAAAAACTGCAACAATGATTGGTTTTTGCTTTGAGTTATACAAACAAGACCTTGGATGTCGAAGATGCATTAAATCCTGATGTACGATACTATAGTCTGTGTTTTGTAAAATGCTCCTCAAATTGAAAATGACACAAATTTTAGGTGACTTGAAAATCCTTACACACAGCTTTTACTGCAGAATTTTTCACTCAAAAATTTATATTTACTGCGTGTTGTCACAATTTTCAGTTTCCCATGACATTCGGCTTGGCAGAAAATGCTGAAAATTCAAAATATTAATTCCTTATTCTTCGGAAGTATTTTATGAAAAACAGCCTATAGAGTAATTTTGCTATCGAACGCAAAAAACCCATGAGTGTGCTTAGGTTACTGTAAGGTACTGCTTTTAGGCGCGCTGTTTTTTCGGACGACCTTTAATAGGTACCGTCCCAACACCGCCACCGTCCCAACTCCGCCACCGTCCCAACTCCACCACCGTCCTAACTCCGCCACCGTCCCAACTCCGCCACTTTCGTGTGCCAACACCGCCACCGTCCCAACGCCGCCACCGTCCCAACTCTGCCACCGTCCCAACTCCGCCACTTTCTTGTCCCAACTTCCGCAATCTTTCAAAAAGTTTATTTTTTGTAACACGTTAAACTTAACCAAATGTGCTTATCAGATCTATGAATGAACAATATTTTAAGATATAAGTGATCATTTTTCCGTATGTATCATATTTAGTCATCAATTCCGAATGCAAATTTCGACATTGTTTGACAAACGTTTAGAACTTTTCTTCTGGAACAGAAAATACAAATCCAGATCATTACGCGCCGCAATTATCACTAAATTATTCTTTAATTCCTGATTCATAAAATTTTCAATAGGACCAAAGTCACCCATGATTTGATTACACAAATTCGAATCAATGGACAACACGAAATGAAAACAGATACGTATATTTGTATTTTAATGTGCAAAGCACACAGTCATTTTTGTAATGCTAATGAAGTAAATTCCGGTCTCACGCTCATTGTTATATTTTTGGTTATTTCGGTAGAATCGTTTGTATAGTTAAGTACGACTATACAAACGAAGATTATATAGATATAGTTTATTAAAAAATGCCCCGATAAGGCAGAAAAAAGGAGAATATACTTGCTTCGACAGTTGCCATGGTAGAAAAAGAAGTGGACTAGATTTTTGAGAACTTGGGTCAAAGTTGGAAAAAATTCACTTCCTTTATATTGGATTTTCATTCTTTCTCAAAAAAATTGTCTATGTCTGTGAAAAAGTACATTCTGCAGCATCGTGCATTTTGTCCTTCAACTGGCATCAACTACAGTAAAATTTTTCTATATGAAAATTATATGCACCTGACTTCAAGTGTAAAGAAATGGTAAACCAATAGCATTCTAACTCTCGACCAATTCAAAGCTCCTGCCTCTGACTCTAGCCGAAAAATAGCAAGGGAGGCACATTATAGTCATTTTCAGAACAATAAAGGAACCTGAGGTTCGTTGCACTAACCCAACATGAGGATAATCTCAACATAGGGATTAAATTGATGATCCTGAGTTTAAGCTATTCACAATGTCCAAATTATTTTCTTCCAATGCACAAATCATACTCACTTCAGGATTAACTAAAACTGAGATTTAAGTTCGGGTTTGGGAATTGCAGAAGTTTTTATATTTATTTGCTTTAGAGATAAGAAAATTATGCGAAAATTTTAGTGCAACCCGACAGCTCGAGCTGGGGATAATCTCGACGTTGAGCTCGTTATGATCCCGATGACATTCAAATTATACCGAACTTGAGATCAAACCGAGTGGCCTTTTTGTTCGAGACTGAGCTTGAGCTCAGACCCCTTTAGTGCAACTGGGATTTGGTTACGGGCACCGATCTGTAAATGGGATTCAGCCATGCATATATTAGGGATGTGCGCCAAATCCCGTATCCGGTTCTCCCCGACTCTAATCGAAGCGACAAAGATGGGTGAAATTGCTTCCCATTTGCAATCCCGCAAAAAGCGCTCTTTCTGCAAATTTCAGTTTAGATCCAAAAACTGTGAATGATGCTATTTGGTTCAATAGTTAAATAGAAGAGAATAAATTTGTTTGTAGCTTGTAATCAGTAGAACTTACGGAGTGAATTCTATATGATATGTTATATAAAATGAGTGAATGAAACGTATCTTGCACAATCGATTTAGTTCTTAGAAGACTTTGTGCAGTATCTCTTTTTCTAAAAAAGCTGAATGGGATTTTATGTGCCACTTTACCTCAGTTGATTCCTTTTGTTGACACCAAATTCAGTAAAAATGTTTAACACAGTTGGAAGCAAACATGTGCGAGAGGGGACATGGGGGTATAAACTTCCACAAGGGTTTTGAAACTGGAAAATTTGTTATGCAAAAAATTTTTTGGTCAACTCTTTTTGAATTTTTTGTCTCACAAAATGCTAAAACACCAAGGTCCACGCCTGTACCCTCCTAAAAATTTCAGAGATGCACATTGGTTGGAAAGTGTGTTGATACACACAGCTGCAGAATATACTTTTTCACAGACATAGACAAATTTTTTGAGAAAGAATGAAAATCCAATATAAAGGAAGGGAATTTTTTCCAACTTTGACCCAAGTTCTCAAAAATCTAGTCCACTTCTTTTTCTACCATGGCAACTGTCGAAGCAAGTATATTCTCCTTTTTTCTGCCCCATCGGGGCATTTTTTAATAAACTAGTTCACCTCTTTTTAGTGGGCCTCAACCATGCACGAAAACTTTCATAGAAGCACATTGAAGTTTTAAATTTGGTCATCTGTACTTCAAAAAAACAATAAAAAAACTTTAAGCAACGAATTCTCACTTCCGGCAAAAGTAAAGGATGTGTAAACCACATAGTACTTAAAAACGGTGTAAAGATACTGAAAGGTGACCATATCTATTGAATTCCTCATGGTTTAGAATCCTTCAACCCAAAAAATCGCAGAAATACCTTTGTTTACACAAATGACTTTTTTTCGTGTAAACTGACTCCGTCCATTAAATTTCCCATGGTCAGAAACATCTTCCCTCAAAAATCGCAGAAATACATTTGTTTACACTCAGTATGAATTGAAGTGTAAAGTGATCACTTTCATTAAATTTCCAGTCGTCGAAAACCCCTCCCACAAAAAAACTCACGAAAACAGGCTTGGTTAAAACCGGAATAATTTTTTTGTGTAAAGTGACACATCCATTGAATTTCCCGCAGTCGAAAACCCCTTCCATAAAAATCACGAAAATACGATTGTTTACACCCGCGATATTTTCTTGTAAGATGATCACATTCCTCAAATTCTCTGTGATCGAAAACCCCGCCCACCGGGAAATCACGAAAATACGTTTGTTTACAACCGGGATAAGTTTTTGTGTAAAGTGATCGCATTCATCAAATTCCCCGTGGTCGAAAACCACTTCCAGCAAAAAATTACGAAAATACGTTTGTTTACACACTGGATAATTTTTGGTGTAAAGTGATCACATTCATTGAATTCCTCGTGGTCGAAAATCCCCTCCACAAGAAAATTACGGCAGTACGCTTGCTTACACTGTGGATAATTTTTTTGTGTAAAGTGAGGACGTCTATTGAATTCCCCGCGGTCGAAAACTCCCTCCACTGAAAAATCACGGAAATACGCTTGTTTACACCCGGGATAATTTTTCGTATAAAGTGACCGTGTCCATCAAATTCCCAATAGTCGAAAACCCTCGCAGCCCAAAAATCCCAATAACGCTGCAGGTATATTTGAAACTGCAAAAAAAATTGGTAGTGCATTATGCTGCAAAAAAATTTTTTTGAACCCATAAGTATTATATAACAAAATTAAGGGAATTTGGCATTTTCCGGGACTTTGGACAACCATATAATTGAATTGAGGCCATATTTCAAAAAAAGAAAAATTCGCATTTGAGATTACACTCCCAAGATGCTTAGGCCGAAGTATGGAGGTTGGATATGGCACACCGATTGCTGGGCATGGTGGAACTGGGGGGCCTTAAAAAGTGCGTTTTTTACCTGTTTTTGGGGCCCCACCGAGCACCACTTGCAGATAGAGGCGAAATGACAAAAGGCACCCCATAGTTTGCCCCTATGCCCGATATTATGCAAAAAACCCGAAGGTTCTAGCTCTTACCGTTTTGGCTCTAGAGGGGGGGGACATGAAATTTCAGGGCCAAGTATATTATAGGTTGACGCTGTCGCGCCACCTATGATACCATGTATTTATTGCTTTAATGAATTAGCAATATCATGTTGTTAAGTTACAAAAAAAACTTTGTTACAAAAAACAAACTTTTTGAAAGATTGCGAAAGTTAGGACAAGAAAGTGGCGGAGTTGGGATGGTGGCGGAGTTGGGACGGTGGCGGTGTTGGGACACGAAAGTGGCGGAGTTGGGACGGTGGCGGTGTTGGTACGGTGGTGGTGTTGGGACGGTGGCGGAGTTGGGGCACGATCCTTTTATAAACGCGTTATTGTCTGTTTTTCTTGAGATCATTGTAAATATTAAAAGTACACTAAATGTCACATATGATTGAAAATTTGTGAGCATACTCAACTAACTTACCACAGTTTTTTTTTAAATATCTATCGTATGTGCTTTCTGTAAACAATTATGAAGACAGTCTGAATTTCTGTCATTTCTGATTTAGAAACATTTTATAAAAAGTATAATGTAAATATTGGAAACATAGAATGCGTTCACACCTTAGTCCACTTTTCTAAATCAGACTTATAAACAACAAGAAGTTTAGGCAGAGAAAAACAAACTTTTTTCTTTTGATTGTAGCAAATGAAGAACAAATCATCTGCGTAAACCTTTCTTTTACCTGGGGCCGGTTTCTCGGACCTCCCGAACTTAATTCGACAGCAAAATTGAAAGTTCGTTGACGAACTTTCCGAACTTCGTTAACGAAATTTTTTGGGGTTTACCAAAAAAATTTTGTTGACGAGATTTCGCTGGCGAAATGTTCAGTACATTGACAAAATTTTTCAATTTTTTCCACGAAATGTGGCTTTGAGTTTCTCAAAGCTTCCTGAATATTTTCCTGCTGAAATTTGTAGCTCGTTGACGAAAAAACTAGGTAGGTTCGAACCCCTCTAACTGTTCATAACAGCCGTTTTTTAATGTACAAAGAATAGGACGAAAATCAAAAGTCTTCCTTAATTATTCACATGTATTGATTGATCAACTTTGTAATTTTTTTGTGTTCTATGTTCCATTGTTTTAAAGGATTGTGTCGCAACTTGGCGCCCATCTCACTTAGTCGGCCGTCTCACTTTGGCGTCTTGTCTCACTTTGGCATCCAAGCTGTGTCTTACTTTGGTGCCCGTCTCACTTTAGTGCCCGTCATGCAAATTTTAGGAGCAGTTTTAAATTTTACATTTTGCTTTACGGTATAAAATATCTGCTATACTTTCCTGTACAAAAATTATGTACTTTGCTGGAATCTTTTAGTAAACTGTCTTGAGCTAATTATCTATATACTAATTTAAATAATAAAATCAAAAGTACGTGGTGTGACAACATTATGAAAATCCTACATTAGAGAAATCACGTGGACACTAAAAAATGATTTTGTTATTCTTTTTCCCTTATTTTTTTATTTTCTGTACTGCTTCCCTCTCATTCTTTTCTCTGTTTCAGTTTGTTCCTTTCCATTCTCATCATTTTGAATCCACAATTCTATGTCCCACTACTTTTCCGTTTTATTTTCATATTGTGTTATTTCTGTTTGTTTCTCCAGTTTTTTCCGTTTCCCTTATTATTTTATATTCGTTTGTGTTTTTTCTTTTTTTGCAATTCAGTTTCTGTTCATACTTTTTTCTTTCTACTCAGTTTCTTTCCCTTCCTTGCCTTCCTTTCTCTTTTCGTTTTTTCAAAAACTATAACATTGGGGCCTGACCGTTCACGCTCACTTATAGTCTGCTAATTTCTGAGTCATCTTCAATTTGTTACAAAGCTTTATGTTACATTATGATCTATAGCAGAGACACGTGATATTTCAGGGCCACTGGAAAGTGACTTCTACTGACAGGCTTTTTTTTGTGTTTTCCTTATTCCCATTTTTTCCTCGAAAGACCTCATTTGAGGAAAAAAAGATGGCGAATAGACGAAAATAGACGAAAAAACGAAGAACAAAAAAAATCCGAAGTACAGTAATTACTTTGACGAACCAGCAAAATCAAAAGCCTCTGTGTTACTGCAAATCACAAGTATTAATTCGCCAATGAACCAAAGTTTGTTGACGAACAAAACAAACAGAAATAACACAATAAGAAAATAAAACGGAAAAGCAATAGCACATAGAAATGTGTGATTCAAAATGATGAGGACAGAAAGGAAGAAACTGAAACAGAGGAAACAACGAGAGGGAAATAAAAGAAATGTTATACAGAAAATAAAAAAATAAGGGAAAACGACTAAGAAAATGATTTTTTAGTGTCCACATAATTTCTCTAATGCAGGATTTTCATAATGGTGTCACACCACGTACTGTGGATTTTATGATTTAAATTAGTATATAGATAATTAGCACAAGATATAGCAGCAGATATTTTATATCGTAAAGCAGAATGTAAAATTTAAAACTGTTCCTAAAATTTGCATGACGGGCACTAAAGTGAGACGGGCACCAAAGTAAGGCACAGCTTGGGCGCCAAAAGTGAGACAAGGCCCCAAAGTAAGGCCGGCGCCAGTGAAACGGGAACATAGAACACAAAAAAATTACAAAATTGTTCAATCAATACATTTGAATAATTTTCGTCCTATTCTTTGTACATTAAAAATATGGCTGTTATGAACAGTTGGAGAGGTTCGAACCCACCTAGTTTTTTTCAACGAGCTAGAACTGCTTTTTATTTAGCTCATCACACCTCTTCAAGAAAATCTTACACGATATTTTCAAGCTTATTTGAAATCGTCTGACTTTTACAGACTCTCATGATAGCCCGACCGTTTTTTGGACCACCCTGTATTTTGAACGTCACCACGAATGGCAAAAAATCGGAAAAATCGCAGTTTGGAGTACTGTAGCTATACGAATTTTTGCTTTCATGGGGAAGGAATCCCCCAACGGTACTCAGCATGTAAAACCAGTCAAAACGGAAATCTGAGGTCTTTGGAGGCGTAAAGCGAATTTGTGGGTAGGGTCATTAATGGTACAGTCCTACTTTGGCGTCCGTCTTAACTTGGCGCCCTTCTTACTTTGGCGTCCATCTTAACTTGGCGCCCGTCTTAACTTGGCGCCCAATGTTATAGGCGCCAACATGAGATATTTGTCTAAACTTGGCGCCCATCTTACCTTGGCGCCTATCTTAACTTGGCGCCCACTGATTTGCCTAATCCTTTTCAACATGTATTAACTTGGCGTCCATCTTAACTTGGCGCCCGTCTTAATTTGGCGCCCGTTCATGGCGTCTGGTTGATCGCAGGAAATCTTTGAGGAACTTCGGCCAATTTTTCTCGATAAACCCGTATTGGTTTGGTGCCGTTTTCAGCACTTTTGATCATCTCACGTTTAAGACGTTTGCTTTCCATTTCAGCCTCACGTAGGGGCGCACAAAGGGGATTGTGGCCATGGTCCGGGTTTGACTTAACCCTGCCTTCACGAACTGTAACTCGACCTATTTGATTTCCCAATTTGTGGCACGTAGTACATTCAAAATACATTACTTCTACACCTATGGCTAACCGTTTGACTTTCTTTTTTTTGTACAAGTAAAAATGATTCGGGCTGACCCCACTTTCACATACCAGCAGGGACATTTGTCCTCGCAAGGACAACATAAATCGTGCTTCGCCAAGGTCAACCATTTCAGTTTCCAAAGAAAACCGTTTAGTTTTGTGCTTTCTAACTCGTTGATGTTTTGAAAAAGTTGTGCAGATTTGCATTTGTTGTGGGCTATCAGGGTGGCCGCTCTACTCAATGAGCTATTTATAGAGTTTTTCGAAATTATTTAAATGAAGGTTGGCTTTCTTTGGTACGTATAAATGCGTTTTTATTTTTTTTCTTTTAAATTTTTCCACGCAACAAAACTTCGACACGGAAATCATATTACTCGTATATTACGGAATGATGTACGAGAATGTTACTCAAAAAAGGCAGTCTTGTTAAAGAAAAATGTAAAAAAAGAATGAAAGAAAAAGAATATAAGAGCAAAACAAAAGATAAAGAAAAATCAGGAAAAATAGTGAGATGGGCGCAAGGTCAACATACGGACGCCAAAGTAAGCCGGGCGCCAAGGTAAGACGGGCGTCAAGGTAAGACGGGCGCCAAGGTAAGACGGGCGCCAGGGTAAGACGGGCGCCAAGTTAAGACACTGCTTGGGCGCCAAAGTAAGACAAGGCGCCAAGGTAATACGGACGCCAAGTTAAGACGGACGCCAAGTTAAGATGGGCGCCAAGTTGAGACGGGCGCTAAAGTGCGTCACAATCTCATTAATTGTACAAAATTAAACGACGGCTCATTAAAAGGAAAAAATTAGACTTTTTCGCCAACAAAGTCCGAAAACGGTTCAAAAAATTATTGTCGTCTGAAAAAAACAAAATATGTGTTTATGGCGCGAAAGGCCGAAAAAAAACATTTCTGACCATTTTTGTTCAAAAAGGATCACTTACCAAAAAATTGAATTTTTCATTTTTCCGGCCAAAGGGATGGAGATTCCTACGGCTAGCACATTTCAGTCGTATAATTGACAAATCTTGAGAAGTCTTCAATATCCGCTTCCCTTGGTGGGTTTAGTTATGGCCCTTCCTCCAATGCATGTATGATTCAAAATAACCAACATTTCAGGCATGGTTAATTTTCGTTGTAGATCGGGTGGCCGACTGTGCCGTCTGGCCGACTGTATTGGGTAGCCGACTGTAGCACATGGCCACCGGGTGGCCGAATTCAATTTGAAATAGTTTATATGTAAAAGTCGAACCATATGTAAAATGTTTTTGCACGGAATGTGAATATAATGTTGCTAAATATAGGTTTCAATGTACAAGATATTATCAAAAAATGCAAGAGCAACGCAAAAATATTCTAATTAAGTAAAAGCACACAAGGATATCTATTTGAATTCAAAAGTTTTTCATTTTTAAAGAAATTTTTCCTCTCGTATCCGTTCACTTTGTTGAGTATATTTGTTTAAAAAATGAGCACAAATCTCAATCATTTTTGGCTTTTCAAAAAGAATAGAACTAAACGAGAATTTGATGGTTTGCAAACCGTGTATTATGAATCCAACAATTGTGCATTCATAATACACGGTTTGGTTTGTAGTTTTATTGAGCATTCATAATACACGGAGCTGGTTTGTAGTTTTGATCACTGTAAAATTTGAATTTAAAACGTTTTATAAAAACTATTTTTATTCAGGGTCGTACTTGGCATTTATATACAAGAAAATCTAAATTTTGGAAAATTTATGAAAATCTTAATTTTCAGTTGAGAAGGCAAAAAGTTCATCGATATTCTTTTCAAATAAAAGCACCATGCTAATATTCCACAAATGTGGAGGCCCCATGGCTCTTACGACAGCTAAACCCATATATCGAAAAAAGTAATGAGCCAAAGACATTCCAGAGTACGACCCTTGGATAATTTACACAAGTAAAGACGGAAATTCCGTTGTTGTTGTTGTTCTATCTTTCTTGGAAATTCTATTTTTTGCCAAGTTCTGGCATATTTTATTCATAGTTTTTTGCAGCAAAAATATTAGAAAAAGTCAATAGAATCAATCAATCTAGGCTTTTATAATGAATTAAAAAATAATGAAGGGCATATTTATGCACTTAATTAGCACATTTTTGCGTTGCTCTTGCATTTTGTGATGATATCTTGTGCATTGAAACCTATATTTAGCAACATTTTATTCACATTTCAGGCGAGAACGTTTTAACTTAAGGTTTGACTTACATATAACATATTTCAAATTGAATTCGGCCATCCGGTACAGTCGGCGATGTGTTACAGTAAGCCACCCGGTACAGTCGGCCAATCTAAATTTTCAACTAATCGTAGAGACGAACCCATAGACTTGTAATGGCTTCTATGAATTCCATATTTCACGATACAGTTACATTACCACGTTTTGACGAGAATTCCTGTAATTTTCGCTGAAATCTATGATTCGCTTTATTCCCATTGAATAGTTGACAGATCTGCTACCTATTTCACATCTGCTAACCTAGTGCATGACGGCTACCTACAGCTGTTGAAGATACCTGTTCCAGTAACAAATTAGCTATTTGTTTAAGATTCAGATGTGACGAATTAATGCAGAATCTTGTATGATTAATCAAATTATATTTGTTGCAATTTTGAAAGAAAATTTCATGTTTCATGCTACTACATTGATTTGAAGAGAATGAAAAAATGAAATTTCATAGGTTTATGTAATTATCACCAGTGACGATATCTTTCGAGAGGCTTTGTATTTTGGTAGCGTTATGTTTCTAAGCACAGTGCACGGGCGCCTATAGCCATAAAGCGAACAAAGAAAATATTTTCATCACAACAGGGACTGCCAATTATATTTCATATTCTCATTTTTCTCTTAACTTTTATTTTTGGAAAGTCCTTTTGAAAATAATGCAACCTAATTTTCCGCCGTTTTCGCATTATAGTAGCGGATGTGATGTGCACCAGGTTGCGAATCTGCTACCCAATCATTACCTTCGGCACATATACTTAGAAACCCCAAGCACTTGGAAATTCGCCAGTCGTACTCACCTTTAGCTGAGGCTCTGCCCTCCGTCGCCGCTTTAGGGGCTAACTTCGTTGCCGCCGGTGGCGGCGCCGGTCGAACCAAGGGCACGTAGCCGCTATGGCCCGGAGCCCCGAATAGATCTTGCCGTTCCCGAATGGCCTTTTCGTCGTCTTTGCTAAACGTCACTTTCTTAAAAATATTACCGGAGGGCTTCGGCTGATGCGTATCCGATTCCCGTTTCGCAGGCGACGGTTCTTCGGGTTTTGGAGGTTCGGTGGCTTCGTCTTCGTCTTCCTCCACAACTTTTCCTATAATAAACCATTGAGATTCGATAAAAAAACATCCAACGGAACTAATGAAACGAAAACATTAAATAAAAAGGTAAAGAAGCAAATAAATAAAAAGATACAATATTACGTAGCATAATTTTATTACACGAATTTTCTCAAATGCTTTACTTTTCAATTAGTTTCTTTTAATAACTTCATTTCAAAGTAACTTAAAGCAAAGGAAAGGTGGATGGAACAAAATTTAGAAGTGCAGTAAATTAAGGGGTATCAGAAACTCAGTTTCTCTCACTAAATGAAAAAATTTACAGAATGCTAAAATTTCATTGGACATCAAAAATTTCGAACTGATGCGCATCCACCGATAAGAATAATCTTTTTTGTTCTTTTCTTTGCGTGAATGTGTTTCATGGGTCTATTGTTGCTCAGTTGCTCTTTCTATGGTATTTATATCGGTATACACAACAGTCATGCAATGTTATTGAACAAGAATATTAAGAGTCAATTTCTGTAAGGATCACCTTGAGTGAGGATAAGTCAAAATTTTGTATTTCCTAGTTTGGAGATATGTTGTACAACTTTTTACGCTGATTTCGAATCTTCTAAACATTTTACACAAAAAAATTTTATTGGCGATCGCGTTGTAAAATTTTCAAAAATTCTCAAATGCTATTAATTCTATATTATCGCTAGTATTTTTTACAATTTTGAAGATTTTCATGTGAAACTTTTTTTAATCAATAACAGATTGAACAGGCTTTTGGAAACATGTAGGCAATCGTTTCTCCAAATGATAATTCTAATGCAGTGTACAAAAAACGTCGAAAAATTGAATTTTTACGTTTCTTAATTTTTCACCCTAAACACTACAACTCGAGATTGATAGAATAAAATCGAATCCTATTTAACCGTAACATGTGGTATATACTTGCTTAACTTCATGAAAAATGTAAAGCTACACCATAAAACCCCAGTGACCAATTTTAGCATATGTAAATCGAACCCCACTTTTATGTATCATTTATTGTTCTTTTTTCCTTCAAATTATCATTCATGTCTCAGTCAATTTTCGACAATTTTTCATACAATTTTTTTAAAACAATAGTATTCTACTGGCCTTCGAGCGGTTAATCTGGTTGTTTCTTGAACTTTTAGGTCGACTGTAACATTCAACAAAATTTTGAAAATGGCATTTTTACGATTACTAAACAGTTTATGTTTTACACAAAAACTGGGCACTTGGTAGAATAAAATCGAACCTCGTATTCACACCACATATAATAATCATATGCTTCGCATGAGAATATCTGAATCATATGATCGAATTTATTTCAGACACAACTCAGTTTCAAACATTTTGCCCAACAACTACTTATTTTTCGAAGACATTAATGAAAATTTCCGGAATAAATTTTTGAAGCATAAATTCGTTTAGAAAGAAACAAGCATTCGATGAGTTCCCCACGCGTGATCGATGATATAGCTTCAGCTCACATCAAAGAGACTGATAAAGTTATGTATTTGCTCAGATATGTTCCTCCGATTGCATGGTTCATTTAGAAGGAATGTTTCCTGCAGAATAACACAGATTTAATTTTTCTGGCACAAGTTAATAGGGGAGGTCTCTTCTTTCAATCATGTCCTGAGAAAGTTGACTGCCGCATTATAATATATCGATAAGTGATTGATCTTTGATTCCAGATTTTTGGGTAACTGGAACCATGCAACGTACCAGAAAAACTTTCACACAAACTGCAACTTATGATTTCAGTGCTGAATGATGCATCAGGACATTTTTAACATAAACATGAGTAATGATTAATCCATCAGGACCACGATTGATGATACACAGTCAGAATTAGGATTACTGTCATGCTCAGTCACTCTTCTGCCCAGCGAAAAGTACAGGCTTGGGTAAAACTTTAAAAATTAATGAATATGATTAAGAGATTTCACTTCTAAACTTATGACAGACAAGTTATACCGGTGTTCTTCTACAAGAAACACTCCCCCTAAATGTGCCATGCAATCAGGTGAACGTATCTGACTACTTCATCAATCTTTTCGATGTGAGTTAAAGCTATAACATCTGTGCGGTTAAGATTTGCGGGTTATGGGGAAAGAGGACAATGTAGCGGGAATGGACAACACTGAACCTATTACTGTAGAACGCACGAGAGAACTGCACAATAAAACTGGGTAGAATCCAAAAAAGAAGGGAATATTTGGGAAGATGATCTGGGACTCCTAGAATCTCGAGTACCAACAATATTAGTCGATCGTATATTCAATAGTAAGCACTCTTGATTTTCGACCCAAACGGCATAACATAAGTAATAAGATTAATATATAAGCAGGAAAACGGGAATAATAATGGCGAAAAGTGGTGAAAACACAAGTATTTATAGTAATACAACAAATAACTTGCAGGGGAGGATTGTAATATTCCGGTTTAAGTAGCTCGCGATTATCTCCAACAAAATAATCGCGAGCTCGTGATCGGCGGTTGCAATAACTTTGGGATGATCCGGACGTCGCGATTATCTCGAGCTCGAGATATTCGCGAGCTCGGACTTAAACCCGAGTCGGTTTCAGTGGTACGCAAAAGTTAATCGTTATCGGTAGTAGGTTCAAGTCCGAGAAAGTTCTTGTTTTTTATACTTGTCGTAATGAATTTTCTACATTATCAACTAAATAATCACCAAGCAAATCGAGCTGGATTTTTTCAACATTTTGACAATAAACCTTTGGTTTTGGCCTGTATCCCACTTTTTGCCACTTCGGCTCTTCAACCATCAAACCTAGGCTTCCCAATGAAACTTCCGATGAAACAGCAGCCAATTCAGATGAACTAGTATCGGATAACAGACCTCCCCCGATCTCTAGGAATGCTGCTGGTGTGCTTCTATGATGGTCTGAGAATTTTAAGGTAGACAAGAATCAGGCTGTCCACCACCAGTTTTCCAAACTGCTTTTTTCCTTCCTCAAATCTTCTTTTGTACGGCTTTTCACATTTTTCAATGTAATTCTTATATCTTCCAGAGACCTATGGACAATAGGATTTTGTGCATTGTCTGCGGCTTTGATTATATTCCAGACATGGGGCCGGTTTCATCAAAGAAACTTAAGCTACAGCTGAGCTGCAGCTTAAGCTGTAGCTTAACTAGTAGCTTAACCATATATTATACCATTCTGGTAAACACATCGAGAAGGTTAAGATGCAGCTGAGCTGTCGAAATCAAAAACTAATCGATATTCGACACAAATTTCTCTCAAAAGTACTTTTTTTCTAGGTGTTCACTTTGGAATGCGTTTTCTCCTTGAAACTACTCGAGATTCAAGCTGGAACAAAAGACATACGAACAGCAAACAGAAAAACAAACAATGTAGGACACAGTGTTTTTTTTGTTTTCACTTCATGCACGTGTATTGGCGATGTTTCTTTATGGAAGGTCGAGATAATCGCGAGCTCGGACTTAAACCTGAGCATCAGTTAATCGCGAGCTCGATTTTTTTATTGCAACCCGAGAAAAATGAAACTGAGCTCCCGATTAGCTAATTCTCAGCATTAAAGACTTAATACCGAGCTCGTCAGATGATCCTCAGCATTAGTTATTGCAACCGGCCCCAGGCGTTTTTCATTATGGGATTGTGATGGAAAAGTTACGAGGTCGGGGGTGAAATGAGATTGGAATGCAGGATTCTGACGATAAAGAGAAGATTAGAATCGAAAGAAGAAAATTAAAATGAGAAGAAAGTTTTTGGGGAAGTTTTTATAGAAAGATGAATAAGTAGTTTTTATGTAACGGGCAGGAAAGATAAATTTAATAGATAATATTCCTACAGTAGGAAGAAATGAAAATTAGTTTGACTGAAAAAAGACGGAAAAGAACGGGAATTCAAAAACTAGACTGCGGGAGTTTACTGGAGTTCTAACACAGCGGTCATGTGTGGGGAACACACGAAATGCTCGTTTTCTAAGGGAAACAATGCTTCAAAAGTGTATCCCGGAAGCCTTCATCTATGTCGTCGAAAAATAATAAAATTGTTAGCTTGACAGTCGGCAAAATCTTCAAAATTGAATAATTCTGACATAGTTTTGATCATATCATTCAGATTTTTTTCGCGCTAAGCATATCATAGGTGACGCAGTAGCGTCAACCTATAATATACTTGGCCCCCTAAAATTTGACTAACCCCCCATCTAGAGCAAAAACGGTTATAGATAGGGACATGAGGTTTTTTGCATAATATCCGCCATATGGGCAAAAATAGGAGTAGTAAAGGTCATTGGGGGTCTGTAATCAAATGGTGCTCGGTGGGGCGCCAAAAACATGCAAAAAACGGCCATTTTTAGGGTCCCCGGTTGCAGCAGGTTCCCCAATGGGTATGCATCCCTGGACCTTGATACTTTTCGCCGTGCATCTATCAAGTGTCCTCTCGAAACACCTTTTTTATTTTTTGCAAATATTGATTCGACCAAATTATATGAGTGACCAAAGTTCGAGAATATCCCCTTCGTTTGGGTTCAAAAAAATCATTTTTTGTGAAGCAGATATATAGTGTTATCTGGTTATCCTGCGTGTAAAACAAAGATATTCCCGTGGTCTCTTTAAGGAAGGGGTTTTCGACTGTTGTGAATTCAACGGAGACGGCCACTCTACACAAAAAATTATGCCGGGTATAGACAAGCGTATTATCGTAATTTTTTAGTGGTAGGCGTTTTCGACTACGGGGGATTCAACGGATGCGGTCACTTAACACAAAAAAATTATCCTGCGTGTAAACAAGCGTATTCTCGTGATTTTTGGTGGAAGAAGTGCTCGACTGCGGGGAATTCAATAGATGCGGTCACTTTACACAAAAAATACTCCCGGATGTAAACAAGTGTATTTTCGTGATTTTTTGGTGGAAGCAGTTTCCAGCAACGGGCAATTCAATAGACGCAGTCACTTTACACAAAAATGTTATCCCGGGTGTAAACAAACGTATTTTCGCAATTTTTTGGTGAAAGCGGTTTTCGACTGCAAGGATTTCAATAGATGATTTTTTGGACTGAGGGTTCTTAACCATCGGAAATTCCACAGACATTGTCACTTTACAATCTGTTTACAACGTGTTTTACTATACAGTTTACACATCTTTTGTCTTTTACCGAAAGCGATAATTTCTAGTTTAAGATTGTTTTTTATTGCTCCTTTGATATGAAGATCCCCAAATTTAAAACTTCAATGTGCTTCTATGAAGGTTTTTATACATGGTTGAAGTCCACTAGAAACAGGTGGACTAGTTGACTAGTTTATTAGAAAATGCCCCGATGGGGCGGAAAAAAGAAGAGCATACTGCTGGATAGTTGCCAAGCTAGAAAAAGGATTCAACTAGATTTTTGAGAACTTGATTTAAAGTTTGAAAAATCCACTTTTGTAATAATGGTTTTTTTCTGATTATAAAATTTTTCATTTCCGCGGAAAAGTATATTCTGCAGCTGAGCGCATCAGCACACCTACCAACACATACGGTGGGGGAGTAAACCCTTCCACTGAGACTCTGGATACATCTGGCTGGCCTCTGGAAAAACACAATTGGTTAATCCAATATCACTAAAGTTGATTTTTCAAACTTTAACTCAAGTTCTCAACAATCTAGTTCAATCCTTTTTCCACCTTGGCAACTATCCAGCAAGTATATTCTTCTTTTCTCTGCCCCATCGGGGCATTTTCTAATAAACTAGTACGGATACTATAGTCTGTTTTTCTTGAAATGCTTCCAAATAATGAAAGTGGAAAGCAAGTAGTATTTCAGATTTTTGCGATTTTGTGATAAACAATATATCATGAAGGACTTGAAATTTGTGAGCATACTGACCTAACCTTTACCAATTTTTCGAGTGAAAAATTTTACAGTAGAAACTTTATGTAAAAGATTTTGACGACAATGCTGATTTGTGTCACTTTTCTATTTGGAAGCATTTTATAAAAAACAGACTATAGATGTAGTGTGAATATGAGGTTCGATGTTATTCTACCAACTGCCGAGTTCTTGTGTCAAACATAAAATTTGTTAATTGTAAAAATTTCATCGTTTCAGCGGTTTCACTGGCGTCGAGATCATCCCGAGTCCGAGAATATCGTTGCGTCGCGATCATCCCGAGCTCGAACTTAAACTCGAGCACGAGGTGTTGGGTTTCACTAACATTTTTCATTTAATCCAGATCCTGATGTCGGTTCCAGCCACACACAAAAGTTAATCTTGCTATCGAGCAGGTTTAAGTCCGAACTTTTTTACTTTGTTTTTTACCGTTAATCGTTAAAAATGATTTTTTGCGCTATCGATAGATAAATCGACATTTTGTGAGCGAATGTTTTACAATAGGGGGAATCGGTTAGATTTTAAGAATCTGAACTATAAGATCGTTACTTTTTTCAGCTTGATTTCAATATTTCAAATTTCTGGCTACATTTTTAGCACATTTTATTGTGTCATGTTCTGCTCTTACCTTTTCATGTAGTAGGAGTATGTGTGCGCATGCCTTACATTTTGTTCTACATTATTTCCCATAAACAAACTTTCCTTTTTGTTTTTAATTTATTTTTGCATGTTTTCTAACATATATCTTACATATAATTTACTATTTCTGTTTTCAAAATTATTTTAATGACGTGCCATATTTTACGTGGTTTTATTGTTATGTTCGGGATTGTCTCGAGCTCAAGCTTAAACCTCAGGTACAGCTAATCTCGAGCTCGAACTTTTTAGTGAATTAAAAAATAGATAAAACCGACGTTTAGCTCAGCTAAAACTCAGTTTCAAGCACTCAATACCGACTTTCTGGATGATCCTCAGCTTCCATTAGTGAAACCGATCCCAGCAAAATGTACGTGTTTTTGTGAGGAAGAATTCTTCAATTAGAGTACTAAACTAAGCTAAACTCCCCGAAGCTATCTAACTCTTTCACAAATGGTTATTTTCTTAACCGTCATCACTTTTTTCTCCCATTTCCAGTCTCACGTTTAGAAGGAAATCGTAGAAATCTAGAATAGGAATTGCTTTCCGCTTTTATAATTTGGAAGCATTTCAAGGAAAGCAGACTATAGGAGAATTTCGTCTTAACTCATGAATCTCAACAACTGCAACAAGGACCAGTTCTGACTATTCGAGACACTATACATGATTCACCTATATGGGCATTCTGTTGACTAGGGCCAGGCTGGACGTCTTTGGACGTGAATTCTTTCTTGTCCGAATCTGGTGAAACTTCAGATGCGGGAGATGTAGCGCCCGTTGTGGTCATATCGTCCGATGCCGGCTTCACTTCCGTCGTTGCCGGGATTTCCGGTGTGTTTAGCGAGGGTGAACTCTGCTGACGAGAAAAAGTTAAAAATCTCTTGTATTTCAGAAAAGGGCTCTTTGACGAAACGCTAAGAGAACTCAGTTGGTTGACATTCTTTGGGCCCAACCAGCTTAAACTTTGATATCACATCCCAAGCAACTGATTTCACTATTTTAAGCTTTTCGAAAAAGAAAAATTTGGATAGTCAGACGATTTAAAAGCGTTTAGGAAACTCACTAGCTTTGGTACTTCTGTGGAAATGACTGTTGTCTTCTGATGGCCAATATAAGCGCTGGCCCCGCCCATGTCTCTTGAAGGGCCCGAAGTCGTCGGTGGGCTCGCCGTGGGGCCACCACCACTGCCCATGTAGAAGCTCGTCGTCCCTTGACCAACGCTCGTTTTTGGAGAAGTCGGAGGACTTTCAGTCGCCGATGTAGGACGTTGAGTGCCTCCGCCGCTCATGTAAAAGCTGGTCGTCCCTTGACCAATGCTCGTTCTTGGAGAACCCGGGGGACTTTCAGTCGCGGGTGTAGGACGCTGAGTTCCTCCAGCGCCCATGTAAAAACTGGTGCTGCTGGGCACTGTGCTAGTTATCTGTTGACCACTAGTGGGCGGCGCTTGGGTAGTGACTGCTGAGCTGCCGCCCGTTGGAAAAACATTCGTTCCAGTTTGACGTGGTGCGCCAATATATGCACTAGCGGCACCTCCACCTCCTACGTAAACGCTAGTTCCCGTTGGCTGTTGTTGACCTAAGACAGTGTGAGAATCTGACAATAGAAACAATTGGAACACCAGTTCAGTGTTCACTTTTTGCAGTTCATATAAACTGAAGAGAAAGCTTCCATGATTAATCAATCGAGGAATTATTGGCACGAACACGAGCGACAAAGCAATGCTTTTTTCAGAGGCCAACCACAACAACCTTCATGAACCCAAAACCCATAAAAACACTTATCACCTGTACCAACATAGACGCTTGCAGCGCCAGGGGTCGAGGGTCGTCCACCAGCGGCCGGCGCGCCTGCTTGAACGTAAAAGCTGGTTCCCATTTGCTGTTGCTCTGTAACGGCCCGAGGAGCTTGGGGAGCGTTCCCACCACCACCGCCGCCGCTGGTTCCGCTGACGTAAACACTCGAAGCTCTAACGTTCCCGGACAAAAATCCCTGTTGATCGACATAAACGCTGGCTGGTATTTTCGGGAGTTGTTGTTGACCTACGACAATGCAAGAATCTGACATTAGAAACAGTTACAACATCAGTTCGGTGTTCACTTTTTACAATTCATGTAAACTGATGAGAAAACTTCCACCAGTCATCAACCGAGGAACTACCTGCATGAATATGAGCGAAAAAGTAATGCTTCTTTTCAGAAGTTGACGAGTACGAAAAAAGGTCGGGGTTACAGTTCAAATTGTCAGATGTCCAGCTGCTGAAAATTTGGACCTTCGCTAGCAATAGAAAGCAGAATAAATTTCCGTTTTTTCCTTGAGACGCACGTACGTCCAATGATAAAGATCACATGTAGCCGACAGAAAATTCCGTCTTCACTCGAATTTTGTGAGGAATAAAAATGAACAAAGAACAGTTTTTAAATGAACCCTATGAACTATTCATACCGAGTACATATTTCAGAACAGACATAAAAATTAAGCAGAAATCAGTTTTGAATCCTATAGAGAAGAGAAAACTCAAATCAACCATCTGCAGTTCCAAAAATATACCGAATGGTGTTTTTTTCAAGGTGCTTCTCAATTGAAAAATAACAAAAACTAGTACTGTAGATCAAATCTTAGACATAAAGCTTTAACGATGTGGCTTTTTATTGAGAAATTGTAGAGGGTTAATTGAGTAAATTTTTGTGTGAGATATTATTATCTAGCAAAAAATCGTAAAAATTTAGAATGAAACTTAATTTCCGATACTTATGCACTTTAGCGACCCCTGAATTTTTTTTCACCTGATATAAGATATATGCAGCATCTAAAAAATCTTCTTTTCACCGTTAGTATAAAACTGTAAACTTGTATGAGTAAACCTGTTTGTTCAGAAAAAAGCACCCTTCCTTCGACACTTCGTGCACAACGCGCATACATGCACGTGATAGGAACACAGCATTGCTCGAAATTATGTGACTCAAGTAAAGTTTTGCTATTGTAACATGAGATCCTATTTTAGATTTTTACATTTTTCTGAAAACTTTTACTGATAGAGCTGACAATCTGTGATTCATGCACATGAGAAAAAGTTCGATTATTTTTCGAGAAACGATGAATTTTCCATGTTATCTTTCTAAATTTCCAAGGTAATATGGAGACCCTGTTGAGTGCACCACAACTTTCGTGGACCTGCAACCTATTAAAATATTCACCGCTTGCACCGACATAGACGCTCGCGGCGCCAGACGTCGAGGGTCGTCCGCCCGCAGCCGGCGCGCCCGCATGAACGTAAACGCTGGTTCCCATTTGCTGAGCCGCAACGACCCGAGGAGCTTGAGGAGCGTTCCCACTACTGCTGCCGCTGGTTCCGCCGACGTACACACTCGCAGCTCCAATGTTCCCGGGCAAAAATCCCTGTTGATCGACATAAACGCTGGCCGGTATTTTCGGCTGCATAGGCAATGATTTGGATGGCGTTTGACTACTGCCGGTGCTAATGTATTGACTCTGGAACGGTTGTTTGGACATGGTTTTGCCGTAGCCTTCAATGGTGGTGTGCGATGAGCGCTGTCCCAATTAAACGTGCACTGTCTACAGCAAATATGCAAAACTTTGAAAATGAGGGAGCCCAAGGAAAAAACGGCCGTTCACCGGCCTAAAAAATTGAACCAATGAAAATGCAATATGTGTAAAATATAATTATTCAAACAGAAGACTATTATTGCGTCGAGACAACCGTGATAAAAGGAGTTTAAAAAATTTATTCTGATTAATTTGGGTTGGAATTTCACATCAGCGTGAAATCTACTATAGTCTGTTTTTCTTGAAATGCTTCCAAATAATGCATCCGGAAAGCAAGTATTATGTTATATTTTCAGCATTTTCTGCCAAGCATCACGTCTTATGAAACTGAAAATTTATGACAAAACTGAGCTCACTCAGAAATTTTTCAGAAACTCAGAGTAAAAGATTCTACACGAAAAAGTTTACGTAGAAGATTTTCAAATCACCGCATATTTGTGCATTTTTCATTTTAGAAGCATTTTATACAAAATAGGCTATAAGTAGGCCTAAAATGAAAATCCTGCATGCTGTACATACACACAAAAAAATTCGGTTGAGATGCTGTACTTTTTGGGTAATGGACACTTACCAATTTATCATTTGTTTTTATAAATGCTAGTGAATTATAATCTATTTTTCCTGAAATGCTTGTAAATATTCATAATGGAAGGTAAATATAATTCCAATTTTTTACCATTTCCTGCTAAATCATATGTTATGCATGGCTGGAAATTTGTGAGCCCTTGCCAATTTTTGGGTAAAAAATCCTACAGTAAATGCTCTGTGTAAACGACATCGAGGACGTAACTTATTTTTTGACATTCTTCAATTTACAAGCATTGTTCAGAAAATAGACTGTGGAAAAAAGAACTTACCATAACTTTCCACGTATCATCATGAGAAAACCACGAAAGAAATAACGTATGAAATAGTTTTCACGCGACTCAATTTCGCTGAAAGTAAAGCATCAGACTTTTCAGACCAAATAGAATTCTTCGAGAGGAAGTTGCCTAGTCACATGAAAAATTTTCTTGTGACGTTCAATTTTATAGATTGTGGCTGAGATGAATATTATATCAAATTTCTTTGCTTATTGGAGCAGGATCGAAACTTGATTTTTGGAGTTTGATGGATGAAATACATTCAATAATTCCTTCATATTATTACACATTTACTTTGAATTGGCAATTTGTAACGACCAGTTTTGGAAGTACTTTACTTTATCCTGAACGGACGGCTGAAACGACGTACAATGGAACGGGTAATATGGGGCACAATTCAAAAATACGATTGCGGGCGGATTCGACGATTGCTTGATTTGTCGACGATAAGAATTACAATGCGGCGATTTATAACATTGCTTAACTGCTTCGGAAAAATAAAATCTCACTCGCAAATAAAAACGATGCTTGCAAATAAAACGAAACGATCGCGAAAACCGAAAACTGAGAACTACGAATTAATAAAATCACGCTTTGCTTCTCTTTAAATACGACGTTTTTGGCCATTCCCTGGGCGTCGTGGGAGGTCTTGCTTCTGTCCATCTTCTTTCGCCAATCATCCCTTCCTGCTTTACTATTCTCCCTAATTTAGTCACGCCCTTCAATGCTTTTCTAGTACGGCATGCTTTTCGTGTCTTGCTTGCTTCCTACAGTGGGCTTAGCCACACCACTGCACTTCTGTGCATGCCTCTGTATCTACATCCTCTGTATATGCATGTTTTGTGGGACCGTCACTACCGTTGCACTTGAGACTACTGTCTGGCAGGCTTCTACTTTTTACTGTGTGCAGGTGTTATTTACGATTTCTATGAGGAATTTTGGTAGCCGTGGAATGTGTAGTTTAGTGTAGGTTCTAGGGGACCAGCTGCCATTTGTGCAAATTAATTGGGGCGTCTTAATTGGGTCAATAGTGGCTACCAGGGTGTGGAAGGACCAAAATAAAGTACTTCACGTAATTTTACAGGAATGTTTGGGTGTGAATCCCAGACACCCTTGAGACGATAAATTATGAAAATGAAATAATATTTAATAAATGACTATCACATACAGTATGCTATATATTGACAGTACTGCATTAGCAGGTACGTTACATTTCCCTGTTTCCGGAGTTGAACATCCTCGTTCAAGGGTTTCGTGGGCGAGGAGGGGTGGGGGCAGTTTCGATAGGTACTTCTCGGGGGTAGAAAAAGGTTGTCTCGTTTACATGTACCGTAAATATGATATTCTTGTAGGGGTGTTTGAGTGTAACATTGGGGTACATGAAATTTGTAACTGTATAGGGACCCTTTTGGTGAGGGAGGAATTTGGGAGTCAGCCCTTGTTTACACGAATGATTTTTGTAGAGAATAAGATCACCTGCCTTGTAATGGATGTTCTGAGTATGCTTGTTATACTTGAGGGTATAGTGATCTTGAGCTTTTTGCAAATTTTTCTGCACCGTTGAGAGTGCTTCTGTAAAGTGAGATTTTACACAGTGGGCATAATCGTCTAAATCAACCATGTAGGACGTGGGGAAAAAATTTAAGGCTGCATCTGATGGGAGATTAGCCTGTCTAGCGTGGAGCAACTCAAACAGGGGATAGGAAGTGCTACCATTCTTATCAATGTTGATCCAAAAAACGGCATAGGGTAGATAAGTATCCCAATCAGTGTGATTTGAATTGATGTACATGCAGATACTGGTGGCTAGGGTCTGGTTACAATGCTCAACTTCCCTATTGGCAATGGGATGGTATGGGGTGGTATGAATTTTTTGAGTATTGCATAAACTGGTGATCAGTGAAAAGAGATCATATACAAAATCGGAGCAACGATCACAATGGATGATTTTTAGGGAGCCATGACAGCAAACAATTTTGGTTACAAATAATTTGGAGATAGTGGCTGCAGTGATATCAGGGGTCGGGAATGCCTCCACATACTTGGTGAAATAATCGATGAAGATGACAATGAATCGGTTGCCGTCTTCAGTGAGGGGTAACAGCCCCATGCAATCAACACCGACTCTATCAAATGGGCCAGTTGGCTGAATTGGTACCAGATTCACATGTATTCTGTGCCAGAGGGCTTTTTGTGTCTGGCATGGGTGGCAAGTTTTGAAATAACGTTTGATATCACAGCTCATTTGGGGCCAAAAATATTTTTGCCAGAGCAAGTGTAGAGTTTTCCGGGCAGTGAAATGACCTGTGGATTTGCTGTCATGATGTGAGGCGATGAGATGCTGGACTTGTGACTTGGGGATGTATAGTTTTGCCTGTTTGTTGACTATACGAAAGAGGATGTTTTGATGCACCGCGAATTTGATCATAGTAAAGGGGTGTTTTTTGGCGATTTTTGCTAAAATACTTTTGACAGTTGCATCAGTGTGTTGAAGTTCAGCGAAATTTTTCTGCTGCTCTTCTTGTTACGTTGCTTCAGCCTCAAGAACAGAATTGATGGTTGATATCTCAGGGCGGGTTTCTAGTTGCTCAATATCAAAGGATTGCTTCGCTGTCTCTGAGAGGGAATGAGAAATAGCATCTGCATTGCGGTTAGCAATGCCTTTCTTAGGTCGAATGTCTAGCTGAATACCTGAGAGGGCTAATCCCCAACGGGCAATGGGAGGTGATGGGTTTTCTTTCTGCAAGACTGCCTTAACTGCAGTATGGTCAGTGTGGACCATAACATGTTGCTGGAAGAGGTATGGGCCGAAATACTTGATAAACTCAACTACTGCAAGGGTTTCCAATTCAGTTATTGGGTAGTTGCGTTCTGCGGGTTTCAATGTGCAGCTCCCAAAAGCGATTGACCTTTACTGATCCTGACCTTTACTGTCTAATTGGCTGAGAATGGCGCCAATTCCAAGTTTTGAGGCGTCAGTTTGCAAAATGAATGGTTTGGTGAAATCGGGATGCTGCAGTATTGGGGCATGAATAAGCAAATCTTTGAGTTTAGTGAAGGCATTCTGCTGTTCAGGCCCCCATGAAAATTCGGAGTTCTTTTTGAGTAACGCTCTGAGGGGGCTGGAAATTTGGGAGCAATTTGGGAAGAATCTATGATAATAAGAGGGGAGGCCAAGGAATGATTTAACTTCTTTGGAGCTTTTGGGGGTGGGGATGTCATAAATGGACTGTACCTTATTGGGGTCCAGTGAAATGCCTTGTTGAGAAATGACGTGGCCTAAGTATTGGACTTGGGGCTGGCAAAATTTGCATTTCTGTATGTTGAGTTTAAGGCCTACTTGGGAGAAACAGGTGAGAATGGTGTCTAAACGTTCCAGCATTTGGGCATGGGATTGTGCAAAGACTAAAACATCATCAAGATAGACAAGGCACGTGTTCCATTGCAATCCCGAAAGGATAATATCCATGAGCTTTTGAAATGTGGCTGGGGTGTTGGTGAGGCCAAAGGGGAGGTAGTTAAACTGGTATTGCCCGGCTGAGCAATCAAAGGCAGTTTTTTCTCTGTCCGCTTCTGCAATTGGAATGGAATAGTAGGCATTTGATTGGTCAAGGGACATAAAATATTTCATTCCATGCAGGGTGCCTAGAATTTCGTCTATGCGGGTCAAGGGGTAGGTATCTTTTTTTGTTACTTTATTGAGGCCTCTAAAGTCAATGCATAAACAACGGCCACCATCTTTTTTTTGGGACTAAAACTGTATTGGTGCACCATGGAGAATTGCTCTGGCTTATGACACGTGCTGCTGTGAGTTGCTCAACTCCTGCTTGTATGATTTGCTTTTCTTTTGTAGAGGTCTGAAAAAGGTGTCTACATATGGGTTGGGAGCCATTGGTCTCAATGGTATGTGGAACAAGGGTGGTTCTACCTACGTCCATTTTTGATTTAGCATATAATGTAGGATACTTGGATAGGGCGCGTAGAAGTTGAGTTTTTTCTGTTTCTGTGAGGTCACTGGAGGTCAAGTTAACATTTTCTTTTAACCATGTGGATGTATCAAAACGGTTTGGCTGGTTTTGCCTCAAGGGGGTTATTTTAGCAGAAGCATCTTGTTTTGGGATGTAACATGAGACTGTACCGATGCATGTTCCAGGGTAAAGAGTTTGGATTGTGTCTTGCGTGTTTAAGACTGATATGCATATGCGACTGTTTTGGTTTTGAGAGACACAAGCTGCAAAATGAACTTTGGTATTGTTTTCGGGTTTTCGAGTAAATTCAAGCTGTTTAACTTGTAGGTAAAATTTGGGCAAGGGGACAGTAAATTCGGTGACTGTACGGGATGGTAATTCTAGTTTCTCATCTAAATAGGTTCCACCACGGGTCCAAAGGGGGCTATATTCTAGGCTATCACAGGTTAGTATGACATTGCCAAATTTGACCTGGGACTTCTGATTGTTGATAGTGTATTCCGAAAATCGACTGAGAAAGTTCTTGCCATGGAGGACGTCTGCTGTGCAGTCTTTTTGGACATTGACCATTATTGTTTCCTAGATAGTTTGGGCTGTTACTGTAACAAAAGTGGTTCCTACAAAGTGAATCAGAAGGTTATTTGCTGCTTTGGCTTGGACTAGCAGTGCCTTCATGTCTAGCTGTAAGATTTGAGCGATTCACGAATCAATGAGTGAGTATACTGCACCAGTGTCAATCATGCCTTTTGTAATTAGTTTGCCGTTAAGTGTGATCAGAATGTGAGGGGTATGTTTCTCAGGTACAGTCTGGGGTAGCTTATTTGATCCAGATTGGTGGATCTGATTAATGAGTTCGATTGCAGGAGTTCTGGGGGTATCGATATCGACAAGGACGTATTCCTGCTGCGTTTGTGCCCCAGGATGATTAGCTAATTCTAAGAGAGCATGGCCAAATGATGGGGGAATGGTCTCATGTAAATGTCTGTTGTGGGATGGTATTTCGTACGCATGTTCATTAGTAACATGATGCTTTGGGGAAGGGAAATATTTTCGAAGAATGAGAAAAGAGTAAAAGAGGCCTGCAATGACTACAGTAATAACGGCTAGATTGATAATGATTTGTAGGGGTCCTTTGAGTAAATTATTTAATCCATCTGTGAGGCTTTGGGTAGTGCTGGTGATTACATGCTATATGCCTTGACCGGCGCCAGAGAGGGTATTTTGGATTGCTTGGCCACTGCCTGAGATCATATTGTAAACTGTATCCGAGTTAAGAGACATTTGGGCCGCGTAGTTGACCAGTTTTTTAACGACATTTTCGAGTGTGTGGGTTTTGTAAATGTATTGTTTCAAAAAGAGTAAGTTTGTCGAAATTGTTGCGAGTTGATCATGAAAAATTGCAGGTGTGTTAAAATGGAAAAGGGAAAAATTTTGGTTCCAGACGATAACTAAAGGTAGATCAGTGACATGTCGGGCTCCTGTTTCCCTGAGGCATGTATTATTCTGTTTGTAAAGAGCTACATGCATGTGATGGCAGTCGATGGTTTGTGAGAAAGGAGTCAAATTGTTGCCTCCTGGGTTCAAATTTTTGGTTAGGAAAAAGATGGGTTCGGGTTTTGGGGGTATAAATAGAAGGGTGTTGGACTTTAGCTCATTTCTAAGGATTTGCTGTTCAATGTAAGCTGCTTCGTCTGACATTTCTTTTAGAGTTGTGAACCATCTATACTTAATTGCTTCCCTGATTTCGTTTTGCATGCCTTCTACAAAAAGGGGTTTTATGATCATTTCTCATGCCTCTGTGTTAAAGTTAGGGTAGGCGAGGGTCGCGAGGTGTTCTAAATCAAACAAAAATTCAGTTACTGTTTCTGATCGTTTTTGTTTTCTCTCCCATAAAAATTGTTAATGTAGCTCATTATCTCGATTATTTGGGGAAAAAGCCCGCAATGCAATTTTGTACTGTTTGTATGTGTTGAGAGGGTTTTCGGAATTGGCTAAACTTTTGAATTTTGCTAACGGGGCTTCTCCTAAATGAATCTCTAAACATGCCAACTTTAACTGTACATCTGTATCTTTCATGCCTTGGAGTGCCATGAATTGTTCTAATCGCTTATTCCATTCACTAAAATGTTGGGTCACACCACCCATGAATACTGTAGGTTTCACGTAAAAATTATTTGCCATGTTATTATGAATGTTTGCTGTTCTTAGATCGTCAATTAGGGTAGGGTTTACTGTATTCTGGTTCAATTGTATGCGCAGAGTACGAAAGTGTTCAGAAAACCAATGGTTTATCTTTTCTCTAACGATTTCTCCTAAATGATCTTGCGTTTGGTGGGTCATTCTTGGTTTAGGCAGGGATTTCTGCTTAAATGCTTCAATTTTTGCTTCACGCTGTATTTGTAAAAATGTATCACTTGATGTTTTCTTGGAGGGGATTTCCAGTTTGCTTTCTACGAATATCTGTCTTACTGTAGGAAATGATTACTACTGTATTACCTAATGCTTCTGGATTCTGGGATAAGAATACACCTAATTGGGGCAGGGAGTTCCAGTGGTTAACGGTATGGTACTGTCACCAAAATATGTAATGACCAGTTTTGGAAGTACTTTACTTTATCCTGAACGGATGGTATAAACGATGTACAATGGAAGGGGTAATACGGGCACGATTCAATAATACGATTGCAGGCAGGTTCGACGATCACTTGATTCGTCCACATAAACCACCTGTAAACGACATTGAGGATGTAACTTATTTTTTGTCATTCTTCAATTTACAAGCATTGTTCAGAAAATAGACTGTGGAAAAAAGAACTTCCCACAACTTTCCATGTATCATCATGAAAAAACCACGAAAGAAATAATGTATGAAATAGTTTTCAGGTGACTCAATTTCACTGAAAGTAAAGCATCAGACTGTTCAGACGAAATAGAATTCTTCGAGAGGAAGTTGCCTAGTCACATGAAACATTTTCTTGTAGCGTTCAATTTCATAGATTGTGGCTGAGATGAATATTATATCAAATTTCTTTGCTTATTGGAGCAGGATCGAAACTTGATTTTTGGAGTTTGATGGATGAAATACATTCAATAATTCCTTCATATTATTACACATTTACTTTGAATTGGCAATTTGTAACAACCAGTTTTGGAAGTAATTTACTTTATCCTGAATGGATGGCCCAAAGGAGGTACAACAGAATGGGTAATAGGGGGCACGATTCAATAATACGATTGCGGGCGGGTTCGACGATTGCTTGATTCATTGAAGATAAGAATTACAATGCCGCGATTTATAACACGGCTTAACTGCTTCCAAAAAATAAAATCTCGCTTGCAAATGAAAACAATGCTTGCAAATAAAACGAAACGATAGCGAAAACCGAAAACTGAGAACTAGGAATTAATAAAATCAAGCTTTGCTTCTCTTTAAATACGACGTTTTTGGCCACTCCCTAGGCGTGGCGGGAAGTCTTGCTTCTCTCCATCTTCTTCGGCCAATTGCCGCTTCCTGCTTTACTATTCTTGCTAATTTAGTCACGCCCTTCAATGCTTTTCTAGTACGGCATGCTTTTCGTGTCTTGCTTGCTTCCTACGGTGGGCTTAGCCACACCTCTGTGCTTCTGTGCATGCCTCTGTATCTATTTCCTCTGTATACACATGTTTTGTGGGACCGTCGCTACTGTTGCACTTGAGACTACTGTCTTGCGGGCTTCTACTTTTTACTGTGTGCAGGTGTTGTTTACGATTTCTATGAGGAATTTCAGTAGCCGTGGAATGTGTAGTTTAGTGTAGGTTCTAGGGGACCAGCTGCCGTTTGTGCAAATTGATTGGGGCGTCTTAATTGGGTCAATAGCGGCTACCGGGGTGTGGAAGGATCAAAATAAAGTACTTCATGTAATTTTACAGGAATGTTTGGGTGTGAATCCCAGACACCCTTGAGACGATAAATTATGAAAATGAAATAATATTTAATAAATGACTATCACATACAGTATGCTATATATTTACAGTACTGTGTTAGCAGGTACGTTACAAATTCCAATGACAACCAAAAAGTAGGGTCAATATTTGAAGACTTAATACTATATGGAAAACGTTCAATTTATCCACAATAGAGAAGGCAAATCCTAAGAAAACGTCATGCTTGTTCACTGTCGCTTTGGATAAATCTGTGTTCATAGTAGTGCGCTGCTTTTCTGCGGTTGGCAGACGCGAAAATTTTTCTCATGGACAAGGTTTCTAATTTTGCGTGTTTGACTCACTTTTGAGCCCTATTTAGAAGTGAAAAATCCTAGGATTTTGTCACCGACAATGGGCGACAATCGGCGAAAGTCGGCGACTCGGCTGCTCTCCTGAATTGGGCCTTATTTGGTTCGCTGCGTCCAGTGGAACCCAGTCATGACCACAGTTCCAGTTCGAGGTTAATTTCCGATCTTACTGTTCTCATATGTAAAATTCGATCCTGAGCATGGTTTACACGGTCTCGGTCAAAAAACTGGTGTGTAAAATCCTGTTTGAGACTGGCCTGTTTTCTATGTAAAATCCGGTATAGATGGAAGGTCTGACCGGTTTCGATGGAGGACTTAGTTGAGACTGTGTAAATGTGTAAAATTCGGTCTGAAGTCCCAGATTGATCAGAGTGGTAATTTCCAGTCGCAGCATAAATTTTTTTGGGTTTTTTTCGATAAAGTTTTTGAAAGGCATGAGACACTGACCGGCTTTTACTCAGAAAAACGTGTGATTTCCGGTCCTGTCATATGTCCAAATTCACGTAGCTCACACGTCAGAAAAATAACACCCGGTGACGGGCCCGGACCTCCGACCTTCTGCATTGAAGACGGACGCACTATCCAACTGCGCTAGCCGTCCGGTTCGGAAATTGTGGTTGCTGCGGTAGTGGTGAGTGCGGAGCATGACACGTAGTGTACAGCCGTACGCGCCACTACAACAGTCCCAGACTGACACGGATCGAGACCCAGATACATTTTCAGACCAGAACATGGGACTGTTACCGGGTTTTACCGGGACCCTGAATAGTATTTTTTTCTTTAGAAGTACCTTTTTGTTCAACTAGACACAGTTTTTCAATTTCGTGGTCATAAAATTTTATATTTTCCGCCTGTGTCTTGGTAGAGTATTGTTGATTCAAATGCACCTTCTCTCTACATCCATGATTGAAAAAGCAAGAGAAATATGAACTTCCTCAAAAGGCTCATAGTTTTAACCGAAATTTCTTGACATTCCGTCTTAATGTGAATTAAAAAGCATTGTTCGCGAATTTCGAACACTTTTTGTTTCTGGAACACTTTTGTGCCCCATTATACTCCATTCAATTTGAAATGATCACGCAGCGGTCCGAGTTTCGGCAAATACAGCCTTACTAGATATCGGGAAATTTATTTTGATAATCCTGAAATAAGAGTTGAAAAGAGTGGTCATCAAGAAGACTGTATTAGGAAGGACAAATTTATTGAATAGGGCCAACCACCATAATTTCGAACGTCTGCGACCTCGCTACGTCGATCATTTCAAATTAATGGAGTATAGTACAAACTTTAATGCACTAAATATTGAACTTCAAAGAATAGGGCGATGCTTTCTGAAAATCACTGCAATTTGTTGTTTCATTTCAAGTATTTCGTTTTGACAATTTAAAGTTATGTTGTTCCTATGGCAAAAAGTTTTTCTTTCAAAAAGCAATGTTCGAAATTCGCCAAGATTGCTCTTCAATTCATATGGAAACGGAATGTCGAAGAAATTCATCGAACACTAGAGAATTTTTGATTCATATTTAGATAAATTTTCAACATTTTTGTTATTTTTTCAGATGAATCGGAAATCTGATTTTAACAGCCTAAAATTTTAACCTTGAAAACTGTCTGATGCAACAAAACTTTATCAGAAATTTTCTAATAATTGTGAAAATCCAAAAATTATTTGTTTCCATGCATCATTACCAGTCACACTGTTATTTCTTCAAGTGAAGTATCACCAACTATAGTCCATTTTGTATGAAATCCTGTGAATTAAAAAATGTTCACAAATAAATATTGTATCGAAAATCGCAAAGCTTTTACTCTAGAATAGGCTGCCCCATAGGTAGGGGTTTGAAGACGGTATTACCCCTATCTGAAGTCCTAAAAATTCATCACTGAATGCCTGTTTTTAGGGAAAATGGAGTGTTTAGTGGACATTTAGCTGGATTACCCGCGCAAAATTTAAATTTACTTTCACCTGAAAATCTGACCTTATAGACCTCTGCTGTAGAATTATTTTTGCACGAAATTTTTGAGGTATGGGTTGAGTTTGTTCACAGAGAACTAATGAACAAATACACGAAGTACTCGACAAATTTTTTCAATTTATTTTAAAAAATCTAATCAGCTTTTCATAGAAAGTCATGCGAATCACGTCAGATTGTTAGTACTATTATTATGTATAATATTGAATTGACGACTTGGGAAAATTAAACGATCGATGGCCGACGTTTATCTGGTCTCAATTCCTGAAAAATAAATTCTTATTGGACGCTTTTGCAGTGTAGAAAGTCATAGTTGTAAGAATTTGTGTATTTTCTCGCAGTGCAGTCGCAATAGGCCTGTTGCGACTGCAACAGTGCCCGTCGCAAATATCCGGGTCTGGGCGGATCACTTGGATGAGCAACATCAAGTCTACGGGTTCAGAGGAAAATGCACGATGGCATCTTTTGCGCATCGTTACAGTATTCAAGAAGAATTGTAGACTTCAAACATGTTTAGAAATTTGAGCGTAAGGTTCAAAATGTGGCAACTGGTCAATTAGTAGAAATACAGTTAGATTAAAAGGGAAAAACAGGGTCTTCGAAAATATCAAATTTAGAGTATTAATATTGACTCTTACTAATATTGAACATTTCAAATTTTCGGCTATGAAGATCATACCGGCCGAATTATTAAATTCGCCGCAATAATTGGGCGCGCTGAATACGGTAACCAATTTTCGATCAGCGAAAAATTCGTAACCTTGTTGAACTACCTATGAAAAATGACATAATATATTTGATGGTGATAAATTGTTTTGGTGAAATAATCGGCACTGACTTGGTGGGCTCGAACAACTAAATCAACACCGTGGTCTTTACAAAATTTGTGAACAACGTCTTCGCCGAAGAGATAGCTAACGCCTCGGTTACTTTTTATATAGCCTAAATGAGGAGTCACTCAAATTTCCTTTCATTTTATATGGAGAAGAATATTTACCGTATATTCCGGGAAATGGATCTGACCACTGAAAGAAATCAGCTATCAGGTTATCGTGATATATTTGCAACGCTGAGAAAATTCAACTTACCAGTAAATCTGTTACCAGACAGCATTGATTTGGAATCATAAATGGTAACACTAAAGTTCGTATTTGATCGAACGACTGCAATTCGGGTGATAATCCACCTGAGATAAGGTTTTAGTAGTAGTTGTAGTAGTAGTAGTAGTAGTAGTGCTGGTGGTAGTAGTAGTAGCAGTAGTAGAAGCAATAGTGATGGTAATAATGGTAATTGTATTAGTAGTTGTTGCAGTAGTTAATACCAGTGTTGTAATAGGTGCAGCAGTCACAGTTCGAACAAAGCCCTCACCATGCATACAGAAGATCTGGAATGAAAAGTCATATGCAGCAGAAAAATAATGCAAACTACAGAAAGACATAACTCACCCTCCTATCGACTAATGCAGCAATCGGTAAACAATCAAAAGCCAACTGAAACTCAGAATTAGGAAAAAGGATAGATAAATCGACACAAATTACTCGCGAATTATACCTGAAATCTGGCCCATAATCGCATTCCAGTGCTACTGCCATAGCGACGCCTAAAAAGTTTTGTTTGCTGCATACTATTTTTTCGAAATGTTCATTATAGATAGAAGAAATTGCATGAGTTTCATTTCTCGAGCAAAAATATGAACTGTAAGTCTATTGAATCCCACTTTCATAGAAACAATTCTTGCTCCTCAGTTCAGGCATTTACGAGCCTATTCACTATTCAGTTACAATTTCACGCAATTAGAATCTCAGAGATTAGCTTTTGGCTCATTTCGCAAAAACGACAAATATAAATGATTGGATTCTTACTTATTCTCTTCGTAAAATCCGTAAACTCTGTTTATCCTGAATAAAAACAGCTTTGCACAGTTGAAAAATCGTTAACGAACAACTTACATTGACGTTTCGTGGTTGCCTCTCAAAATGAAAAAATCATTCGGATATCTGAGTCGCAGTAAAAATACTAGACAAACAGTTTCGATTGAAAACGGGCCTCGATCTACGTAATCACCTGCCAAATTTGCGCATAATATATTTGCATAAGAATTATACATCCATTATTATGATTTTCTTACCCAGGAAAAGGTATCGTCTATCTGGAGGCCAACCACAATAATCTAATAATCGGATCAAGTCGGAATACTGACCTGGAAATTGATCGATTATGATCGTAAATTGATGACAATGAAACAATTCATTAGATGCGACTACAATATTGGAGAAATCCGCAATGGACATTGGGCCTCTATTTTTCACGTAAGGCTGGCAAAGGTCATTCATATGATGTCAGTTTGAATGAATGTCAAAGAATGTCAGTTTGAAGTAAAACTGATATATTCGTGTAGAACTCGGCGAGGCCTATCGTTTGTACTCAACTTGTCATCTTTTCTTGACTTCAACAAGTTCTCCCACCCAGTATCCAGACCACATTCCCTGTGGAGTTCCCCAAGATCACTCACCATGCGTATCGCCACAAATCATGACAGGCGGTTTCATTTCAACCAACGCCGCATTGGTGCGCATCAATTCGTCGCGCACAAAATCGACTACAAAATAAATTTCATCCAATTTCAAGGCCAAATCGGCTGTCGATGTTGGGTGGAAGTTCAAAAGACGGCGGATCAATTTGTCGTACGATTCGTCGTTTCGGGGATCGCGCGGCGCCGGTGCCCGCCGTTGGATGTCGATCAATGACGCTTGCAGACTTGCTTCGCTCACAGAACTTAAACTGGCATCTAAACTGCCGAACATGTCGTCAGCGGGGGTGGCGCCTGACGGCGGGATAGGAGGGGGAGTAGTGGGCATTGCGTCGTTTTCGTGTACTAATTTTATGCAAACCACGTTGCACAGATATGAGGTTGGACTACAGTGAATTTCTAGGAGTAAATAGAGTTGATGTAAACGTGAAATTTTGTGAAAACGAATGAACCATTAAAAACGATCAGCAGGAGGAACTTGAAAAGTCTCCAGGTAGAGCTGCTACTTGCTTACTGCAACAACCTCACGAAAGAGTGCAATATTGTATAAGGTCAGTCTTTATCGCTCCCGACTGACGAGAGAAAGTCTTCAAGGGTAAATTCCGAATAGTCTGTTTTTGCTTGTAAGTCAAAACATAAAAATTATGCCCGATTGTCGCCGATTGATCCTAGGAATCGGCGACAGTCGCCGATTGTCACCGATTCTCATCGACTGTCGTCGACTGACGCCGGTTATCAGCGACAAAAATCCTATAGTGTTTTTCTTGAAATGCTTCTAAAAAATGAAAGTGGAAAGCAAGTAGTATTTCAGATTTTCATGATTTGCTGATAAACAATATATCATATAGGACTAGAAATTTGTGAACATACTGACCTCAAAAATTTTACGATAAGAGCCCTGTGTAAACGATTTTGACGACAGTACGGATTTGTGTCACTTTTTCATTTGGAAGCATTTTGTAAAAAATAGACTATAACTAGACATTGGATCCTGCGATGCTCACATTTTTAAAGAGATAAATATGTTATAAAATAAACATACCTTATGTTATAACATATCCCATGATATAACATATATCATGTTATAACATATCCCATGATATAACATACATCATGTTATGACATATCCCGCATTATAACATATCTCTTGTTATAATATATCGCATGTTAACCATGCAAATTGTGAAAATGGCAAGAAGGCGTCCTTATGTAGACACGACTGCCTTCAAAAGGCTGTACATGACATGTTACGAGTACTCTGGTAGCTCTTCGGGATCAAGCTGCTGAGTTCCATTTACTGTAACTTTGGTTACGTTGTGTTTGGTCAGCTAGAGAATCGTCGTTGCACCGTGCTGAACTCTATCAAGTGACTTGCAATATCCAGTCGTGTACAAGTAATCAGCCTCTCTAGTTATATTGCTGACGATTTGACGTAAGCAGAGATTGAGCATAGTTGTTCTTGTTTGAGCATAGTTATAGTTGTTCCATCATTTAATGCAAAGTGAATTTTTCGTTTGAATACTTCTGGCTACATGTAAAAAAGAAACCGACCTACTGGGCAGGGTAGGTTTTTTACTTGCATAAAGATCTTTCCATGTCACCTAGGATCAATTGAAAAATTTGACTGCATTGTAGTATTTTTTATAAAATGTTGTTAATTGAAAAACGAAAAAAATTTTATGCTGTGTTTAAAATCTTTCACACAAAACTTTTATCCGGCAAATTTCACTCGAAAATTGTGAAACGTTAGTTGAGTTTGCTCATAAATTTTTAGTCCTATGTGAAGACTCAGCGATCAAGCTGAAAAATGTCCAAATCAAGACTGCTGGCAGCCTGAAAGATAAACAGCTTACTATAAAAGTAAACAGACGTAACTACAAAAAAATAGATTGGATTTGACGCAATTTTTACGAGGTGGAAAACGTTATACCGTAGAGAAAACTCTTTGATGACAATGGAAAAGCAAAAAAAGACATTCAGTTCATCACGTCTGATTCAGATAGGATTGTTTTGACACCTGAACACACACACGTAATCTAATTCTCATGGTTTGACCGGTCTATCCCCAAAAGAGCGATTCCCAAGTGAGCGATTCTCAAGTAAGCGTATTCTCAAGTGAGCGGATTCCCAATTGAGCGATTCCCATGCGGGCCATTCAGAGGTGAGTGAATACCAATGTAAGAAAATTTCCAATAGAACGATTCCCTTGTGAGCAATTCCCAGGTGCACGAATTCCCAATTGAGCGATTCACAAATGGGCAATCAAGAATGTAATATCACTTTCTTCATATTTTTTTTCTTTATTTTATATTTTTATTTTATGTATTTTTTGTTTCGTTTCCCGTGAGTTCCTTACATTTTTGTTTATGCAGGTTTTTATGTTCCCAATTTTTGCCTTAGTTTCTTTCATTTTCTTTCTCTTGTCATATTATTCTTCTCGTTTTCTCATAAAATAGTATATTTACAAGTTCTCATTCCAAATAACCATAGTCACCCGTATGATTCTTATACATGTCGGCGAGCGTCAATTTTTCCTCGTCGTAGGTCTGAAAATCTTTGTAAAAAATAATAAACAAAAGGATGTTGGAAGAAACAAGAAAATTAAAAATGAAGGCATTAAGAATAAGTGAAAATAGATAGAAATGCATCAGAAAAAGAAAGAAAACATGGAGAAAAGTCGCGAAACAGAAAAAACAGCATACAGAAAGCTGCAAGAAAGGATGAAAAATTAATGGGAAAAAAGAAAAGTAAGCAGCAGAAGAATAGAAAAAGAGAATAATAAAGAAAGTAAGAATAAAGAAAAAACCACAAAAGGAGAAAATTAAATGAGAAATAGAGCATGTCGGACTGTATTGGAATTATACGAGAGACTATGGTTATTCAAAATGGCAACTTGTAATGTATTGTTTCGTGAACAAAAAATGAAAAAAGTTAATAACAATAAAAAAGAAAATGAAAGAAAACAGAGACACAAGACGAAAATGTAAAAAACATGGCAAAAATATAAGAAATAAACACAGAAAACGAAATAAAAAAGAAATACATACAAGAATAAATTGTTTGACCACTTATTGAAGAAAGTTGTCAATTTGTTTTTCTGCCAGTCATGAGCGAAGAAGTTTTTCTCATAAATTGCAGTAATAAGCTATTTTTCCATGTTGAACCTACCTCCATCGGTTTGCTGCGTCTGCCATTTGAAAATAAATAGATTCTATCAGTACCATTTCGTTTTCCGTTGAACAATATTCCACATGAGACTGAAAATTTGTGAGCAACTCGATGAAATAACAATTTTTGAGCGGAAAATTCTACAATAAAAGCTCTGTGTTAACTATTTTCATTATAGTAATGGGTTTTGTCTTTCATTTTAGAAGCATTTTTTAAAAATGCAGGAATACATGCTTCATAAACGTTTTTATTTTATAGATAAACATTTTCTAAAATTAGAGCCAAATTTTTCCAAATGAGACTCAGTGTCGGAAAAGAATGTTTTTGCAAACACTTGCAAGTTAAAATATTCCACATGCAAACGTTCCAAAATTAGGGCATATTTTCAAAAATTTACTGCTGAGGAAGAAAGTCCATTTTTTGAGTGGTTTTTTTTTCTGGATTTGAATGAGACTATGGCATATGGCTCTGAGGAATACTATGCGATCAAAATGACTTTGCTATGAATTGGAAAATATGGAGAAAGCAAGTAGTATTTTACATTTTTATAATTTTCTGCTGAACTAAATGTCTCATTAGGATAGAAGGTTTGTGATTAACTTAAAACTATTTTTTGATAAATTTTTCTATCGTAAAAGCTTTATTTAAATTTGACGGTCGTGCTAATTTTTGACAAGCATTTTATGAAAAAACAGATAATTGTTGGGAAAACTACAAATTTGTAGTTTTAACGATACAACATATTGCAGCTACATTTATCAGAAGCATTTAGAAAAGCATAGTAGAATATTTGAAATTTTTATTTCAGTCCCCTAAAATATAAACGATCACTCGTTATCGTGGACATAGTCGCATGAGCATTAGAATAATGAGCATTAAAATTACAGCAAATTTGCCTCTATAGTTCATTTCCTTGAATGCGCATCTGTGATACGAGATACAACACTCAAATAAAAAAACGGGGAAAAATCGTTACATTGTACAGCAAAAATTATATTTATTTGTAAGTCGCAGCAGTCAAACTGTAAAAAAGTTAGTGCAGCTTTTTTATGTGCAATACTTCATTTCAGCGTCGCTTAGCAAAAGTTGACTATAGTAATGAATTGATAGCGTCTGCAAGAAAAACCACTGCCGGACCGAAATGAATATAATATAAGAAGCATATACATGTTATAGTAACGTCCACTCAACGTCTGCAGATGTATTTGCAAAATTTTTGGCGAACCATCCAAAAACTGAAAATGTAGTAAAATTTGTGGCCATGACGTTCTCCGTTCCTACGCAAGCTAATTGAATTATAAGGTTTTCTTGTGAAACTGCTTTTAGAATCAATATTGTGATTGCTGTCCAGAATTGTTAGGGACTCGGATGACATTAGGAAAACTTCTTATCTATTATAAGGCGTTTTGGAATCATCGTGATCTGACGGTAGAGTTAATCAGAATCAAGACTGGTGTTATCTCCGCTGTTGATGTTTCCCTATAAGAGCCAACAACGAATTCAATTTGGGAATCGACGGTCGAATTGAATTTTGTTTCGTGATTCCCCATTCGAGGATCTATGTCAAACTTTCTTTAACATCGGAAGCAATAGATGTTGCGTTTGAAATGATATCCCAGTTCAGGGTCATTCGTAAATATTATCAATAAATAATTCTCGATTAGATACCGCTACTTTCTTCGTCTGCGTTCTGAAATCTTTCAAGTTAACAATCAGAATTTGGACAAACACTCAACATTTTTTATGGTTTTGATCATAACCTGTTGAAAATTGATTTCTGCATATTTGAAACGGTCAAAAGTCAAGTGCACCAACTTGAAATAACCGTATCTTTCAAACGTTCATGTTCGTTTATTTTTCGGTATGAAGTTTGTTTGATTTAGTGCGAATCTCGTACAAAATAGCCGACTCACGTGTTCTCCAATTTAGCAAATGTTATTCAATAGCATTCTGTGAAAAGAGCATAACTAGCGTAAAAACTAGCATAAAAATTGATGACGTCAACCGGATCTAAATTTTCTGTTGAAAGGTAGACGCTTGATTTTATCCTTATGCTGGAATGCTCGTCCTTTCCAGGAAGTTTTCAAAGCGGGCACTAAAATTCTGGCATAGCTGCTTCGAAAATTCTCGACTTCACATACCACAGCACATAAAAATTTTCAGGCTCAAGCCAAGCTTCATCCAGACTGACATGCAAAACATACCAAGAAAAAGTGCTGAGCTCCAGTTCAGCTCGACTTCGAAAACTAGAAAGATCTCAAACTTAGTCATCTTATTAAAACCCTGAGTCCTAGAAAGGAAAGACCTATTCAAGGATAATTATCAACGACCAACTGCTAATCAACGCTTCTACGGTTTACCCTGGACAAAATCACACAGAATCGTTGTTGAAAAAAGCGAATTGATCAAATATGTGAATTTTCAATTTTAAAATGAATATATTATAATACACAATGTACAGTTTTGCAAGACAATTTGCATAAAGCTCCTCAAACCTTGCCTTTTTTGACCAAAATTATCATTATCTCTATGTGAAAACTACATCGACTCACTTTCATTTCAATTTTTGGCATTTTTTGTCTATTTTTTCAAGTTAGTTTCGATGATGCAAAACGCACACTCAAATGACAAAAACAGCATTTATCGTTCTGAAATGACAAGAGAATAGTTAGAAACTGACTCGTATGAGCAGGCTTCTTTATTTGTATTTTTTTGCGCCGTAGAGATTTACTTGAAAAGAATAGATCATTTTTTTATTTTTTCGAAAATTAAAAGAACGGTGTACGGAATATGAAGTGCTAAGTACTAGGCTATCGATGGTCAGCTTTGCCGGAATGTAATGGTAACCCTATAATTCAATATGTGACTCATGTTCAGTGTATTTAAAACCAAAATTATGCTCTTGTAATATTTATACTGCACTGCCTTATTCCCTAAACTACGAACCACATAATGATTTTTCCATCATATGAGTTTCAGAAACTGATGCAATTTCATTGAACAGTTATAAATATAGTTCCCTACGAATCGGAAAAGCACTTTTTCAGAGATCAATTCTCTCGTGCTATGTCACTAATAGTCGTCTGACTGGCACTCGGTCGTATTTTAACTGCAGAATGTTGGAATAATAATGACACGATTTTATCACATGAATTGCAGTTTAGACGAAGGGCACGCCGTATATTCGGCTGTATTTAAACTGATGTTCCATTGTCGCCTATCCATTCGAGTTTGAATTTTTATCATTTATAGAAATTTGACCTCCGGAGTCCGATTTTGCTTTTAGAAAATTATACCCCTCTTACAACGAGCTTGGTCATCTTATCGTGAATGTATAGGCTAATAAAGATAAGGCGGGCCCATCAAATAATAAGCCTATTACTGGTGGTATATAGTTGGTATATTGCGGCACTTTTGGTGGTTGATGATAAATTTTTTTATGTCTTCTACATTTTTTGCCCTTAATAACCTTCTCTTATAAACAAGTTGTTGATGACTGAGTTTAGAAGGAAAGTGGACTGTTACCGCAAAGATCAGCATTTCAGTGGTCAAATAGTCTGTAGTTCATTTGTTCTCCGTTTAAATAGCTGACAGGCGTTCCAGTGCATCAGTGATTTCTTTCAAGTCCAGTGGTACAGTAGTCTATTCAATAGCTCAGTTTTTCTTCTCTCATGTACAGAGCAGTTAGTGTCCTTGGTAATAATTAAGTAATAATGTTCAACACTTTTCGTGTAAGGAAGACGTTAAACTGTAGCAAAAACGCTAACCATCACGACAACGGAGGGATAAATACTTTTAATTTGAATAGAACTGTGTCGACACCTAAATGCTCTACTAGAGAAGTTTTTACGTCCGATTACTATAGTTTGTTTTTTTTTCAATAACGGACCTTCTCTAACAGACTACAGTAGTAAGCTTTATAATTCTTCTGTGTTGAATTTCCTTTCGTCGGTTCGCTGCAGCTGCAATGTCGAAAAAATAGATTCTAAAAAGCCATTGATGTTCTTTCTGGCTGTACGGTAATTGTTCGTAATAATCCAGTGATTCAGAAGTCTGTTCATTAATTATTTATTTCTCTGCTCTTCGCCGATTAGTGTACTAGACTAGATAGTATTTTTTGGTGGCTGGATAATGGTTTCCATTACTTCAGTGGCGCAGTAAATCCATTTTTCAGTTGATCAACGACTGCTGGTGTACCTAATGTTTCGACCTCTCCAGGAGTTCATTTATCTGTTCAATAGTCCATTATTTTACGGTTCATCAACGATTGGTCGTGTACTTGATTCAGCTTACAGTATTTCTGTAGTAGGTTTCGATGCTTGAAAGATTCAGTAGTCTGCACAATGGTCCTTATTTCGTTATCCAGCAAGACAACCAAACTTTATTTTGAAATAGTAGACGTAGCGATCGATTTATTGACAAACGGTGTCTTTCTAGAGATCAGGAAAACAACTGCGATAGTATCGTTGCAGTACATGATCATCAAGAAATCTGTATCATTGAAAAGTTTCTTGAGGGTCAATGAGCCTTTTGACATGTGGAATTTAAATTGCGCTGTGACCTCGCTGAATCGATCATCGTAAAATAAATGAAGTACAGTGTGTTCATTCATAGTTGTACACTATCAAACTGGAAAGCGAAACTATTCATGCTTCAAACATTATTTTATACCAGAAAATTATGAGCATATTCAACTGACTTTTACAAACACATTGAGCAGAAACTTTTGCAGCAGACGTTTGCGAGCAGTTTTGAATTTATTTTGGGAAAATAGATGCAGCTGTCGATGTTACAGCAAACGCAGCTTTACTGCACATAAGGAAATCAATTGCGGTATATTTAGAATCATTGAAAAAAATGATCCTCGAGAGATTTGCATCATGAACAAAAATTTTATTGGGAAGCGTCAATGTGCTTTCCGTAATTCAGAATAGAAGCTGTGATGCGACCTCGCTGCGTCGATCATTTGAAAATAAATGGGTATAATTTTCTTAATTTCAATTTACATATTTTAGGAAAAACATTCTGCGCTGCTTTGAATTCTGAAAGTTTTTAAATCAATATTGTTTTTTTGGAGAATTTTTAAAATTTCATCTGGCGATCGATTCATTTACTACTAGTTATACGAGTACAGTCTCTGTCAACTGTGGTATCATATGTCCATACGGAAAGATGACCCCATCGTGAAACTTTCTCAAGCGTTATCCAGAGCTACGATCCATAAAAAAATCTGAAATTACTCTAAGCGAACGGTTCAAATTGTGAAAGCAGCGCAAATTCAATTTATCAGCAAATCAGGGATTTCTTAGATCAGTTGTAACAAACGCGAGATCAGTTATAAAAAAATTCTGCACAGTCAGTAAATTAATGTAATAAGGGATGAGGAAACTTCAACTCTCACCCAAAAGGGTTCACCTGGTCGAGGTATTATATGTACGGCTTAGTGCTTTATAGGGCTAGTCGAATTATAGCCTGTTTTTTATGAAATGCCTGTAAATTAAAAAATGAAAAAAATAGATACCGCCTTCGAAGTCGTTTACACCAAGCTTTTACTGTACGATTTTTCACTCAAAAAATAATTGTTTAGTGGAGTAGACTCACAAAGTTTTGGTCCCATGCCACATATGGTTTAGCAGGAAAAGGTAGACGGTATAGTGCCTGCTTTCAACTCTTGATATTTATAAGCATTGCACGAAGAACGGACAATAGTTCGGAAGTTGCAACTCTATATGGTTTAGCAGAAAAAATAGAGAGATATGAAATTGTACTTGCTCTGTAGTTCAATGTTTTATAGTCGGTTTTTTTAAATGCTTCTAAATAATGAAAGTGGAAAGCAAGTAGTATTTCAGATTTTTACAATTTTCTGATAAACAATGTATCATATTGAACTGGAAATTTGTAAGCATACTGACCTAACCTTTAACAATTTTTCGAGCGAAAAATTTTACAGTAAGAGCACTATGTAAACAATTTTGACGGCAGTACTGATTTGTGTCACTTTTCTATTTGGGAGCATTTTATAAAAAACAGAATATAGAAGCATTTTGAGAAAAAAAGAGTCCGCTGACTTCATGAAATTCATTCATAGTGTACATTTGTTGATGATGCATGACAAAAAGAACAAAATTGTGTTTCAACTCACTAGAAATTGGTGTGAAAGTGAGCGCTCTTCACAATGGATATAAGCTCAAGTCACTTCAGCCGCTGCGCTTTGTTGATTTTTATATATACAGTAAAAACTGAAAACGCCGGATATAGTGATTATTCCACTTTTTTTTGGATGGAAAAATGTCTCAATATCACTTGCTCTTTTACTGACAACTAAACTTTTTCTGAACTAGGTGGAAAACCGGTATGAGACGCCAGAGAATTTAGACGGCTAATCAGTGGACATCGGTGCTATGAGAGCGCTAGAGCTTTGGTTATGAATATACTTTAGGACCAAGATGACTGAAGCCATGCAATAACGTCATCCAGTATGTGTGAGCTCAGCGACCCTTGCCTCATCAACCCTGGACAGTCTGTCGCCCAGGCATGGACATGAATTCTATAAGAAAAAATCCTGTAGTATGTTTTTTAAAAATGCTTTTATAATAACAGTGGAAAGCAAGTACTATTTTACATTTGTATGACTTTCTGCTGAGCTATATTATAGGACTGAAATTCAAGCTTTGTGTAAATGAGATTTCAGCGACGGTGATAATTTTTGTCATGTCCCGATTCACTGGCGTTTTATAAAAACAGACTATAGATAAATATAATAATTCATTTGAAATTGTCTTAAGTCCAATTCAGAAGTGCATTCGCCGACTGCCGCCGACAAAAATCCTAGGATTTTTTACTTCTGTATAGGGCTTTAAAGCACTAGATAACATTTACATGCCCAGTTTTAGCTCAAAACAAAAATCTTTCATACAATTTCATCCCATATAAGGTACAAAAAAGCAACCGTTCAGTAAATATCAAAAAAACAATTAATTAGCCAAAAAATCATTGTAAAAAACTTTCGTGCTTACGTTCATGAGTTTTCTGCCAAAAGTCATGAGTGTGCACTGTAATCTATGAATTTAAATCTTCAATCAATCAAAATACCACTTGTTGAATGTTTTTCATTCAATCAATGATTATTGAATGAATAATGTAGTCGGATACTCATATTGCATTCAGAACGCTAATTACTTTTTCGCGTATCCGATTTAGCGGTTCAATAGAAAACCCTGATTAATACATGACCTCAAAACAAAGATTGCCCAATGAGCTGAAGAATAAATACAGTATGCTGCTTTCATACTGTATGCCTACCGTATATTACCATGTTTCACCACCGAAGTGGTTTGTGTTTGTTTTACACGAGTGGTATTACAACTGCTCGGCAAACGTTTCTAAAAAAGCATCCAATTTCGTTCTCCATTTTGTTTGCAAAAAAGATCAAAGTCAGGAGGTGCATCATTTTCCATTATGTCACATGAAATGAGCGTGTAACAAAGGGGATGAAGGGTCATTAATGCCCGGCCGGCTTTAATCGTATTACAAAAGAATCGAGATTTTGTGAAAAGTGTACGATACCCTGAAACGATTCGCTTTTGGTTGGCTCATTTCTTTTTTGCATTATTTTTCACGGTGTGTGCTTGATTCGAATTAGGAGTTTTTTTGGAAAAGTAGAAACCTTCAGTGCGCATTTTGCTAGTTATCTGATATTTTGGTAGTTTTTCAGAGCCTTACAGTAACTCATTTTTGAACGCTATCTTTCTCTCACATAGTTGCAAGTAGGAATTTTCTTTTGGAATTTTGAAGTGAAAGGTTAGCGTCAATATTTAAGCATCAGCCAACTTCTGAATTTTAAGATGATGGCTGTAGCGTAAAATAAATTCCGATTTAGGCTACAGAAACGAATCTAATCAATGTTACAGCCGCAGTTTGTGCGAAGTAGTTACGCTAAGTACTAAATTTATATCTTTTCCACGTTATAATCTATTTTCTTTTTACATATATTTGTTTGGCTGATTTGTTTCTATTAATTATTATTTGCTACGCTTCTATATACACATTCGACAACATCCTTTTATACACCAGCAATCCAAATCTTTATGCTGATTTTTTTGCCCAAATGACCGTCTTGATTGAAAAATCTACGAATTTTTAACGCTAGACTGAACCGTAACAAAAAAATTTGTAATGATGAAAATGTCGATTATGAAAAGATTTGCTCATGTGAATGAGCTTTTATGGTCAATTGATACGCGTGTGATTGAAAAACGATGTTCGGCTCTTATTTCACGCAGCGCGAGCGTCTTACTGTAATTTCAATTTTTCCAAAAACGTACAGTAATGCGAGTAGTAATTACTCTCTTGTGCAAACGAGCGACTATTAATGCTTGAAAAATCCATTAAAATATGCTATGGTTTTGACAAGCTAGTAAATTATGTCTTTATAAGGGGTTATATTTCGCCACCGACTTACAGTAACCTTGTGGTCGACATTTTGTCACGATATTTTCATTTAGCTTTTATTGCCATGAATATAGATCAGCAATTGACAGAAGGACTTCGATCCGTAAAATTCAATATGGCGCCCATTTTGAGGCCATTGCCGTCCACTTGGTGGTTGCCAATGTCGTTGAATTACCCGGGACCAGAAGCTACAGTAGAAGCTGGTAAACACAACCGTCTAAGTTTTTAGTTGTCACTAAAAGTATCGGACTTTATAGGAAGCTTGACCATCAGATAGAAAAACATAGTACTCTGTAATTTCTCATCAACGTGAGTTAACGCAATCAAAGTTACTTTGATCAAAGAAGTCCACGCTATGCTCGAAATGAAAGAATTTTATATAGAGTGTTACAAACATTCTATTACCTATTTGTGAAGGAGGACGATCCTCTGATTATTATATTTTCACTCGAATCACGAATAGATTTCGATAAAGTGTTTGAAGATTCAAATCGATATTTCGGTATATTTTTTGGTATACAATAATTTCCATGCTAACGTGCTCAGTTTTTACTTTGAAGTTTCACCAAACGGATGAATATTCAGTTTAATATTTTCATGGATCACTATGACTTCGGAATGGGGACAGATATCTATAGTCTGTTTTTTATAAAATGCTTCCAAATAAAAAACTGACACGAATCAGTACTGTCGTCAAAATCGTTTGCATAGAGGTTTTACCGTAAAATTTTTCACTCGAAAAATTGTTAAAAGTGAGGTCAGTATGTTCACAAGTTTCCAGTCCTATATGGTATGCGGTTTATCAGAAAATCGTGAAAATCTGAAATACTACTTGCTTTCCCCTTTCATTATTTAGAAGCGTTTCAAGAAAAATAGACTATAAATATGCTTTTCGCACCTTCAGCAGTAAACTTTTAAGCTGCATCTTGGAAAATCTTATTATAGCTATGACGTCTAGAAATTGAGTACATTTACACAGCAGCGAGAAATCACTCAATGAAATGTACACTTGAATTCAGTAGATTTCGTCTGTTCCAAGCTAATTCACAGGGGTGTAGCTTTTAGCGAAGATAAATGATCGTTGAGGTAAAAAATTTCAGCCAATGGTAAAATAAACTTTCATATTTCAGTCTTGCGCATTATGAGGCTGAACGTTCGGCAATTTCCCTGGAAAGGTTACTGTATATGTAAAAACGTAGATAGAAAATCGGAATTTCCATGTATTGAGTTTAAAACAAAGGAGTATTCATCGGGGTGTTACCAGAAAGCCTTGGAAACTTGATACAACTTTCTCCTTGATCATACTTTTTTCAGCGTCACTGTTCCACCAACTGATTCCTTCAACGAACTTTTACCACGCCGTTCGTCCTCTTCACGGCCTTTACGGTAATTCGCCCAGCCCCACTTTTCCCGTCGAATCAACGTCCCTTGAAATCGCCAGTAGAAACGTCGCTGCCCCGACAAACAATCTCAAATTCAGCATCAGCACCTTATTAGGTCATTATGAAAATCCGTGTGGTGAGCAGATTGACAGAATAGAAAATTTACAACTATAGTCAGTCAGTATTTTCTATCAAATCATACGTCATATAAAGCTGACGATTTCGTGGTAGATTTTTAACATAATGTAGAACGTTAGCTTGATGACTTGAAATGCAAATTTTGAAAGATAAAAGGAAAAACTGGATATTGTATTTTGATAAGAAGGTCTTCTCTCAACGGCTTGGATGAAGCTCATATCCGTTTTTCTGTTGCGGAGATTGATAGACTCATTTATTTGCTTTATTGACAGGGCTTATGTAGAATTTCACGAAATGGAAAGATGTTGCCATGCCATGACGTCATGCGTCTAAAAGGAATCAGTTCGGAATTTGTTGCATTTTTGTAGCTTTGTAAAGAGCATATCACTTTTTGATGAATAGTCTTATGATCATGAGTTATTCGCGGACACATGCTTCAGGTGAAAAAGTCACCTTCCACGTTCTCGAGGCAAATCTAAGTTATAGGAAGGCCTGTAGGCAGGGGTTGTGGCCGCCGAAATGTTTCACGTGTTAAAAAACAAAAGCCTTTAATTTTTTCTTCAAGAAAAAGTCAAGTCAGAAATGCCAATTCTATAGTAAATTGAGTGAATAAAATGTGTATCCCCCCCGAAAAAATTCCTGGCTGCAGGCCTAGTTACAGGTGTCATTTTTTTGGTGCAGAAGGAAATTTGACTAAGATGCAAGATGCAAAGTTAGACACCCAAAAATATGGTCTAAACTCAATGGCGTAGCCAGTACTCTGGTTCGCAGGGGCACATGCGAAAATAAAATTTTCTTCACAGAAAAGATGCGTAATTACGTTCTTTCATCATCAGAATTGAAGTTTTTTGTAATTTTCTTTTTATTGCTTTTTATAATTATATGAAGGTTAGTGCACTTATAGGATCGGCGTTTCGGGGAAAATATTTGAAATTATGGAGGAGAATGGGGCATTTTTACACGTATTTCAGAATACTTTAGGTGCAAATAACCGAAATCATATTGTTTGACATTTATCGTTTCATTTGCTGAATAAATGCGCTATATTCACTATTCAGAAGAAACATTCAGCATCTGATACTGATCCATGACCTAGCAGAAAATCAACTAAACTAATATTACATGACAGTCGCGAAGCGCCGAAAAATTTTCCTGTTTCTTTATGTTTGATAGTTTAAAATTGGTTAACCCAACATCTAATTCTATGAAAAAATTCTTCTTATTTTAACTCTGGAGCCACATGTCCCTCTATGAATCCCTTCATGGCATCGGTCTAATCTTAAATACAGATGCAGCAATTTATATAGTGTTTTTAAATAGATCTTGCCCGAGATCTATCTATTTATTCCATATTTATCTATATATTTTGGAGCAGGTCTTTAGGTCGTCTTGTCCGAAACTGGATATCTCAGATACGCTTAACTTCCAAACTTATTCTGAAGACTTGAACACTTTCCTTTTTTTCAAGGTTACTATGCAAAAAACTCTATTTACAGCTTTTGAATGAAAAAAAATTACCCGAAACTTAGTTATATGGGGGTATTCCCATGTGAGTGATTCCCAAGTGAGCGATTCCCAAGTGGGCGAATTCCCAATTGAGCGATTCTCATGTGAGCGATTCCCAATTGAGCGAATTCCCAAGTGAGCGAATTCCCAATTGAGCGATCCCCATGTAGACAATTCCCAATTGAGCGAATTTCCAAATGAGCGAATTACCAATTGAGCGATTCTCATGTGAGCGATTCCCAATTGAACGAATTTCCAGCTGAGCGAATTCACAATTGGGTGATTCCAAACGAGGGGCCGAGAATGTAGTAACACTTTCTTCATATTTTCCTTCTTTACCTTATATGTTTCTTTGTATGTATTTTTTTCTTTGTTTTATGTATGTTTTTACGTTTTCATCTTTTGTCTCTGCTTTCTTTTATTTTCGTTTTTCTTTTCATCCACTTTTTTCTTTCTTGCTCATGAAACAACAAATTACAAGTTCTTATTTTTAATGAACATAGTCTCCCGTATACCCTCTATTTTCTACATAATTTTATCCTTTGTGATTTTTCTTAATTATCTTTCATCTTAGTTTTTTGCTTTCAATCACTTCTGATTTTCTTTTTTGTTCTTTTTTCACATTTTTTTCTTTCTTCCTGCTTTCTCTATGTTGCTCCATCTTTCTTGTCACTGTCTTCATGTTTTCTTTCTTTTTTTTAATGCTTTTCAACCTATTTTCACTTATTCTTTATGTCTTCATTTTTGTCGACGTTTCCTTTCTCTTCATGTTTTGTTTGTTTCAGCATTCTTTTATTTATGTTTTTTATGAAGATATTCACACTTACAACGATGAAAGACTAAAGCATGTCGAACTGTACTAGAATTATACGGAATACTACGGTTATCTAAAATTACAATTTGTAATGTGTTGTTTCATAAGCAAAAAAGGAAAATGTAGATGACAACAAAAACGAAAAGGAAAGAAAGCAGAGACAAAAGATGACAACGTTAAAGCATACATAAACGAAAACATTAACAATACACCCAGAAAACGAAAGAAAAAAGAAATACATACAAAGAAAAATGTTAGGTAAAAAAAATATGAAGAAAGTGTTATTACATTCTCGACCGCTCGTTTAGAATCGCCCAATTGGGAATTCGCTCACTTGGGAACTCGCTCAATTGGGAATCGCTCACATGGGAATGGCTCAATTGGGAATTCGCTCACTTGGGAATTCTGTCACTTGGGAATTGCTCACCTGGGAATCGCTCACTTGAGAATCGCTCATTTGGGAATCACTCACTTGGGAGTCGCTCACTTGGGAGTAGACCGTTATGTGCGTCGTCTATATTTTCTTTATGTTTCAGCTTACAGTGTAAACTGACTGATTTTCAATCCACAGATTCATCCACGCTTCCACAAAGCAGCAACGGCACGAATGTATGCTGGCCACCGCATACCGTTTTGCCCATTTCGACCGCTGTTCCGCACTTTAGACCGGCTATTCGCACCCGCAGGGCCGCCTTACGCAGGGCTGTCTTTTCCGACGCCCAACGTAAAGGTTTGGAGGAACGGTTTTTAAGCCAACGTTATATAAGTAAACCGGACCGCAAGAAGCTGGCCGATCAATTAGGCTTGAAAGATTCGCAAGTCAAAATTTGGTGAGTAAATTTTAATTGTAGGATTGTAATTACTTTATTGAGTGTTATTCAAAATACCCCAACATTAAGAATGTGGAAAGTTCACAAAACTGCAGAAAGCACTATTTCTGTCTAAATAAACACCTGCCCCGGTTGCACAAAACCCACTTTCGCTTGAAAGGGTCCCTTTGGCGCGAAATGGACACTTTGCATTTGAGAGTGTTTTGCATAAAACCGGCACTTTAGATCCACGAAAGTGTTCCTTTCGAAAGTGTCCCTTTCAAACCCCCGAAAGTGTCACCTTTGAGCCTAACGTAAACACGCGTAGCATAAAGCTTACTTTTCTCGAAAGGGTCCCTTTCAAATGCAGAAAAGTGCCCTTACGCATAGGGACCTCGCGAAATCCCTTTCGAGTCAAATTTATGCCCGGAAAATTTTTTTCCTCCCAAAGTGGGGTATTTTGAGAGGTAAATATTGAAAAGGAAAAAATTTTGCGGTGTCGATAAGGAATGAACCATTTTAGTGCGTTTTAGAAAAGTTGAACTAAGCGCTTCGCGCCTGCTATTTAGTTTTTGTCTACCTCCACTCGTCAGCTAACGGTTGATAATTTTTATCATCTAAAACATATGCTGCAATTTTTCGTAGAATAATCATCGATATTTTGGTCTGGTATTTCCTGGGCGCATTGTAGTTTCAGAAAATCAGAAAAAATCTTTCAGAAAATCAGAAAAAATTCAGAAAAAATCGCCGCCGTCCATAATAAAAAAGGTCATCATCGTCTACCAGAAATGCCTACATTCAATTTCCCAATTAACCGTTCGTTGAGTTTTCATCGTTTGAATACCTTTTCTCAATTTCAATTGGAGAAAAGACGCTCCTGATCAATGAATTTTCTACTTTTGAAGCGATAGTGAGTATTATTTTGGCGCGAAACGCCGAATAATTTTCGCTTTTGACCGATTTTAGCTTCAAAAAGCTCACCAAAAATAGGTATTTTTCGTAAATCTCCGGCCAGCTAGGGGACTTAGTAGCTGTCGACAACTAAAAGATGGGGAGGGAAAGTCGTCGGCAATTGTTTATACGATGGAAAATTTTGGGAAGGACCCTTCCACCAATCCCCTATCTGCAGATATGAGCTCAACAGTAGTGTTTGGAAGTGTGAAAGACGTTTCTCAAATTCGTTAGTTGATTACATTGATGCAACGTCAGCCCCACTTTCTTAACCCAAAAGAGTCCCTTCCGAAAGAACTTAGCAAAGTGAACTTTATGCAACGTACTTCCAACGGCCGCTTTTCAAATGGACACTTTCGCTTTGAAAATTTTCCCCAAAGTGTCCCTTTCACGAAAGTGAGCTTTATGCAACCAGGGGCTGTTCTTCGCTGGCTACAAATGGAAAGAAAGAAAGAAAAAGAAAGAAAGAAAGAAACCAAAGCCTTCGGAGTATTTTTTGATATTTCTAGAATTTTTAGGTTCCAAAATCGTCGTATGAAATGGCGTAATTCTAAAGATAAAAGCGATCAATGCGCGACGTCAAACTGCAACCTGATCAGCCCATGTGCACCTCAAATCGAACAACAAATTGCCGATAATCAAGATCGCAAAAATTCTTATCAGACACTACTGAACTGATTTTTAGTTCAACATTATATTGTATAATAATGTAGTTATTTGGGTGTATTTCAGTTTTTGACCTGAAAAATTATACTTTTCACGGATTATTGTAGTATAAGATTGGAAGCAAAGTACAGTGCCCATATTTCAGTGTACAACATATTTTAGGCCCAGTTTTTACAATGATTATCTATTTGGCGAAGTTCAACATATTCCAGGATTTAGAATTTGCTAGACTTGTGTTTAGAAATTCAAAGACTTGCATATACTCAATCATATTGGATCAGTATAGTGGCAGGTAGAATACAAGCTGCCGCATATGGAGAACAGAATAGCATATAACCTAAATAACATATACTAGCTTAGAACATGCTATCCATAAAATTTTCTTCTTAGCATCTTGAAGCTTTGTAGATATTTTAGAATATGGTCTCTGATCACGTGATTATATTTATAGTCTGTTTTTCTTGAAACGCTTCTAAATAAAAGAAGTAGAAAGAAAGAAGTATTTCAGATTTTCACGATTTTCTGACAAACAATATAAAATATAGGACTGGAAATTTCCGAGCATACTGACCTCACCTTAACAATTTTTCGAGTGAAATATTTTACTGTAAGAGCTTCATGTAAGCGATTTTGACGACATCACTAATTTGTGTCACTTTTCTATTTGGAAGCATTTTATGAAAAACAGACTATATATATATTATATATACAGGGTGAGCAAAAAAAAGGCGACCAGTACTGACTTTCATAGCTTTCAAACGGCTGAAGCTTTTTCGATGCGGTTTTCTGCCGTGGATAGATCAAACATCTGGCACAGTTTCAGCCAGATTGCTCGTATATTGACTGACTAGAGTCGAAAATACTAAACATCGGTTTCTTTGCAAACAAATTTTGAAAAATTGACAAAAATTGACAAGAAAAGTACAATAGATCCAACCACGAGAACCATATAACAGCTGGAAACTACAAGAGAACCGTTTTCATGTGTCCTACATTCTGTTTCACCAATAATTTCAATCGTTTTTCGATCTGGTCAATGACAGAATTGATTTTGTTTTGATTTTGCTTTTTCTCCAAATTCAAAACAAAAGCTATTGATTTTGGCAAAATTTTGCCCCATATTTAAGCAAGAAGTTGATGACTTCAAATTACGTGTAACTTATAAATCTGGGTGACTTTTAAAGTATTATTGTGTGTAGAAAGCTTCGCAAAACTTTTCTCACAATAGGACAACTTTTACTTTAATTTTACAATTTTTACTTTTTGAAAAATGACGACTTTTACTAAATTTCTGTTTCTACGGTAACCGTAAATGCTAAAAGCGTAAAATTTGGCCTTTGAATTGATGATAAACAGGGTATTTTAATGCAGCAATCCGCATTAAAAAATCTTCCTCCGTTCAAAAGTTATGGAAGTCAGCACCGGTCGCCTTTTTTTGGCTCACCCTGTTATATATATATATATATACATATGTGTATATATATATATATGTTAATCATCTTCTTCCGGAGCCGAAGGACTGGCGGCATCGAACACCAATGGTTTGTATAGCTTCTCGGGTGTAAAATCCTTGTTGGCGTCAGTATGCATATCTGTATCCAAGTGACGGCTCTCAGTGTCCAGATTATTGATTGGTTTACGTTCGATAGTGAAAAATCTGAAAAATTCGTTCGGCATGGAAAATATCACTATTCAAACACAATTGACTGAGACCACTTGGATTAACCAATCAACCAACAGAAGTCGAAAAATCCGCCTGCAACAACGACTCCTGAACTAATCTAGGAGTTCGGGAGTTCGGGAGTGTAGAAAAATTCGCTTGCATTTAAATTTCTATCCCTGAACTCCTCTAGGAGTAAATTAGACTCCTAGGGGAGTCGACTCCTAGAAAGAAGTGGCTTGCACCAAGAACCTAGGACTTCAGACATCAGGAGTGAACAGAAGTTTGTGTAGTTTTCTAAGAGTCGAACATCGACTTCTAGGCGGTTGATTAGGCGGTTGATTTTGCCATATTCCCCTGTGGATTTTCGTATACCTTCAAAATTTCATTGACATAATAATTATAGGCCGTAAGACTAAGATCGTCTTTAAAATCAAAGAATGAGGAAATGTTCAATTGGATTATCTGTCAATTGGGATGAGTGATACGGCTAGAATTCGTTGAGGTAAGATGTATCATAGTCTATTTCTGAAAGTACAATTGCTACCATATCCCTTGCTCTTTTTCCTAGTGGTTCCACGTAATGTATTGTTTTATTGACATTGGTTATCGGGAATCATAAGTTTCCTAAATGTGATTCTCATGTCAACAAATACATATTATAATCAAGACATAAAATGACAGAATTATGACACAAAGTAAAAGGAAAATCGTTAAATATGTTCACTGACAACATGAAACTCCTGGGACACCTGAACTCATAGAAAACGACCAACTCTAGGGGTGTCTGATGCAAGCGACTGCGGAATTCCTGTACTCCTCAGCTCCTAGGTATGGTGCAAGCAGGCACTGATAATTGATTAAAGGCTCTCTGGAGTGATGGACCAAGATGAACTTTCCGGGAACTCAATCTGACTATAACACCAAAGTGAATAGTAACCTATGTCCCGGTTGATCACGAGTCAACCCGAGCAGAAAATTGATTAAAAGTTTTTTGAAACTCCTCCTAGTTAGCACAGAGAAAAATTGGAAACTGATGGAAGGACAAGATCGCTTCAGAACGAAGCATGTTTCACTGGCGAGTGAAAATGACTTTCTCGTGGAATTTTTGAGAAAAATGATCGGCAGATAACATCTGACTGAAATTCTTTGGAAAGAAAAATATTTTCTGTAAAATTGAAGTGTTAAGTTCACAGTTGCAATGAAAACATTCCGGCCAACAACTACTTGTATAAAATGATCAACGGCAAGCGACTGGAGAATTTGTTCTTTAGTTCCCCTCACGGAAATTGGCTTACACTCTATAATTGGTGGTCGTTTCCCAGATGAAAAGATTTCGTTATGAAAATCAGAAATGATGACGAAAAGATTTATGCTTTTCTTGGACAAACACATATTTTATTAATTCACAATGAATGGACAGTGCTTATTCTTCAGCAAAATAGTTTTTAAACTGGTCTTGCATCGTGCATTCGACAGAATGAAGAGTGCTTATACTCTCTGTCGATATTTTTTGTGAAAAGCCCTGAATGTGTCGCCACGTAATTATTGAATGAGTATTACTTACTCTTTGGCAAGATTTTCCGTGAATTCGGCGTTGACAGGATAATAGCGATGATTGGCTTTTTCTGCTATCGGATTCGATAATTGCGTATATTTTCTATTGGAACCATATTTTTGGCGAACTTGCTTGTCTAATAGACTGCGAATTATTTCACTGACGACAAAATAGCCACAAGCATCTTCCAAAAGCCGTAAGCAAAAAGTGCCATCGACGCCAATGAAATTGACCGAAAAATCCCATAGAGCATCCTTGCTAACCGATGCCTTGAGTAAAAACACATTTTTTTATGAAGTACGTTTATGTAAGACGTCGTTGATGCCAAAATCTGGAAATACTTCTGTATAATTAATTGCCTAAAGCATTTCACAATTTCGTAAAAATTTCGCTGGTAACACATCAGAAAGTCAAGGAATCCGGGAAGGAGCACTTGAACTTTTCGTTATATTTTGAAAACAAGTGCGAAACTTGGAAAACATGATTGAAATTTCTAATGACTCATCACAAATCATAGTCCATAAATCAAGTTTCGCATCGCATTATTCAAGATATCAAGGAAAAAATCAAGTTAAAATCACGCACGTAATCTCAGACTTTTACATACGATTAAGTAGCAACATGATTAAAAAAATAAATTAAGTTCATCTTGATAAAAAATCGAGTTGAAACCTAGTTTTAAAAATCTTTATTTATAAATAAGTCATGTGGCTAAAGATCAGGTTTCCAAAAGAACTAAGGATCAGGTTTCCAAAAAAATCAAGATACACTTGTCTTTTTTGAAACCTGATCTTTAGTTTTATGTACTGAGGAGCTCAGGGTCAAGTTGCTCAAACATCCCCTTCGGGAAGAGTGTATCCTTCGACTATATAAACTCCATCATTTTTTATGATTCCAATTTCAGTTTTCTCAGTGATCTACACCGTCACATCAAAACCATGCTGGTTTTATTGCCTCCAGCCAATTTTAAAACGTGTTTATACCATATTCTGCTCTTAAACCGAAATGGTCAAGAAAAAAAAACAAATAGAGGTGTCTCCATATCAAACCACATCAAACGTCATTTGAAATTCGTACACACAGAAGTGGGATCCTGGTTTTAAAAAGTGAAATAATTTCTACAAAGAATACAAAATTTTAGAAATTAGGTTCAGTAATGCCAATAACTTTTTTACGTTTTCTGATCGCAATGTACCAACTGCTCACTTCAAGATGACCTCCAAACAGATGTCCTTCAATAAATTTGACCCTCAAAAACGAAAATAAACTGACGAACGTCCAATAGATCATTGCCCCAACGTTCCAAATCAAGCAGAACAGGATCCAAAACCAAACAAAAAGGAAAATTTTCTCCAAAAGATCATTTGTTTGAATCGAACATTGAACCGTGTGACGGTGCACGTTGCCCAAAAGGCGTACTTCCAAGTCGCACAGAACTACTCTCGGAAAAGTTTTGGACTCTGGCATTGGCTGATTATTGCGGAGAGCCGCGGCCACTGATAAGGGATAAAATTTTCGATCGAAAATATTGTGTTCCAAAACGAAAAATTGCAAAGCGGCGTTCAGAAGGCACAATGACAAAGTGAAAATGTAACAACACGTCAGAATGACCGATGCTCGACGATTAGTCAGGTGGCTGTGTAGGTAAGCAGATATTGATTCTGTTGGTTTTTTGCGATGTGCAGGATCGGTAGACTCGACGTCGGCCATTGAGGATAAGGCGTTTATATCGATACCTATGAGACTCTAAAGTAAATACTGGGACTGGTTGTTGATACGAAAGTGATGAGAGAAGGATGGCTGATTCAAAAATTAAAAAATCAAAAAATGACTCGGTGACAGGATGATAGCGTCTTACAACTACCAGGAAATTGTTGACTAGGAAAGAGAATCGCATTAAGTATGAATTCCAAAAAGATAAACATTATGGTGCATTTGATACGTCATGATTTGAGGCGTTACGCTTATCACTTTCGCCCATAGGATCGTTTGACACTGAAGTGTTGATATGTCTTGTTAGTTGAAACACGTTCTTAATTTTTTCTTTGAACTTTCCTAAACCGCCAGCTTTTGAACTTCAGAGGAGTCTTTTGCCTGTCTGGGAAAATAATAAGAGATGAACGTCTATGACCATAATTTGAAAAATAATAAAGGTGCACATGATCTCTTCTTTCCAATCAAGATTAATTTGATTCTTTGTCGGGATCTGGAGTATCACGAAAAGCTTGATTTATTGAGTGCGGGTTTTGATGGGTCATCGGAAATTTCATACACCTTGAAGTTTTTGTACCAGTAATTCAAATGACGGCGAAAAATCAAGTGACGCTTTTCAGATTCCACGAACGGATTACTCGCTTAGTGTTTTCTTTCCACGTTTGACTCCATGCGGACTATTTACTTGATATGTCGTTAATTTTCTGGTAGCTATGTTTGAGAAATCGAGCAAATTGAAGGGAATTTTTTGAAAGAACATGTTAAAAATCTGCACATTAAAAGTGAACTAAAAAATCGAAACATAATTTGCTTCTCCTTCTCAGATACGAAGTACTATTGGGCCATTTCTCATTACTTGAATGAATCTTTCTGACGTCATATTTCCTCATAAGTTCCCTAAGACAATTCTAAGATCTACAACAATAAACTGCTATAATAAAAACAAATCCTCACCTTTTTGAAGAGATTTCAGCACTTTCCATATGAAGAACGGCACTAAAAACGACAACGCCTGAACTGAGAGCAGAAAGGGAGACCCATTGAGGGTGTTCGATTGCCTCGATGGTATCGCCAAAAATTCTTGGTCTTCCGATCCGTAGGCGTACAAAGTTGATGACCCGATACAATACTGATTTACATATTCGGTCATAGGATCGGTGAAAGCGGCCGGCGTCCAGCACCGGGCTTGGGCATTGTACGTCACCAATAGGCAAACGCCGGCCGAAAAGAGCAAAACCAACGGAGAAATTGAGAAATTCAATTTTTCCGTAAAAGCGAATAAATGTTTGGCCATTTTAATTTCGTAAAACTTGAGAAATGTTTTCTTCTTTTTTGAAAACTTTCACGGAAACATTGATAAGCTTTGCTGCGTACTTCACCTTCTGTTTTTAATTCTTTTTAGTGCGTTATCAGCATTTAGCCAAGCATAATTTTTTTGAAAAATAGGATAAATCATAAGATCATTAAAAGTTAACGCAATATAATTATCTGAAATTTACCGTACCAAAAATTTTTGATGGATATCCGAGGCATAAGTATCAAATTTGACTTGAAGGAATCAATCTCGTGACTTGCAGTCTGTTTTTGTTGTAATGCTTCTTAATACTCGAACTAGAAAACAAGTATGACTTCTGTTCCTGCCAAACCAGACGTGTGTGTAGAATGCACACAAATTTCACGTCAATGGCGAGCTTATACTTAAATTCAGCAAACAATGATGTATACAGTTTGTGAAATATCAAGATTCACGAATTATTCCTGATATTGAGACGATCTATTATCATCTCTCGGCATACCTTAGTCAACTATTTTGAAACTGTCCGATTTTCTCATGTTTATATTCTAGATTTAAGACACAATTGAGATGCACTAAATTCAGATTCTATTCCGGCGCCTATTCATGTAAAAAGTTCATTCGAGAACTCAAATGATTTCAACATCGAAACTATTGTCTGTTTTTCTTTAAATGCCTCTGAATAATGAAAGTGGAAAGCAAGTAGTACTTCACATTTTTATGATTTTCTGCTAAACCATAGATCAAATATTATTGAAAATTTGTATAACATTTTTAAAATTTTTAAGTGAAAAACCTCACTGTTAAAAGGATTTCTTAACGATTCTAATGACAGCGTTGATTTTGGTCGTTTTTCAACAAGGAGGCATTTTATAAAAAAACAGACTATACTACACCCAAAAGTTTTTCCTGCAGAAATTATGAAATAATTCACCCAAAGTGACTGTGATATCTGACTGTTCCGTTCATCTAAAAGTTCAAATTGTTATCGAGTTTTAAGTATGATTGATTTATCAACGGAAATAGAAATTAAATTCTGATACAAAATTTAATCAAATAATATACAATGAGTTTATGAACCCTTGAAAATACTTTTTCACACTAGAAAAGTAGCCGCAGGAGTTTCAGGCATTGCGATTTATCAAGATTAGCTAAACAAAATTTTTGTCAGAAAACAAAGTGAAACTCTATTAATCTTTTATCGATAGCCTTTTAACAATAGTTAGTCAGCCTAGAGTTTTCTTTTTTTTTGACAGATTACCAACTATATAGTTTTTTGTATTGTACTTCACTTACATAATCACAGTAACTGCCAAGCTGTACTTATTTACAATAAACCACAGCTTTTGGTGTTATTTTGGCCCTATTCGAATAGTCCCAATACCTCATTGACTGATGTCTTCTCATCGTACTGTAAGGATGCTTTGCAGACAACGGAGACTTTAAATGTACTGAGCAGTAAATTTTTATTTTATTCGTGACTTCAACAATGGTCATTAGCAAACCTTTGGTGTATACCTATGGATTCCGAAGAGTTCTCGTGAAATCCTTCTCAATAAGACAGCAGTATCCTCCACAAAACTTCTCATCGTGTATTTTGAGCATTTGGAAATTCTGGGGTCGTTCTTATATTGAATGCAAATAATATTTGCCTCTGATATCTATCCTGATTACTCTTATACACTCCATTGGAATTATGGCTACGCAGCTAAGTAGCCATATAAGGTAAGCATTTCTGAATTACATTTGCGAAAAGTTTTTGTGTAGTTAAATCATACCGTCTATTGAAGCACACTGCACATACATTTATTGTACATGTAAATGACACTATTTATTGTACATGTAAATGACACTGATTTAAGAGTACGTATGATCAGAAGAATTACTATCTTGTTCACATTCGAACGGTTCTTTTTCCTTCTTCTTCCCGTTTTTATCACCGACCGCCAATTTTTGGTCGGACTTTTTCACCGTCATCCGACTCCAAATGACCCGGACCGGTGCCTCGGTGTGTTCTTCCGATCCAATGACGCAAAAAGCTACGCCCACAATCAATCCCACGATGGCCACCAAAATGATATACAAGGCGAAACTGTAACGGTCAATATCGATCGAACAAATCACTGATCCGACGATCAAGAGGCAAAGGCACATCACCAGAGATAGAAGTAAAAAAGTTCCCATTCGAATATAGCGAAAATCGCATTAAATATTCATTGAGTCAATAAAAATTATGAAAAATACAAAGCGGAACGTTGAGTTACAGCGGGGATGATGCGATCCAGAAGAGCTAATTTAATATTAGGATACTTCTCCGCTGATTTTTCATATATGGTAACCTGGAATCAGTTATATTAATTAATGATTAGTTCCTGGTGAATGGATGAGTGGTAGAAATTATTAATGAAGTGTGGTCGTTATCGATTATATGAAGGAATTACGACAATTAGTTTTTCCGGAAAGCTTGATAGGAAAGCAGAATCGATGAATCTAACCGACTATTTATTGGAAGAAAGCACAATAGCAGCGTGTTAGAGAATACAAGGCTAGTAGAAAAAGTTCACTGAAGCGTAGTATATGCGGTGAGATTGACCAAAAAATAGTACGAGAAATGCAATGAAAAAAGGATAAGTTGAGTAATGGCAGAGAACATAAGTTCAGGCACAGAAAAACGAAGTGAACTTGCTGCTGAAAAATAGTTTCGTTTTGAATAATCACTATTTATTGCCTTCGCATTTTTAATTTTCACCCGTCCTATCCCGGTCTTTTCTCATCATTTGGTGAAAATTTGCTCCTCAAAAAAGAGACTAAAAAAATATCGTACCTTTACTGATTGTGTGGACGGTCGACGGCCGTACAGAATAATTGACCATAGCCTCTGTTTGACTGTCAAATGTGGTCGGCAATGTCATATGGCGGAAAAATGCCATCAACTGAGCTTTTTTGGCGTCATATTCGAGCTATGCAACAGAATTTAAGTAGAAAGTATTACAGTAGACTGCTTACATGAGAAATAATTTCCCGTCATTTCTACGTTAATTAAATTTACAACATTTGCCTCTTTCAAGTTCGGCACTATTTTGAGACTCAAATCGAAATGGGGCCCACGATTTAGCAGAATGCATCTTATATACACGATTTCCCTTCTTTGCAGTAAATAGAAATGAAAAAATGGACGTGCAACTTTGATGTAATACTCGTATGAATGGGGCAACAAATGATTCAGGATAGTTGGAAAAATAGTGCTGATAAAGCACACTGTGACGTTGAAACTGGAGATGAACAGAAAGAGTAGAATGACCCGGAAAATGGGTGGCTGAGTAGGATCTAACGAACGATTCTAAATTAACCGTTATCACGACCTACTGGTATAGATTAATCAGAACGGGGGCATAATTAGCACACGGTCGAAGAATAAGACACCGGGGCAATAAAAATTTCAAGAATATCAAAGCCAACGCATTAACAGCAAGGCAAAGAAATTAGCCGTGCGTAAGGCTTGATAATATGCAAATTGGTTCTTCAGGCCTAGGAGCGCATTGGAAGTGTGCCAAAAGGGGCATACTGTTTGATATCACCAACGCAAAAGAGAACGTGTGTTGCTTGTTGGCCTCAGAAAGCAAATATATTCTGGGGAGAGAAGCTCTAGAGCCGCAGGTAATTTTTCTCCCTCTCTCTCTGAAGTTTTAATAGAGTAGGCTTCTTTGAGAGAACAATTTACTGAATTTTTGCATATAACTTCAATCATCCGGCAACAAATACCAATATCCATTTCAAGATCTAATTTACCCAAATTTGCAGATCTAATTTACCCAAAGAGGGAATCAGTCACTCTGAAGCATCGGTTGTCGAACAAAGCAAGTAAACAAAATTCTCAAAATTGGGGAGTGTTGAAAACGACTTATTGGCTACACAGAACAAGTAAAATGATCATTTGAAGAAACTAGCGTCCTTCATTTTTGAAGTATCATATACTTCATCCTTTTCTTAAGGTGAACAATAAGAAACTGAGTTACAAGGAAGTGTTGATATATAATATTCAGCTTAAATTCTTCGTACAGACGCTGTTATACAAAAGAATAACATTTTGAGTTGTTCTTAGCACTCGTTTGCATAACATCTCTTCTCATCTCGTTCGCGATATCGACCCTAGAATTCTCTGCTCGCAGAAATAACGCTAATCAAAATTTCCTAAATTCATGACAGTATAACATGAAATAAATTTGCATCATAGGTGGCGCGACAGCGTCAACCTATAATATACTTGGCCCCCAAATTTCATGTCCCCCCTAGAGCCAAAACGGTAAGAGCTAGAACGTTCGGGTTTTTGCATAATATCGGGCATAGGAGCAAACTATGGGGTGCCTTTTGTCATTTCGTCTCTATCTGCAAGTGGTGCTCGGTGGGGCCCCAAAGGCATGCAAAAAACGCACTTTTAAAGGGTCCCCAGTTCCGCCATGCCTCGCAATGGGTGTGCCATACCCAAGACCTAAGGATTGGGTATGGCACAATTGGGGCTGCAATCTCAAATGCGATTTTTCCGTTTTTTAAAATACGGCCTCAATTCAATTATATGTCCCGGGAACCGCGAAATTCGGCAATTTTGTTATATAATACTTACGGCGTCAAAAAAATAATTTTTTGCAGCATAATGCACTACAGTGCCAGATTTTTTTGGAGTTTCAATTGAACCGGTAGCCTTATTGAGATTTTTGGGGTGCTAAGGTTTTCGATCATGTGGAATTTGATGGACGCGGTCACTTTACACGAAAAATTATCCTGGGTGTGGACAAGGATATTTTTGTGATTATTTGGGGCAAGCGGTTTTGAACCACAGGAAATTCAATGAATGCGGTCACGTTACACAAAAAAATTATCCTGGGTGTAAACAAGCATATTTTCGTGATTTTTTGACGGAAGGGGTTTTTGACTACGGGGAGTTTAATGGATGCGTCACTTTACACAAAAAAATTATCTCGGGTGTAGACACGTGTAATATTGTGATGTTTTGTGGACGGGGTTTTCAAACATGGTGAATTTAAGGAATGCGATCACTTTACAAAAAAATTATACCGGTGTAACCAAGCGTATTTTCGTCATTTTTTTGGTGGAAGGGATTTTCGACCAAAGTGAATTCAATGGATGCGGTCACTTTACACAGAACAATCATCATTTATGCAAATGAAGGTACTCCCATGACTTTTGGAGGAACGGGTTTTAGGCCATTCGAGACGCGATGGACGCGGTCATTGGACACAGTCACTTAACACAAAAAATTGTTCTTTGTGTAAAAATAGGTAGTTCTGCGGTTTTTTGGGTTGAGCGGTTCTTGATTATGAGGAATTCAATAGAAATGGTCACTTTACCCTCTGTTTACAACCTGTTTCAGGTTCTCTATGGTTCACACATCTTTTACTTTTACCGAAAGTGAGAATTCGTGGCTTGAAGATTGTTTTTATTGTTTCTTTGATGTGAAGATGACAAAATTTAAAACTTCAATGTGCTTCTACAAAGGTTTTCATGGATGGCTGAGGCCCACTAAAAAGAGGTGAACTAGTTTATTAGAAAATGCCCCGACGGGCAGAAGAAAGAAGAATATACTTGCTTGAATAGTTTACAAGCTAGAAAAAGAAGTGGACAAGATTTTTGAGAACTTGGGTTAAAGTTGGAAAAAATTAACTTTCGTTATATTGGATTTTCATTCTTTCTCAAAAAAAAATTTTCATGTCTGTGGAAAAGTATATTTTGCAGCTGAGTGCATAAACACACTTTCCAACCAAACATGTGCATCTCCGAAATTTTGAAAGTTGACCGAAAAATTTTTCTTCATAACAAATTTTCCAGTTTCAAAACCCTTGAGGCAGTCTGCACCCTCATGTCTCTCCTCACATATGTCTGCTTCCAACTGTGTTGAACTTTTTTACTGAATTTGGTGTCAGCATAAGGAATCAACTGTGGGAAAGTGGCCCATAAAATCCCACTCAACTTTTTTAGAAAATAAGCTACGGCACAAAGTTTTCTTAGAACTGAATCGATTGTGCAAGATATGTTTAATTCACTCATTTTATATAACATATCGTATAGAATTCACTCCGCAAGTTATACTGATTACAAGCTATCAACAAATTTGTTCTCTTCTATTTAACAACTCAAGAAAATTGCATCATTCACAGCTTTTGGATTTAAACTGAAATTTTCAGGATTGCAGACGGGAAGCAATTTCACCCATCCCTGTCGCCCCCATCCTGCTTTCGAAAAAGTCGTACTGTTGCGCTGGGTGTGCGAGTATAGTGGGGGAAAATCGGGTACGGAATTGGGCGCACAAATATAGGCATGGCTGAATCAGGAGCATTTTTGTATGCTTTACCCTATTCTCCCATTTGCAGATCGGTGCCCAATAGCTGTAACCAAGGCCCAGTTGCACTAAAAAGGTCTAAGCTCGAGCTCAAGATAATCTCGAACAAAAAGGCGACTCGGTTTGATCTTAGGTTTGGTCTAATTTGAATGTCATCAGGATTATAATGAGCTCAATGTGGAGATTATCCCCAGCTCGAGCTGTCGGATTGCACTAACATTTTCGCATAATTTTCTTATGTCTAAAGCAAATAAACATAAAAATGTTTGCGATTCACAACCCAAACTAGAACTTAAACCTCAGTATTAGTTAATCCTGACGTGAGTATTGTGGGTTAGTGCAATCAACTTCAAGTTTCTTTATAGTTCTGAAAATGATTTTTTTTTATTTTTTAGCTAGTGTGAGAGGCATTTTGAATTATTACTATGTTGTTTTGAATAATTATTCTCCGCCTCAAAGCGTTCGGTTTAACATTTCTTTACATTTGAAGTCATGTGCAGATAATTTTCATACGCAAAAATTTTACTGTTGTTGATGCCAGGTGCTGCAGAATATACTTTTTTCACAGTCATGGAAAATTTTTTTTGAGGAAGAGTAAAAATCCAATATAACGAATTTTTTCCAACTTTAACCCAAATTCTCAAGAATCTTATCAACTTCTTTTTCTAGCTTGGCAACTATTCAAGCAAGTATATTCTTCTTTTTTTCTGCCCATTGGGGCATTTTCTAATAAACTATAGTCTGTTTTTCTTGAAATGCCTCTAAATAATGAAAGTGGAAAGCAGGTAGTATTTCAGATTTTCACGATTTTCTGATAAACAGTATGCCATATAGGACTGGAAATTTGTGATGATACTGAACTCACGTTTAGAAATTTTTTGAGCGAAAAATTTTACGGTAAGACTTCTATGCAAATGATTTTGACGACAGTACTGATTTGTGTCAGTTTTTTATTTGGAAGCATTTTATAAAAAACAGACTATAGTGTATATATCTTTGTTGTCTTCCGCCATGTCCTTCTAAAAACCGGAGACAATGAGCTGCTCATTTGAGCACCAATTAAAGCTGCCATAGCATTTTCCAAAAATTCACGAAAAAATATTTTAGTGTTTTCGTATTAATAGTACTGATTTTTTCGAAATTTGAAGTTGGTTCGGTTCATGAAAACTGGTTATCATAGAACGAATTTTCTGCTATAGTTTTGAGCGTTTTTCGTCTCTCTTAATTGTTATCTTAACGTATTATAGCTATGCCAAGAGAAAGGACAATGTCAAGTTATGTATAAGAAAAGCCTGAACAAACACTTTCTTACTGATAACGATTTCCTGCTCTCCATTTCTCACAAATTCCTCTTTTCCTATGAAAATCTACATCAATTAGCGTTTTTGAATCAACAAGAAAATGCCACGTTTCGACTGCCGAAAATCGAATACCAGTTGCAGCAGCTTTGAAAACGACGATGATGGCCGGAAATGTTTGGTGGATTTGGAATTGAAGGAATCAGAGAAGTTAGAACAATATTATTTTCCGTTCGGGAAATAAACTGTTGTCTAAATTACTAACAGTAAAGCGTAAAAACACCTCTGAACCTTCAGGAAGGTTAACAGATTCAAGGATAGATTCGAGAGGTTCAGTGATTCATAGAGGCGTTGTTGTTCAGAGGTTTATTTTTTTATACTTTTAATAGTTTGGATGTATACGGGTTGTTGTAAAATGGATCGCCATTTGTCTTAATAATTGTGTCAATTATGAAACCTAGATCAAAAGTATGGAATTAATCTCTGTGAAACTGTGCATACTTGATGAAGTAGAAGTGCGCATTTCTACAAGTACTCTTATATTGAATTTGGCTTCATTTAAAATCCGGTCGAAACTAAAAAACTCCTCGACATCCCCTCAGATTTGATTTGGTTGAAAACTCCAAAAGTATCACCGAGACTAGTAAGAATAAAAGAGGAGAGAACTTCATATAAATTCTAATCTCCATATTCTATAGTCATTTGAGATTATGCTTCATTCATTTTGAAATGTTTGATGCAACAAGATCGCAGCCAAACTTATATTCAGAATTATGAAAGGCTTTTTGACTCTAATCAATAAATTTTTTTTCATGATGATCACTTGTTCCAATCATTTCAAGATTATCGATATTAATTTCCTGATATCTAATAAGGCTGCGTTTTTCGAAAGTTCGCCCGCTGCATCGACCATTTCAAAATGAATGGAGTAGTAATAATTGCACTAGCTAAAGCAGGAAGTACGATCAACTTTCTATTTCTTGAAAGGTGGTGGAATATGATCGGAAAGCAAGTAGTATTTCATAGTTCAGTTTTTTTCTGCTAAACGCATTTGTGAGGTTACTCTACTAACCATCAACATTGTAGAATAAAAAATCCTACTGTAAAAGCTTTATGTAAACGATTTTAGAGGTGATACTTTTTTCAATCATTTTTCAATTTACAAGCACTTTATAAAAGTAGACTACAGATTTTAGTTCATTTTCGTTTTCATATGATGATGGTTTATATACATCCCAAACATCACGCGCCAAATTTATAGATTCGGCAAAATGAGCAGTTTTTCAAAATTTTCTAGAGTTTGGCTTGTGAGAGTACCATATATTCTTGCACTCTGGTGAAGAAAATAACAAAATCAAATCATTTAGGACATGTTGTAGTGGTGCGTCTGACTATTCATTACGCGGCATGCCCCGCACTCACCATCACCACTACAACCACAATTTCCGGACCATCCACGGGGCTCGGTTAGCGCAGTTGGTAGCGCGTCTGCCTTGTATGCAGAAGGTCGAGGGTTCGAGCCCCTCACCGAGCGTTATTATGCTGACGCGCCGCGTGGATATGGGCATACGACAGACATCGTTTCAAAACTTTATTGATCCTTTACTTTTCCAAGGATGTGTGAAAAATCGAAAAAGTCACTACTTTCACAACAAACAAAAATGTGATTTGATAATGAAATTAAAAAAATTATAATTCAGTAGTTGTTTGAATTACTTAATCTTAGCAAGAGTTACGGATCAATGATGATGGACGCGGATAACAGGCGAGTATCGTTCAAAACCGATCCAACCAGTTTGACCTTCGAAAATTTGAACGTTTTCGTGGGCGGCGAAGATGGTGGCGGTGGGTGTTGCGGCAGGAATAAACCGCCACCGAAACAAATTTTGAATGCTGGTGAGACATGTGTGAAATTTGAATATTCGTTAACGATGACAAACTGAAGCGGAAATGTATTCTTTCGTATCAAATTTTGCGCTTTGCTGCTTTTTCGACAGTTATTGAAGGCAGGGCTTGAATTATCGGAAAATAAACCCCAAGGAAATTTCGGTTATCTGCTCATTGAAATAGTCGGATCCAATAACCAAATTTCTTCATATCAGTGGTAAAAGAAACAAAATTTATAAGTAGATTAGTTTATTAGATAAGACAAGATTAGATTAAATAAATCAAATCTAACCTTTTCTGATGAATTTTACTTCACTAGGTATATAATATGTTGGAGTACTTATCACATTTGTGCTTCGGGAACATTGGTCGAATGGTCATTTTCGAATCTAGCGGCGTCAAATCTAGTCCTAAAAGTGTATCATAATATAATATAATTATATTTTCAATTTCTGTAGTGAGTGGGCACGTCGTTCCCGGTCAACTCGTCGCTTTAATGGGCGCTAGGTACGTAATCGAGAATCATTCCTCTTGAACCACAGCCCTAAGTGCCACATTGAGTGCACGTTAGATACCGAGGTTTGATCTGGAATTTCGAGCGATCTCTCTTTTTTAGCGGCTCGGGAAAAACTACGCTCTTGAACGTTATAAACTCCAGGAATTGTAGGGGTTTAAGAGTCCAGGGTTCTATTAAAGTTAACGGAAAGGAAATCGGACGAAAAATCACGGGCATTTCGGCTTATGTTCAACAAGACGACCTTTTCATTGGAACGTTGACTGTTCGAGAACATTTGATTTTTCAGGTAAATAATCAAGGCGGCTGCCGGCACTTTCACCATTATTGGAATTAAATAATCCGCATCTGAGAAGTTTGGAAACTTTGTTTGGAAAAAATCGACCGCATTCATATTTTCAAAAGTGCACATTCCAAATTTTTTCTATATTGTTGATGAATTCTTCATTTAGTTATTTGGAGAAAAGATCCAACGATTCATACTGCAACAATTACTAAATAAAGTTAATTGGGAAAACAAACAATAAAAATTTTTCACACGATTTCTGAGTGGTTCGACTTTCCCTATGATAACTTGAAAATTGAGCATATTTCAAAAAATATACATTTTGGTTGCTTTGAGTGCTGAGTTTCATGGTATCGTTGATTTTGCTTCAAAATGGAAATTTCGAGCGGCTCCAATATGCCAAAGCTTGGAAATTGATGATTTGTTGACATTTACCGGTGGTCTTGCTAACCAGGCGTTATTTCGATATTGGAGTGATCTTATTCGATAAATGAATTTTTTTTTACATAAGAGGAAATAGGCTTTCTTTTGGTCTAAAATTTACAGTAGATTATTGCATATTACAACCTTATAATAATTTAAAGTGTCGAAAATGAACTGTTGAAATTAGAAAAATTTTGTTTATGAGCCCTGCCGACCATCTTCCCGTCGGATGCCGCCGAATTTTATTTTCATATTCTATTGCTTGTGTATCGACAAAATTTTCATATAGATTTTTGTACCGAATGGGGAACTGTACAGCTCATAAGAAGGCATACCAATGGAAATCGCTCAAAAGTCACTGCGTTTTCCAGGTGCCCCGTCGCAAAAAGTTTAAACTGTCAAACATGAGAAGTAAAAAAAGAAAAAAATCCTGTTCACTCCAGAGGCACTCCCGAGCACCTTCGCCTGTGATAGAGTGGAATTTTAAGCGGGTCTAAAGTATGTTCATCTTTTATTCAACTTGATGTGACGAACTCGGGTTTAACTCGAAGTCGAGATAAACTCGCACATAGCAACCGGCCCAACTTCATCAAAGTTTGAGCACAATACAAACTGAAAATCGCATGCGATTTGCTTATGAGCCTTTAACATAATTTCCATTCTCAATTTTTTCAAGTGAGTCCCGGATTGCAAAATAATCTGTACGAATCCGCGAGAACATAATAAACCTGCGTCGTAGGCTTAAATCTTTCTTTCTCAAATTGTTCCAACTGCTACAGTCAACTAGAGAAAAAGGGTATCCGAGTACGCAGGTTGTTTATCATTTGCATGAACATCTTTCTGCGCTACGAGGCTTATTCGGAAAAATAGATTATAGATGATTGAGTAGTATTCTATTACGACTGATTGAAGTATAGACGGTTTTTTTGTAAGTTACAGTGCAAATTTTGCCGGATGCAAAAATGACTATAGTTTGTCATAAAGAAAGCTTCTAAAAGAATAAGCAATGTCCTCATAGTTAACACAAATCTTTTGCTGTAGAATTTTTTGGTTTAGAAATTGTTGAGGTTTAATATACTACCAGATTTTTAGTCTTGGACATACGGTTGGCAAGAAGTCCTTCAAATAGGAAATATAATTCGCAAAATTTATTATTCAGGAAAATTATAGAAAAACAGACTAGTGTGTAACATAACTCAGCTAGCTCAGGGCAATCATCGGAAATATTCAACATGACTTTCTGAATTGAATCAAAACAGAAATAAGGCCGTATTTCATGATTTTGTAGATGAAATACTGATTTATAGGCCCAGCTTCGACTACCAAAATCTATGAAACGATCCGACAAAGTTCGACGTGTTGATGAAGTGATTTTCGAGGTAAAGTTTTAATCTCCAGAGAGAGAATTCGTTATTTTTCTTGGCCATTTTCTTTAGCTTGGTTTGTCGAAATGCAGAAATACAAAAATTGGCTTACTAGGAGTTTTTAAAGGAATATCCGGCGGTGAAGCCAAGCGATTGGCGTTCGCATCGGAAGTGAGAGATTTAAAACCTGAACTGGTTAATTCGGAGATTCCCAAATTTCATATATTGACGATATTAGATATTGACCAATCCGTCTATATTATTTTGCGACGAACCGACAACGGGACTGGATTCTTACATGGCGCAAAATGTGGTCAGTGTGCTCCAAACATTGGCCAACAGCGGCAAAACTGTGCTCTGCACTATTCATCAACCTGCGTCGGAAGTTTACGCCATGTTCGATAGGTAAATTTTTTACCTATAAGAGAGAAAATTCTGTCGGACTCCCGATATAATATTACAATATGACTCCCGATATAATATTACATCATTATGCACTAGCTGTTCATAAAAGAACAATTTCCTTATTCATCTTGATCTCCATCACTGTTTGTCTCTTTTCTATCATTATTTTTTCTTTCAACCAATGGAAGTACAATACGTTAATTTTTATAGCTATTCGTATCTAATCAACTTAAAGTGTTCATCGATCCGCGTACTATGACTTAAGAGTAAAAGTGAAATTCTCCGTCTGTTAAATAAATATAATTATTGGAATGAGCAAAGTACAGTATATTTAGCGTAGATTGTCATTCAATTTTGAAAAATATTCCCTGATCGTTTTATTGTAGTTATGGGATTTGAAGTTAGGTGGTGTGCAAGATAAGAGGGAATCGTTTTACGAAATTTACATCTTATACAAAAAATTATGCGATAAATTTCAATTACAGCTGCCGGCCTGAAGAAACAACTGTTCAAATATGTTGTTAGCATGGCAAAATAGATGAGCACCAAATTATTCTGGAAGCGTGTACATGTTCATAAATAAAACATTCCCCTTTTGATTATAGTCAAGTAGTTCAGGCTTCAGATGATCTGTCACAGGGAAATGAATGGATTTCAAGGCACGCCGGATGCGTACGCGACTTTATATTACGACCTATTGTGTGTCATACACATTGTAAAAACCAAAAATTAGATAACGAATAAAAAATATGTGGACATAGAAAATATGCTCCGTTGAGGGGATATACAACAGTGATGCAATTTAATTCCTGTGTTGGGCCACCCTGAATACGTACATCAATTCTTCGATTGAACGCTTTGAAAAACTTCAAGACTTAATGCTGGAAAATCAACAACCACACTTTTCACAAATTTTTTTCCAGTTGTCGAAAATTCAAAAAAAATGAAAAGATCATCATCCAGTTGTATATTCAAACTAGTTTGCCCCTACCAGGGTCAATTCAGGGTCAACGAATAGTCTATTTTTGAAATGCCTGTAAATTTAAGCGTAGAAAGCAAGAATTATTTCATATTTTTGCCATTTTCTGCTAGGCCATAGGTCACATCGGACTGAAAATTTGCTCAACTAGCCCTCACAATTTTTTGCAGTAAAAGCATTGTGTATAAAATTTCGATTGTGGTCTTCATTTTTCTGTGTACAATATTTTATACAAAACAGAATAATGTTGGAAGAATAGGCAAGGAAACTACCGACTTCTAAAAATTATAAAAACAACTTAATAAACAATTTGCCTCAGCGGCCGTCTTTTGACACTAGGCGATCAGGATTACAACTTGAAAAATTTGACATTGTTGACTTGCGATGCATGGTGATCACTTGCTCAAGATTTCTTTGAACTTTTTTGAGTTTTGAGTTTCACGTGAAAATGAATAGAATACAGAGTCTCCCTGGATCAATGTTTTCTTTTCATACTATGCAAACGTTGTGAAAACTTGAGCTTTTGCTGACAAATATGCGCTTGAATTCGGCAACCAAAACTGCCTACTCTGCTAAAACAGAATCGTTCCATCCTGATTTTCATAGTTTTGTAATAAACTTGGTCATGTATTTTGAAATTCAATTCTGAAACAAAGTTTGCTATCCTAAAAACAACCCCACTTTTTCCGAATATTTTTTCACATGCTCATATTTCTCATATTTTAATATTTCTTATATTTTCATATTTCTTTCTTAATTTCCTTCTTTCTCATGTTCCATACAGATCTTGTAATCCCGCTATCAGTTCCGATTCCAGATTTCCAAAAATTTGCAATTATCTTGCGAGCTTTCCCTAGTCGATATCTTTGATTGAGAATAGAGCTGGTTAGACTTGACGTCAGAAATAAATAAATCAAATTCAGCAGTAAACAAAAGGAAGTGTTTTTACGAAGTTGCTTATTAGCGTCAGCATTAGATTATTAAAAAAAAGTTCAACCAAATTATTTCACCGCAGAATTTTATTCATGGCGGAAGGTCGGTTAGCATATTTCGGATCCAACAAGGACGCATTGACTTTCTTTGCATCTCTGGGTTATCCGTGCCCTACGGATTTCAATCCTGCGGATTTTTTCGTTCACACGCTAGCTATTCAACCGGGCAATGAGGAAGAATGTCGTGAAAGATTGAACGTATGGGAGCTACAAATTCAAACGTGTACACTGTGATATACTGCATTTTTCGAATTTTTGCTTCTTGTGCAGAACATTTGCGGGAAATACGTTGAATCTGAATATTACAAAGAAATGTCGAACTTGATAGCCTGCAATCAACAAGGAAGTGGAGAGGAAACGGTATGATTGATTACTAAAGGCTATTGTAGATGCGTATTTTTTCCCTCCTGTCGGTCTCGTATAAAAAATTTATCGAAGTCTCCAATTTCAGAACAATATTATGGACATGGAGAAACCGCAAAAAACTTCAAGGTGCGTCAATTGTACAATGATTTCTACTCACATACAATATCAGGGTGTGTTCCACAATCACACTGCCCGTCATGAAACCACGTTGATTATTCCAGTAAAAAGACTTCGAAAAGACGTATAGTATGCGAATTTCAGGGTGTTATTTTTGACACTTTTGCTAATAGCGCATCATAGGGAATCAGAAGGACAAAAATGTGATGAGAATGAAAAGCGGAATCAAAATTCTTGACACAAGGTTACGATTTTTGAAATCTTGGATGGAAAAAAAGAACCCGAAATATAGTGTAATAGTTTATTTGAAAATGCCCCGATAGGGCAGAAAAAAGAAGAATATACTTGCTAGGATAGTTGCCAAGATAAAAAAAGGATTTGAACTAGATTTTTGCGAACTTGGGTTGGAGTTGGAAAAAATTCACTCTCGTTATATTGGATTTTCATTCTTTCTCAAAAAAGATTTTCCATGTCCGTGAAAAACTATATTCTGCAGCATCGTGCATTTTGTCCTTCCCCTGGCATTAACAACAGCAAAATTTTTCTATATGAAAATTATATGCACATGATTTCAAATGTAAAGAAATGGTAAACCAATAGCTTTCTAACTCCCGACCGATTCAAAACTCCTGGCTCTTGCACTAGCTGAATAATAGTAAGGCAGGCATATTATAGTCATTTTCAGAACTATAAAGAAATATGAGGTTGGTTGACTCTAACCCAACATGAGGATAATCTCAATATTGGAATTAAATTGTTGATCCTGAGTTTGAGCTAATCGTACTGTCAAAATTATTCTCTTCCAGTGCACCAACAATACTCACTTTAGGATTAACTAATACTGAGGTTTAAGTTCGAGTTTGGGAATTGCACAAATTTTTGTATTTATTTGCTTTAGGGATAAGAAAATTATGCGAAAATGTTAGTGCCATCTGACTGCTCGAGTTGGGGATAATCTCGACGTTGAGCTCGTAATGATCCTGATGACATTCAAATTATACCGAACTTGAGATCAAACCGAGTTGTCTTTTTGTTCGGGATTATCTTGGGCTCGAGTTTAGACCCCTTTGGGGCAACTTGGCCATGGTTACAGTCATTAGGCACCGATCTGCAAATGGAAAAACAGGGTAAAGCATACAAAAATGCTCCTGATTCAGCCATGCCTATATTAGGGGTGTGCGCCAAATTCCGTACCCGGTTCTCCCCGACTCTGCTCGCAGTCCCACTGCAACAGTACGACTTTCTTGAAAGCACGACCAGAGTGACAGAGATAGGTGAAATTGCTTCCCGTCTGCAATCCCACAAAAAGCGCTCTTTCTGCTAATTTCAGTTTAAATCCAAAAACTGTGAATGATGCTATTTTGTTGAATAGTTAAATAGACGAGAATAAATTTGTTTATAGCTTGTAATCAGTAGAACTTACAGAGTGAATTCTATGCGATATGTTATATAAAATGAGTGAATTAAACATATCTTGCACAATGGATTTAGTTCTAAGAAGACATTTTCTAAAAAAGCTGAGTGGAATTTTATGTGCCATTTTCTCACAGTTGATTCTTGTTTTATTGACACTAAATTTAGCAAAAAAGTTCAACGCAGTTAGAAGCACACATAAGTGAGGGAAGACATGGGGGTACAAACTACCCCAAAAATTTTGAAACTGGAAAATTTGTTACGAGAAAAAATAGTTGGTCAATTTTTTTTTTGAATTTTTTGTCTCAAAAAACTCTAAAAACCAAGGTCCAGCCCTGTACTCTCCTCGAAATTTCGGAGATCCACATGCTGGGTTGGAAAGTGTGTTGGTGCACTCAGCTGCAGAATATACTATTTCACAGACATGGAAAATTTTTTTTGAGAAAGAATGAAAATCCAATATAAGGAAAGTGAATTTTTTCCAATTCCAACCCAAAACCTGAAAAATCAAATTCAATCCTTTTTCTAGCTTGGCAACTATCCTAGCAAGTATATTCTTCTTTTTTCTGCCCTATCGGTGCATTTTCTAATAAACTAGTTCACCTCTTTTCAGTGGGCCTCTACCATGCATGAGAACCTTCATAGAAGCGCATTGAAGTTTTAAATTTGGTCATCTTCACATCAAAGAAACAATAAAAAATCTTAAAGCTACGAATTCTCACTTTCGGTGAAAGAAAAAGATGTTTAAACCGCATAGAACTTTAAACACGTTGTAAACAGAATATAAAGTGACCATTTTCATTGAATTCCCCATAAACAAGAACCCCTCAGCACAAAAAAACCGGTGAAATACCTTTGTTTTAAATACACACAGAACATTTTTTTGTGTGAAGGGATTGTGTCCATTGAATTCCGCATGGTCAGAAACCTCTCCCCTCAAAAATCGCAGAAATACATTTGAAATATACTCAATATAATTCTGCGTGTAAAGTGAAAGTTCATTAAATTCCCCGTGGTCGAAAACACCTTTCACAAAAAAGTCACGAAAATACGCCTGTTTACACCCAGAATAATTTTTTGTGTAAAGTGATCGCATTCATCAAATTCTTCGTATTCAAAAACCTATCCCCCCAAAAAATTACGAAAATAAACATGTTTACAGCCGAGATAGTTTTTTGTGTACAGTAATCGCATTAATCAAATTCCCGTGATCGAAAACCCCTTCCACCAAAAAATCAGGAAAATACGCTTGTTTACACCCGGGATAATTTTTTGTGTAAAGTGATCACATTCATCAGATTCCCCGCGGTCGAAAACCTCTTCCACAAAAAAATTACGGGAATACGCTTGTTTACAACCGGGATAATCTTTTTGTGTAAAGTAACCGCATCTAATGAATTCCCTGCGGTCGAAAACTCCTTCCACTAAAAAATCACGAAAATACACTTGTTTACACCCGGAGTCATTTTCCGTGTAAAGTGACCGCGTCCATCGAATTCCCAATGGTTGAAAATCCTTACAGCCCAAAAGTCCCAATTAGGCTTCCGGTTAAATTGAAACTGCAAAAAATTAGTAGTGCATCATGCTGGAAAAAAATTTTTTTTTGAAGCCGTATGTATTATATTACAAAACTGGGGAATTTCGCGTTTCCCGGGACTTTGGACCACCATATAATTGAATTGGGGCCATATTTTAAAAAAATAAAAACTCTCATTTGAGATTGCACTCCTAAGATGCTCTGGCCGAAGTATAAAGTTTGGATATGCCACACCCATTGCTGGGCATGGTGGAACTGGGTGGCCTCAAAAGTGCGTTTTTGCATGTTTTTGGGGCCCCACCGAGCACCACTTGCAGATAGAGGCGAAATGACAAAAGGCAGCCCATAATTTGCCCCTATGCCCGATATTATGCAAAAAAACCGAAGGTTCTAGCTCTCACCGTCTTGGCTCTGGGGTGGGGGGACAGGAAATTTAGGGGCCAAGTATATTTTAGGTTGACGCTATCGCGCCACCTATGATATCGGAATTCTTGCCTGCTGCATCATGACGTAAAACATTTTTATCTCTCCACGAGTTTCACATTTATATGCTGGCTGAATATATGATTTATGATTTATATGTTGAAATCATCCCTGAAATCAACGGCCTATTCAGGGAATATTCTACCTTGAGCTGGACCTGGACTCTGTTACACATAAAGGTTTAAAAGTTTAAGCTCGCGGGTATTTCGCGAATTGTGATAGTCTTTAGATGTACACCTTCGTCTAAATCAATAAAACCCTTTTTGAACATGTTTTCGAACCTTGTAAATACAGAAAATTTTAAATATTATTGATTCATAAGCTACACCTGTATATGTAGAGCGGCACTACTGATAACGCATTTTTCAAGAGTCGTATTCTCAAAGTTGCCATAAATATTCAACGATCATGGTGGAAGGCCGGTTAGCATAATCTTACACATCAGGTTTTCATAAAAACATCATGTCACAGAACTTTAGACTACAGGCATAGAAACATTCTGAAAATATTCATACTATATGGTGCATTTACTCCACATTTATATGTTCAGATATAAATCGGGTGCAGTAACCCAAATCATCACCTTGTCAAAGCGTTCAATGCTCAATAACTTCCGTAATCCCAGGGTTCTGTATGTCAGGACGGTTCAGAAAATTGTATGATATTCTATCATTATGGAATGGTTCTTGATCGAAATGCTTTATAAATTCGATCCAGGTTATGGCTATATTCGTTGGACTAATCTACCTGAATACTACCTACGATCAAGAAGGTGTCATGAATATCAACGGTGGTCTTTTCTTCATTTTGGCTGAGTACAGCTTTCCGGCCATATTCGGCGTTATTACGGTAAGATTTTAATGATTGAATCTTTGAAAAGTGTTCATAAATTTTCAATTTCAATCTCATAGATTCTTCCGCTAGAATTCCCAGTGGTCGTACGTGAACATCATAACGGCATGTATCGAGTATTGACTTACTACCTCAGCAAAGTCATTTCTTTCGTGAGTAAATCTAACATGTATGATTGCGAATATCGTGCAACGATTTTCGTATTTTTCAGATTCCTATTTACAGCCTTGACGGAATTATTTTCACATGTATCTGTTACTTCATGATAGGTATGTTATATTCAGGGTGCTAGAAAACTGACTCGTCTAAAAGTTGATATTACAAAACAAATTTGAACACACATACATAATTTTACTCATTTCTGAAACGTTGAGGCACATGATGAAAAAATCAGAGTTCTTAAGGAGAAGGTCAATTTTTAAAACTTACTTTTTTTATGGTCGACTTCAATCGAAGTTCGAAGAATCATCAGTCTTTTAGTAGCGGAAATTCAAGAGTATTTAAAATTATCAGCTTTATTCTCAATTAACTGTGAATTTGAAGAGCATAATTTTCACATATATATTAATTTTATAAAGTACTTATGAATTGAAAATTAACAAAAAGTAGCACCGTCGTCTAAAGTATCTGCACAGAGCTTTTACAACGTAATACTCCTTCAAGAACTTTCTAAAGGTCGTTTAAATTATGCACGCGGGTCTCAAGTGACACGATCTTGTAGAAAATCGAAAAACTGCGAAAAACTACATGTTCAGCATTTTTATTACTCAGAAGTATTCAAAGAAAAACAGACTGTAGCATTGATTCCAATCTTTTTGCTCATTTTATTTCGAGGCCATGATGCCAAAGTGACTTCTGAAGAGAAATTGTACAGGAAGACAGTCCTACGGACTACAGCCATATGAATGTGGAAATTTATATGAAAGTGAAATAGGAAGTCATGATAAAAAACTTTGTTAGTGGGATAGCCTGTCTGAAAAGTATAATTCTATAATTTTAGGTTTACGTAGGACTTTGTCGGCTTTTTTATGGACACTCTTGATTGGCGTGCTATTGGAGCAATGTTCTAGCGCTTTTGGAACCATGATGTCCGCAGTGTCACCTTCATTCGCTTTGGCTGTTACGATTGTCGGACCCATAATGACCGTTATAGAAATGACCGGAGGTCTTTTCATTAATATAGCGTAAGAAATTCAGCTGATATCGGGAGATAAACTAACGATCCGCCAAAATCGGTCGTATTTACGGCAACCAAAACAGATCTGAGGTTATATGACTACTACAGTCTATTTGTTTTTAAATGAGCTTCGGAATACAAAATAGTCAGAAGAAATCCGTGAGTTAACCTGCATAGCTGGCAGATTTTTTTCTCAAGTTGTTCTTTTGACTGTTTCAGTCAACAACAGAAAAAATTTTGCCGTGTACGCGGGTTGCTCATTATTTGCACGGACAATCTCTCTGCGCTCCGAGATATTATAGACTATGGATTTCAATGTCAGTTTATTACAGTATCATATTTTAGATACATTCGTGTTCGAAAGTCGTAGACTGATCGTGATACCATTAAATATGGCAACGCATTCATATGATTTTTTCATGCATCTTGATTAATTTCCGAAAAAGATTCCACAATATTCCGAAATCAAGGAAGACACTGTTGCAAATTTTCATTTGCAATAAAAATGTTTAAAAAATGGTAACAGAATGAGATTTTATAGTCCGTTTTTTTTTAAATGGTAGACGAGAAAACCAAACAAACTTATTGTTATCAATGAAAAAAATTATTTTCGTCCATGAGCTGAAAACAGAATAACTTAAAATTTCCTTCAACAGCCCTGTTAAATGTTAAAATTTCTCGAGTAGCGTTTATGTGTCGACATAATTCTAATCAAGTCAAAAGTGGACAAGCTTGACATTTTGGCCTATCCATTTCCATGAAAAAATTGGGCATCTTTCCTACCTATAGTTTTCACTATATGGAAATTGCGCGTCAAATTAACGCATTTTTTTAATTATCGCTGGTCTATCGTTTCAAATGAAATGGACTAAACTAGCTTCAATCTGATCTCATAAATGCTCTAGAGTGAAAGAAGTATCGGAAATTCAGGAGAAGTCAAATTTTTCTGAAAACTAATAATATTGCTTCCAATAATCACAAAAGCAACTGTAGCTATAAGGAGCAAGTGATCAGCTTTATTCTTGTCTCTTTTTTCGTGCGATGCAGTGCAGCAAGATCCACATGAGATGATTGGATATTGTTCATGATTTTCATATAAGTACGCATGAGTTGACACCAAAGGTAAAATAGTTTACAGTAAATGAATGCAATATGCGGAATCATGCGGTATTCTACTTCCGCAAGCTAAGTGAAGGTTTGAAATTATTTCTGGTTTCCGCGACTTTCAAAAGGCATTGAAGCCATTTTGATTACGTAGTACAAAAATTTCTGTTCTCCAATATTCATTTGATTCCCAAGTGTAGCTTGATCACGTAAGGTTTGAACAACATGCACAGTTTAACGATGCGTTACGGATGCAACTATTATACCGAAGAATAATTTGTGATTTAGGACCATTCCATTCTACTTGTCGTGGTCGCAATACATTTCGTGGTTCCGATACGGGTACGAAGCAATGTTTATAGTACAGTGGGAATCCGTTGCAAATATAAGTAATGCTTTCAAAAAATTCCCCCTAGTTTTTAGTATTCAAATTTTTGTCTTGCCCATTTACGTTTAGCTTGCCGTAACCCTGAATTATCATGTGTGTCAAATGGGGCGGCCGTTTTGCGAAAGTTCAACTTTGAACCGGTAATTACCACGCCTTTAATAAATTAATTCTTTGTTTTAATGATTTAATATAAAGAGAACCAAAAAAAGATTCGACTCAAATAGATCTGAACCACAATATGCTCAAATTTTATCTGATTATCAATTCGAATGCCAATAATTTATAAGTTTCATTTAGGGTACAATAAATAGTGAGACCGGAAGATTTAAGAGTTAATGTCTGTAAGAATTACTCCAGCAACATTATTAAGGGGGATAACCTGAGAAAATTGTCCTGAATTTTACATATATTGTTCAGTTTTTGACGCCGATTATCACGATAACAATTATTTTACATAAAAATCATTTTTCACGATGTTATGAGCATGTAAAGTTGCGAAAATATACAATTTCAAGCATAGTTCCGTCAATTGGTATTATATTTTGTTCGATTTTTCTTTAAATGATAGAGCAGATGTTGCACGATATTTACGTGTCATATTCATGACAAAAAATCGTTTTTCGACTTTTTGCGTGAACAAAAAAAACGCAAAAATTTTAATGTTTACCTGCCAAAATGTTGCACATTGTGGCCGATAGTAACCCAAATAGGTTCGGCTCGAACTTTAAAATTCATCAGCATAGAGAACAACCATATGACCTTCTATGAGCCAAAAATCAGGAAAATACTACCGTTCATTGAGCCATTGTGGCAGACTTTGATTGACTCTCAGCAGATTCTTGCTGACCTCCGACAGATTCGATCACCCAGCTTTGATGAGGATAAGGAAGATGGTAAAGGAAAATGAGAAAAAATGAGAACATGTCATAAAAATGAAAAAAGATAACGGTTTTTCTAAACGAAGTATTCTTGATACCAAGAGAGTAACATTAAAACACGATTTCTGATAGGATTCAACTTAATTGTGATATGTAAAAAATTAACCCTACCTGAATGTTGTGATATGTAAAAAATTAACCCAACATTGGTGTAACTTGATGTGCTAGGAACAAAAATGATATTCTTTTCGTCTCCAAATCAAAGCTCGCACAGCGACAGGTATTCAAAAGTTAACAATTTTTGATTTTTTTTGACATACACTTTTTTCAACTTTCACAAGTTTAAGTACGTCAGAAATCGCGTTCTGAAAATCTACCCAATATTACGCCAATCGATGAGCCACAACTTACTGTAGGATTCATTAGTGTAAAGTACGTATTAAGAATACAGTGGACTCGAAACATAAAATTTTGAGAGCAAAAATTAGCATTTTTTTCACAAACATCACCTTATCTACCGTTAAAGCTCAGAAGCACCAAAAAGTCCCTATACATTAGATAGTTTACTACGTCTTCTACCTGCTGACAAAAAATTACCGGCATTCATGTACTGCTAAAGGGTAGCAGGACTTGTAATCTTATAATTGCATTTTCTGATGAATTTCAAAAAAGAGACATTATAGCAAGTTTTGTATGCTTAATATTAATGCAATGCTCAGTATGCATAAAAATTAAGATTCACATAGCTACAGTACCTTAAAGTTCGGAGAAACGAAATTTTCGGACAAACTATGTGTTGTAAAGTTGCAGCATACTGTTCTTGTAACATATTGTTGCATACTGTGACATCTATACATGTAGTTGAATCATAATTTTCACTCGAATGGTGAATTCTGACACTTGTCAAATTATTTCACCAAATTGATTATCTAATTTTCAATGAAGATTTACTAAGAAGTGGATCACTTAATTTGCAACGAAGACATTAATGTGTAAAAATTATGAATATGCGGAGTAGGTATAAATATGTTCCTACAGCAAGTGTACTCGCACATTTTGATTGTGTCTTTATTCCCCCAACGTCCCTTTTCCGCAAATATCCCGATTGCCCGAAAGTCCATATTCCCTGTAGGTCCAGATTCCCCAAATAATGAATAAATTCCCTATTTCCCCGAAAAATTCATTAGTCCCTACACCTTGAACGTCTCAGTTTCCCGAATACTAGGGGAAGGATGGATCCACTTAGAATCTGGATCCTGAACAGCAGGTTCGACCGGACCCAGATCAGATCTGGATCCTTTATATAGCACATATGTGAATGAATAATCGTGTATATATATTCAATTTTTCAAAATTAACTTATATAAATTGATATTTCCTAGCAGTTCAAGAGATATTAATCGTTGGAATGAGAAGCAAATTAAAGTAAGAGCCCAAATCTTTAGACTAATCTTTTTGCAAGATTCTATCTGCACCGTGCAGGAATGATTGATTTCATTTTTCTTTTGCGCTTTTTATTTTTGGACTTTTTCGATTTTTTTCGTTTTTTTCATTTTTTCGTATTTTTTGTATTTCACATTTGTCGAGACAAGCAATACGCATTTTTTGACAAGAGCAAAATCCAAAAGTAAAAAAGCGACGCCGTAAGGCGCCTTGCGGTGGCGCGCGGTGCCGCTTGTTAGTATGAATAGAAAAAGCGGCGCCGCGCTATACCGCGCGGTATCTCGTGGCGAAGTGACAGGGCCTTTAAGATGTATTGGCCTAGACATTACCTAACTTTATGGTTGAACATTCATTAGATGCGGAATACAACGTTCTATAACGTAGTATAAATGTTTTTTTTTCTCTATTTTGCATTTTACACTTTTCAGCAAGTTTTCAAGTGTTGAAAATGATACAACAAAAATATTTGAAAAGATGGATATTTCCTAAAAATTACTATACCCATTGCAGAAGCTCAAAAAGACCGATAACCTTAAGGCCCTGTCATACATCACCGCGGGGTACTGCGCGACCGCGCGGTGCCTTGTCATACTTCGCCGTGCGGCGGCGCGCGGCGCCGCTTTTTTACTTTCGGATTTTGCACTCTGAATAAAAACTTTTTCGAAAAATTTGCCAGACTCTTGTCTTTTATCGTTTTTGGAGCTGCTAATTGCACTTGGCTTATTGCTAAGACAATATCAGGCCGTCGAAACGTGTGTACACGTATTAATAATTTTTCCACATTCATATCTCCATTGTAAATTGAAATCACAACAAAACTTATAGTCGCTTTTTCTGGAAATGCTTGTAGGTAAAAAATTGGAAAGAAAGTATCATTTTATATTTCTATAACTTACACAGTCTGCTCAACTGATCCTCGCGATTTTTTTACGCCAAAAATCCTATAGTAAACGGTTTGTGTAAACGACTTTGAGGGCGGTCCATTTTTTGTCAAGTTTCAATTTACAAACATTTCATAAAAACGAACTATACATATTTTCAATCCTCGTGAAAATCTATTTCTGAAAACTTTATTAATAATACCTCTGGGATAAAATTACAGAAAAAACTTCACTGGGAAAATTTCTGTGTGCATGGCCAAAACTTGTCAATCATGGATTTTTTAGAATGTAGGATGAATTTTTTCCGAATGTAGCATACATGCACGTGGAGAGGGTTTTGAGGGTATCAACCCCCAGGAGATCTAACCCCCCCTGCAATGATTCAGAAGATGACGAATGAAAAAATGATCAAGAGAGAAGAGAAAGTCATCATGAATGAAAATGATACCGTAGTTAAATGATCTCTCCAAACGAATACTTGATTCAAAGAAGTAGTGTTGAAACTTTGAAAAATGCTGACCAAGCAAATAATTTCACATATTCGGCTAATATAGGTTGAAGAACATGCTGCTTGGATGTTAGAAAAACATGCTGCTTGCACTGGCTGAGTACCCACAGAATTTCTATGTTATGCATGTATTATTAAGAGGCTTGATAAAATAATACTTGAAAAGTGTCATAATTCACTATTCATGTAAAAAATATGATTGAACTGCATATACAGATGTTACAGTATGCATCAGTATGCTATAGCAACAATATATTACAGCTTTATAACACACGAATTGTTCGAAAATTTCGTTTCAGTTGAACTTCGAAAGTGGGACCGCGCGGCGTCGCCTAAATGCCTGCAAAAAATGACAAAAATTCACGTACCGCTAGGGGGTTAAATCTACAGAAAACTGCTATCCTATTCTTGCCGATAATGTTTGATTTGCAGTTTTCCATCAACAAAAATTAGCTTTTCTTGTAATTTTATGTTTCAGATTAAAGGATAGTAAAGCATTGGAAATGAGCATAAATAGAAGAGCACGCATTACAATCTTTTGAAGGAAATAGGCTTCTAAGAAACTACTTCGCGCCATATACTTCAGTCCATTCATATCTTCTGCTTCTCCTTACCTAAATCGTCTGCTTCAGTAGGATAGTAGTAGGGCTCTCTGTGTTCAGGAAGGCGACTGACCTTTTTCCGATGACCAGAAACTTGCAACTTGTTGCATTGTTAGAAACTCCTCTTTGGAAAACTCAAGCTTGGCACATAAGAATGGTAATCATTTCAGCGTCAACTTTTTGTTTGAGGTGAATTCCTTCATCAATTTTTCCTGTAAAATCTGCTTCTGCTTTGTTTGAACGTTTTACACATTATTTGACTTTGAGCACCTATACGTCTTTTACAATGCAGGATATTCGAGTCAACCTTGGATTAATATTGTACCTTTAACCCCACCAAAAGCAATTGCTCAGTTAATAAACTCTTGTTGGTGCACTTAAAATGAAGCTGTCCGTTTGAAGCTCAGTGGCGGACTTGGGGCGGGGGCGGGGGGGGGGGGGCGGCCGCTCCCCCAAACTCATTATCAATATTATGGTTCAAGAGGAACTCAAAACCGAAAAGATGCATTTTGGTGAACTTTAGAAAGTCAAGATCTCAAAATTTTCTGGCGTAATTTATATTTTTTCTAAATAATAATAATTATTTTCTGTCAGACGTAGCCTTTAGCATCAAATGAAAGACGTCGTCTCATTTTGTAATTAATTACAGTCAATATTTCACCGAAAATTAAGATTTTTTATCAATTCACTCAATTGTTTTCTCTCTGGCCTTGTAATTCTTGAAATTTTTCCAACATGAACTTTTGCATTTATAGATGTTGAAGATTGAAGCCATCATTCTGGAATTTTAGAGTTTCTGTTCAAGGATATTCGCGCCGGAATAAGGAACGAATTATTTTTTATGAATCTGATTTTAATTTATTTCTCAACTTTGTGAAGGTTCATTTTCCAGCGTTTCAGATAGTGATAATCCAACAATTTTTCCGCCGCTATGCGCCGGACTAAGAAATAAGTACAATTATCGAATTGAAAATAATTGCAATCATTTAATCGGCTCGATTATTTGATATTTTTTATTGTAGTGTCTGGTCTTTCTAAATCAAAAAAAATCGTTCGTATGTCGATGCAAGTAATTTAACAAAAATATAAAAATTCGAAAAAAAATTCCGCCCCCCTTAAAAAAATTCCTGCGTCCACCACTGTTGACGCTATTAATCGCACATCTTCTAAAAGCATTAGAAAAAATCTGCACTGTAGGGAGCACTAATATTGTAGGATAGGAATGAGCACTCAAAAGTCAAAGAACATGCTCATGCTACAGCAAAAGAAGTTTCTGCCAAGAAAGTTTGATGAATGACCTTGTCTCAAATAAGAGTTTGACCCTGTAACGATATTCAGACTGATGCATAAAACAGGACAGTTTTCAAAGATGAACTAACAGTGCAAAAACTTCTAAGCTGAGACATAAAAGTCCAGAAAAGCTAACGTTTGTTGATCAAGAATTGAAAATCAAAATTTATCAAATAAAATAGTTAGCTGTTTTTTGCAGATTTAACCCCATAGCAGTACATGAAGTTTTATCATTTTTCGTGGGCAACTAGAAGACATGGTGAACTAAGCACTGCATGAGGAAGTTTTCAGTTCTTTTGGACTTTAGCAGTAGAAATAGTCATTACTGTGGAAACCATCAGCTTTTTAACCATTTTTATCCCCTTATTTTCAACATTTTAAATCTCGTTGGAAAGTTTAAAATGCAAAATAAGAAAAAAATGTTTATACCACATTAAAGAGCATTGTATTCCACATCTAATAAATGTTCAATCATAAAGCTAGGTCATGTCCAGGCCAATACATTTCAAGTCTCGTAAATAGACCAATATAGGCCAAAAAATGCGAAAATTCCCAACTTTAGGGTACTGTAGCTATGCGATTCTTAATTTTTATGCATGATGAGCATTACATTAATATTTAGCATACAAAACTTTTTCCAATGTCCCATTTTTGAAATTTAACAAGCTGTGATTCTTCCACAATTGAGGTCACAATTATCAGAAAATGCGATTATAAGATGGTATTTATACTACAAGTCCAGCGACCCTCTAGCAGTACATCAATTTCCGTTATTTTTTTGTCAGCGGGTAGAAGACATCGTAAACTATCTATTGTATAGGGAATTTTTTGGTGCTTCTGAGCTTTAACTTGCTCTTAAAATTTGATGTCTCGAGCATCACCGTATTCTTAATTAATACTTTACACTAATGAATCCTACAATCAATTGTGGCCCATCGATTGGCCTAGTATTGGATAGATTTCCAGAACACAATGTCTGACATACTTAAACTTGCAGAAGTTGAAAGACGTACATGTCAAAAATCGAAAAAATTGAAAATTGTCAACTTTTACCTTACTGTAGCTAAGCGAGTTTTGATTTTCAGACGAAATGAATATCAATTTCGTTCCTAGCGCATCAAGTTACACCAATTATGTGTTTTGGTTCAGATTCTCAGAGGATTTTCTTGGAAACACCGACGATTTTCTGCAGTCTTGACCCTGTCGCACGTGGACTCAGATTTTTCAAGATGTTTTTTGCATGTAATTATTTTGGTTTTCTTGCACACAGTTTATAATTTGATAAATTTCGCAAAAGCAATTCCTGATGTAAAAAATATGAGCTTTAAAATATTTTGGTTTGAAGGTTTGTTTTCGGCAGCAGAATAGTTATGAACTTAGCCATAAATGCACACCATATAAATTCTGTTGGGGATCAGGCTGGACAGAGGATACGGTGCAAATTTGTTTGGTATCTTGATGAGAGGAAGATGGATCTTCTGATATCTAAGTATCATATTCTTCTATCCATATTAGTAAAATATGTGAAATTATTCCCATGGTCAACAATTTTTAAGGTTTCAATAATACTCCATTGACATCAATTATGCTTTGCTTAGAAAAACCGTTATTATTTTCATTTTTATGACATCTTTCCATTTTTTCTCGTTTTCCTTCATCATCTTCCTTATCAATGCTGGTTGATCGAATCTGCTGGGGATCAGCATGAATCTGCCGAGGGTCGATCAAAATCTGCTTGGGGTCCATACATCCCTATGTGCATGTACGTTTGTACCAATATTTATTCTGACCAAAACTACAATGTTAATGAGGTGTTATATTTTGAAGCACTATAGCTCAATAAAAGGTACTTTTGTTTTTTTATTTTTTGCTCATCGAACATATTTGGGTTACTGTAGGCCAAAATGTGTGAAATTTTGATTGATAAATTTTAGAATTTGCGTTCTTTTGTTCATAAAAAAGTTGATGTATAACTTTTTGCATTGAATATAGCATAAGGTTGTAACACAACACCTGCTCTTTCATTAAAAAAAAACCGAACAAAATATAATGCAAACTGCCAGAACGGTACGTCAACCATTTTTGCAGTTTTATGCAAATTTTCGTAAATTTACATGCCCATAACTCTGTGACAAATGATTTTTGTGTAAAATAATTATTGCCATGATAATCAACGTCAAAAACTGAACAACATGTGTGTTAAGGTAACTTTTTTTAGGTTATCCGACCTCGCGCTGATTTTTACAGAAAGTGTCTCTTGAAATTTCAATATCCACGCAAATATAGAATTCATTTCGTCGTTAGATTCGTCTCGGTCCATTTTTACCATTGCCCTTAGCTGTCTGGGCAATTTCACAACTGTATTATTTCCCTGTCAGCTATACTTGCGTTCAATAGAATTTACATAAACATGAGCGATCATGTCAAAATCGGCCACATGTGGTTTCACTAGCCCATTGACCTTAGCGTATCGAAATATTGATCCGATGGATCTTTTTGAAGACGGTGATATTGTCTGCGGCCAACGTTCAATCATTCTGGGCCAAAAAATTCTCGCAGACTTTATGCTCAATTTTTGCTATAGATCATCGATTTCGATAGAATGTTTTGCATGCCAATCAGCAAGTAATTTCCTATTAAACGATATAAATTACACGCAATCAAAATCGGCCCCTGACCAACAAGATTACAACGAAAATCTCAACGACTCATTTTGTAAATGAAAAACGATGTTTTTTTGCCTGAATCACCTCGAATTTTTAAATTTCAGTGAGTTTGAGACTTTACAACTCAAAAACGCTGCAAGATCGATATCTTTCGATGCCAGTGTGTGCTATCAATATTGTAATATTTACGATTTCTACATAATGTTTCTTCTAGATTTCAGCAGGGTAGTCAGGATCGGTGGGCGTACAAATAAAAAATTTATGTTTGGAAAATATGCGAAATTCTCACCACAAGGATTAAAGGAGTTGTTGCAATTTTGAGCTATATGCGTACTTACTTTCTAGTGTTATAGGAAAGCTGGTACATTTGAAGCAATTGTTGAATTTAAGGAGGAAAATGGTACAACCATACACATATTTCAGAATAATTTATCTGCAAATCGTTGGGATCAAAAAGTTGGAAACTTGACACCTCATTTGCAGAATAAATGCGCGATCTACGAAATAAAGAAGAAAAATAAAGCATCTGCTACCAGTTTGGAAACCACCAGGAGACCAACTAAACTGACAATGCACAACACGAGCTCGGAGTGTTGAACAATTTCCATATTTCTTAATGTTCGATAGTTTTATTATCTGAACCCAACCCAAATAAAAGTCCCCGATAATTGACGGCATAAAGCCCAGGAGGCAGTAATTTTTCTTGTGTTTTCCAATCCTTTACCTCTAATATGATCCATAAGCTTTGATTGTGCAATTTCTAGTGAAAAAGTTTCACACTTCGATTAATCCTCCATATATTTTGTGGTGCATTAATACGTTTCCTTTTTTGTAGGCCAATTTCAATAAAGACATGATTCTGATGGTCGTTTTGTATTTGGCTTTCCATTTTTTCGGTTATCTAGGATTGTCTATTCGGGCTTATAAAGCCAGATAAAAAGGCGCCATTGTTTATTTGCTCATGGTTAAAGCAGGCTAATCGACCAGCTTAAGTTAAAAAGTGCATATTTTTCTGATTTCGTTGTTGTTACTATGTCTTCGCTTTTTTACGATTTTACTCGCACAACTTTTGCACACGCATACGCGTCTAATTTGTGGTGCCAGCAGTTGCATCATTACAGCGTTCTTAGAAAGACCAGTAGGTAATATTCTCTGGTCTACCTATTCACTTCCTCCCATCATGAGCTGCAGTGAGCCGGGCGTGTAAAGATCACTGAGTATCAGGCGAATACGTTGAATCAAACTCTCATCAACTCCTGCAGACCTCATTACTCAAACACGCAAAATTTCTGCGCCACCATTGAATGATGCTAAGAACGTTTATGCCCGAATTATTGAGTCTTGTCTTGCTTTCATGATTATCATATCAGGAAATTCAGTTTTCGCCAGGAACATCGCAGATACACTAAAGCCCCTGCTATACTTCGACGGCCGGTGCCGGTTGTCAATTTCGGTTGAATATAAATTTATGAACCGGCGTTAGCCGGCCCTTATGTTATAACATATGAATTATGATGCAAAAAATGCATCTTGGTCTTCTATTGTTTTGCCGTAGGTTTGCAGTAGGTATCTCACTTTTGGGGGTTATATCACCCCTCCTCGTCCACATCTGGTTTAGTGAATTGTCGGAATGGTTGGGAGAGATTTTTTAAATGTTCCATCAGATAATAGGTTAAATTTAATCTTAAATTTCAGCTAAAGAGTTGATATAGCATAAGTTCCGAATTTGAATCCATATTTATCTGAATAATAATTATAATCCTAATCATAAAAATCGGAGAAAATAAACAAACAGATTATTCAGTTTCAAACTACTACCCAGACGGCACCGGATGAAGTATAGCGGCGAAAATTTGCAACCGGCGCCGGCCGGCGAAGTATAGCAGGGGCCTTACACCACATGACCATGACACTAGTTTTAAGAAGGATTACTTCACCTGTGTTTTTTTGGAATTATATCTTTTTTTAAGAGATCAAAAATGATCGGAGGTTGTCCATAAAAGGAGGAACAAAGTTTCCATACATAGGTGACGTAAACTCATTATAGATTTTTTTTGAGTGCATTAGTTAGGAAACTGAAGTGCTATTTTATATTACAAGTTTATGAGGCCATTCAAGTGATCCTTAATATTCTTATAGATGAAAAATTTTACAGTGAAATCTTCGTCTAAACGTCTTCAAAATTAGATATTAGTGCCATTTTTGTTTAGAAAAATTTCATAAAAAACAGGTCAATATGTTTTCTTAATGGCTGATGCAGCGAAGTTGTAGCGCAAGCTGTATTTAAAAAAAGGTGCGCTTATCAACAACAATCAAGACATGTTTCATTCCTGATTGAGATTCCTTAATAACAATTTATTCAATGCGAAGGTTCAAAAGTTTTCTGATCTCTAAAGAGCCTATCCACTCTTGCTGCTCCTACATTTTCAAAATTAGTAGACCATACTATAATAAATTTACAGGAACGAATTAAGCCGATTTTATCGTGACACTTGTTGCAAGATACCGATATGTGTCACTTATGTAATTCTCTGAATATATTTGATTCCAATAAGGGCTACCTCACGCTCGATAGTAGAAGATTAACTTTTAAATCTATAGCCTGTTTATTTTGAAATGGTAGACGCAGCAAAAATCGAGCAAGTTGGTTCACTTTGACATCTTGTTTTTATGCAGTGAAAAACTTTATAACTGTAAAAAACGACGAATTCCTTCGAGACAAAAGGGATGGTCAGAATGATTGAAAAATCATCATGCTTATCCATTTCGTCTCGAACACAACTGTATCTCGACAACAAAGTGTTACTCCACAAATCTTAACATTTTAAATGTTATTGAAGGAAATTTTCAATTATTCTGTTTGAAGCCCATGGACGAAAATTTTTTTCCATCTATTACAGTAATATGCTGACTAGCTTTTCCGTGTTGAATTTATTTGCCTTCCTGAGATCGCTGAATCTAAAGGCCGATGTATAGTATTGAATAGATCCTTAATCCCGAGTTCCTGGCCCGATAAGGATCAGGAAAGGAAAGGACCAGGTGAAGTTGTCCTTACATTAAAGCCCAACTCAGATGTGCAGTCGCTGACTGTCGCCGATTGTCGCCGACAAAAATCGTAGGATTTTTCACTTCTGAATAAGGCTTAAGGATCGAGATGACTACATGGCAAATATTTTACAGTAAGATCAGATATTCAGATAAATCAGTTGTATAAAAGAAGACGACCAGACAGCACATTTTATACATTTTATTTATCTTGGACATTATATTGATTTTGTTTGCGGGTTTTTTCATTTATTTGTCATATTTTAATTCCCGCTTAATTAACTTTTTATAACTAATGTTTTAAAATTTTTAATTTGAAAATTTACCAATCTTTAAATTTTAAATTTTAAAATTTTTGAATTTTTAAATTTCAAATTTTCAAATTTTTAAACATTCAGTTTTATTAATTAATTTTTTAAATTGATTAATTTTTTTAAATTAAAAACGCTGGTATCAATTTAAAAAAACAGCAAATCTGCCGTTTTGTCATAAACAAGCATGGCTGCAATATTAGAACGTGATGTAGTTGCAAAGGATTGCACTTGCGTAAAGTGCGCATATTTCACCAAAAAAAAATAAAATAAAAAACTACTTCGTAGTTGGCTACTTCATCTAATCTTGTAGCAAATTCTTTGTGTTTGCTAATTTCACTTCACTTAAAATTCCAATTGCGGAAAAGTGCAACTATAGTCTGTTTTTTTTGGAATGCTTGTAACCGAAAAAAGATGAAATGAAGTATACATTGCTTGTTCAATTAACGCGCGTGCGCACACTATACTGTATTACAATAAAAAACGCGATAATTGAAGTTATTGACCGAATTGAAGGCTATTTGTTCAGAAAAAAGTTGGAAATTAGAAAAAAAATGAAAAAAAATTCGGGAATCGAGATCGTGATACAATTGGTGTGCTTTGGGAAGGTTAAATCTCAAAATCCGACGCATCGCGCCACAGCTCTGGTCATTTGCTTAGCTTTTTCTGCGCAGAAAAGGTGAGTGATTTTTCTGAGCAGTGAAATTTTTTTTTATCCGTGCGAGATTTTTTTGGACATTTCTCGCATCGGACGGAAAGTATTTTTAGAAGAGTTATCGAGTTGAGTTGAGAGTTTAGTAATAGTTCACAGCCGCCGGTCGATGGATTCCTAACATACAGTCAACAACGATATCGTCTTGACACGAAATTCTGCATGCGTACTTACTTTCACCATTTTTGCGTTACAAGCATTTGAAAAAAACAGACTATAGGACGATGCGCAGGCTAAAGCTGTTGCACATTTGATGAATATTTACTGTAGCTTGTAGCTTTCCCGATCCCTAAAAAGTAGTGAAAGCTTGTACTTTGTTCCCGACGTCAAGAAAGACATCCTTTCCCGATCAGGAAGACATCAGGACAACATTTCCTTATAAGGTCGGGAATGCTGTCCGATCATGATTGTAGAATGACGGATTGTGTCACTATCGAAAATTTAGGGAACGAGCTTTCCTGACTCAGGGAAAGCCATTTTATTGAGGATCGGGACGACTATACATCGGCCTTAACTTCTCACTAAACTAACTGCATGTTTTTCTTTCCAATGCTTATAATCAAACTGGAAAGATGTACTATTTCATATGTTTACGATTTTGAGCTAGATCATATGTCACATATGATTAAACCCTTGTGAATATATACACAGCTGATCATTGACAAGCCTTTAAGTGAACGTTTTATTAAAAGTTCATTGTAAACGATTTTTACGATAGTATTTCAATTTGTCTCACTTGTCGATTTACAAATTTGCAAGCATTTTGAAGAATAGATTATAAATATCATGATTGCCTTAACTACTTTCGAAGTAGCTCCTTGCAGCGTTTATCTGAAAAAAGTTTTCTCCTCTTTGGATGTACCTACAGTGAAAGTCATTGTAAACCCGTGATTTTTATTTCATATAGATTTCTGACTCATCTGGATGTTTTGATCCGCATGTGTGCATAAAGATGTCAAAACCACATTGACGCCTACCCTAGAAGTAATATAAATTAATCCCTGGAGAACTCGAGCTTTTACATTCGTTTGTGCATAAAGAAGGATTTTCAAACAACTAATAGTAGGGTTTGGAAAGCCGAAGTAAATGTCAAAGTGTGATACGTTCATTAGGATATTTCTCATTGAGTTCTTTTGCATTACAGTATCATGTATGGACGACGACGGCAGCTTGTCTTTTTTCTAGATTTATGTCATCTATTTGCGCTTGTTATTTCAGAAATTCAGGAAGTAACTTCAATAACTACTTCAATAAAGTAAATTCAACATGGACCTATTTCAAGTTTTTGGCCATCACATCCTAAAAATTGTGCTTTTGGCCATCACATGCTAAAAAAAGTTGGGGAAACAGTTTTCAAGTGAAATTCAAGATTTTGCATACTATCTGTCGTCCAACATAGACTTACATTTTATATCTTCTCAGGATATCGTTTATACTACAACAGAATTTTATTGTTGTAGTTCTTCAGTACCAGTCGAGCATTTCCCTCTGCTGGGAATCAGCATCGCACGATTGTTAATTTCGACTTGTCTTATTAAAAAAGTGTTAATCATAGTTCGATTATCAAATTTCATATTTTCATCTTATATACTTTGATCTTTTCTAAGAGGTGGGAAATACTGACGAGGGTCCCAATCCTGCGGTGTTTATGGCTTAACCACACAGCACGAAATTTGTCGTCTTGCCGTTACAAATCCGATACTATGGTTTAGAAACATTCCAGCTTTCTCAAGAACATTTGAAATAAGTTCAAAATGCGTAGCTCCGGGCACTTGAGCAGAATAATTATTAATTCATGTTTTCGATGAAAATTCGAAATCGTTGCATATTACTAAGTTCGGTTGTGTCCCCTTTTAACCCGACCGCACCTTTCCGCTCGACTAATAACAAAATTCCTGTTAACCTAACCGATGAAAATTTTTCAGACAATGTTTTGAGAAGGCTTCCCGATACCCGAATGTGTGGTGCAGATCAAAGTGCTACCCAAAAAGTGAGTTTTAAATTATGCAAATGCCAAAAGAAACATAATTAACGTGAAGTCGTTTTATTCATTGAACTCAATCGTATCAAAAAGCTTTAACCTCTTCCAAACAAATACGACAAACGATGTAAAAATTCAGACGTAAAACACAGTTTAATCTGAAGCAAAAGGGCATAAGCATTGAGATTTTCCTATGATTTTGGTCTTCTCATTGTTGAAAAATTCAGCGTTTTCCTACAGTGTAGAATTTGCCACTCCAAAAAATTGCGTTTCAAATTGAATTTAGTTTTTTGGTTGTCGAAAGTAAATGGGCTATATAAATTTTTGAAACTTCAGATGATTTCATATCCCGTACCTTTTTCGACATCTTTGTGATCAGACCTTTTCCACTAGAAAACAAAGAATGGGGATATTCAAATCTTTTTTTATTGCTTTCCCTTCCTTTTATAAAATATATAACGCACATTTTACATACAAATGAATGTCTACATGTATCTATCAAAAGGAAGCAATCAGTGCTACATGCTATGAATGATTCTTTTCCCCTTGTTTTTACTAAAATAATTCAATTTCCCTCGGCGCTAACGTTGAACTTATGGCGACATTTAAAGGCTTCAGGCATCCGTGAATAAGATTAGTAGAATGTAGAAAAATGCTTATCATTCTAGAATGTTGGAATGTCTTTTTTCCGATTGAGTACGGACAAAAGTCGAAAGGTTTTTTGTATTCATGATGTGCTTGTATCTTTGCATGCACATTCCTCCGACAGGACCGATGTTTCTCCAATTACATCGGTTCCGAACTCCGAACTCGATCATTCATTTTTAAATACCTCTTGTTTATGATGTTCCGTGAAACTGAAAAGTAAGGATAAATTAATTTTATATTGTTCCAAGAGTGAAGCTACGAAGCTGACGAAGTGCAACTTTGTGGTGTTTGATGCCGTCAGGGTTGGATCTTGAACTACAGATTTATGATTCTCAGGTTTAACAACTATGTGACATGGAAATATTATAGATTAGTGCGTCCTTGATTCCTTGATTCAGCTATTTCAAACGAGTATTGAACTTCCTGAATTCTGTCAAAAAATTGAGATTTGATGATATAGACTACTTTCACCAAAATCTGGTCTGATTATGGTGTAAATTTTTTTGTAGCTGTTAGGCAGCTGTGGGGTCAACACTATGCAACAGTTCTGACCACAGGCTAACAACAACAACAACAACAAAACTCTCCCAGACGTTTCACCAGATACTCGCCAGAACTTTCACTAAACCTCAGGCAGAACACCTTGGCACGTACCTCAGGAGTTCCTACCCAAGTCTCCAATCCTGACCTTATAAACTCCTTCCCCTACGCTCACAGAACAATACACTTACGGGTTCAAGTTGTATTGGGTAGCTAGTGGCGACGCCAAAATAACAATAATAAACAAAAATATTGTAGAAAGACGATGGCGGCGTCGCTCCATAAAAACTAATCTTTTTTAACACTGATAAAAAGACAGCAAAAACGCGAAACAGTGGCAGAAATAACCTATGCAAATTTATCATTTCTTTTCGCCACTTTTCGCCGCGTCCAACCGCCTGCGCACCGACGCCGGAAGCTGAACACGTGCACCTAAGACCACCTCAACATCCCTCAGCCCTCAAAACCGACCAACGGGAGGTGAAAACCTTTCTGCAGCCTGAGTCTCATACTGAGGCCCCGACTGCATAACAGTTTTCCCCTCGGAAAACAAATTTTTGGGGCTACCCCCTCCAAGATGTGATCCAGCCCCTACCAGGTCCTTCAGGTGATGGCGACCTTGACCAATCCATTCGGCAGGGCACTCCCTTTCGGGCTACCGGAAACGATCACGAACGTAGTTCGGCCTGGACTTTGACGTCGATCTGTGCCTAGATCCGGGGCGTCACCGTTCCTCTTCTCCCATTTCCTGGTTTTTACAACCTCGGTGATGAGGTGCCCCAGGTGCGCTTCCTCCCCGGTCGGCCGCTCGCCACATCGCTCCGTCCAATACAAATCTACTCAGTAAAAAATATTTTCTATAAAATACTTCAAATATCTAATTACGAAAATTTTATAAATGCAATTAAAATTTTCACGTCTTCATCTTTTTCAGGCCCTGAAATTAAACGAGAAAAAATACGAGGGCTATACACGCCCGAAATAAGATGGACGGAAAGACGAATTTCGCCGGGTAACTTTTGGGCACTGGAAACGAGAAAAAAAATTTAAAATTTAAAGCAACAATAAAACGAGATAATATATTTTTTTTGTATTTTGTATTTTATTTGTGTTTTTGTATTTTTGTGTTTTTGAAATAAAATTTGTACGAAATAACGAATTTTGGTCCAAAAGTGATGCGGCTATATGAAATTATTGTTGCCCGCCGCTACCATAACCGCCGTATTGGAAGCTACCACGGCGAGGGTAGGGACCACCTCGAGCTCCACGACCCCTGAGGAATCCCCCAAAAACTCCTCGAGGTTGGGCCGGACGAGGGGGTCCGCCCATCGCCTGACCTCTATACGGTTGCGGATTAACCATTTTGAAGGGTCTACCTTGACCCTGTCCCTGACCCCAGCCTCGGCCATATCCCCCTCCAGTTCCCCTCTGGTACGCGCCCTGAGTGGAACTTACGGAAGATACTCCAGAAGCTGAGGTACTGGACCTACCTTGACTCTGTTGATTAGCATATGGTAATTTGAATACTCCAGGCTGGTGCCGACCCTGCGAGTGAGACGATTGTCGCGAGTGCTGGCTCCTGGACCTGGATGTATCTCTAGGTTGTCTCTCCGTTAAAATGGGAATCTTGAAGGGTTGCCCCTCCTCATCCTCGGCCTTCTGGAATTTACCAGAAAATTTCTGAACCATGTCCGACAACCTTCTTTTCGCTGCCATATCTACTGCAGTTTGTTGGTGTTCCTGCATTCGGTTGGCGTACGCTTCCCTGAATGCAGTACTACCTTCTCCCCGCAGGTAGATAGAATAGTATCTTTCCGTAACAAATGACTTGGCCCGTGCATCAATTGCACCAATATGTCTCGGGCCCAATTGCTGTTGTTCTAACTTTAGCAACACCATGGTACATAAGTATCTCACGGCTGCCATCACTATTTCCGCATCAAAATGATGAAACCAATTTGGCACGAACTTGAGCCAAATATACTCCCAAATGGGCTCAGGAACGTTTACATGATCATACAGGAAACCACCTTGAACATCAAAGTGATCCCCGTAGTTCTCGTAAAGCTCCTCTACTCCATTATTCACTAATGCCCAGATGATTTGGTTCCTATTATCATCTGGCATATCCTGAGCAAAAAATTCGATCACCTCCGGTGTCGAAAAATCTATCCTTCCCTTCACCAAGGGAAACTTCTTATGGACATCCCAGTAGTCTCTCAAAACAGAACTTAGGTACTCCAAAGTTACTTCCTTATCTCTACTTCTCTTGACCGATTTTGTCGGTTCCGACGTAGAGGGTTTAGAAACAACTTTTTTCCCTGAAGCGCTGCTCTGGTTCCGCTGAGAAGTCTTATCCACCTTAGACACGGGCTTAGCCAAAGTACTTTTCGTCGTTGCACTTATCTGAGATGCAGACGATTTACTAGGTACTTTAGCGGAAGCAACCGTCGACTGCACCTGACTCGTAGAACTTTTGGTTCCAGGCATCAGGCTTGTCGGCGTATTTCCAGTCTTGGACTTGGTTGAATCCATCAGTAAAGTTGTAGATCCTGCAAACTTCAAGTCCACAGACGTAGAACTCCCTGTCTGTTCTCCTTCACCATCACTAATTTCAATGACATCCTCTTCATCTCTCCTCTTAGCCCTATTGGCCCTTCGGGCTAACTTTCTCCTTCCTAATCTTTTAATCTGATCATCCGTACGACCTTCCGCTCTAAACTTTCTAACCTCTTCGGCAGTATACATACCTGGTATACCACCGTCCATACTTGGATCTCTGGGCGCTACTTGAACTGTCGGCGTAACCTTGCTGACCGCAGGTTGGATGACCTGCATACTAGCAGGTTGCACCGGCACTTTCGGGATATGATAAGCAGTAGGCGGCTTGGCCGGAGCTTGCACGACTGTAGGCGCTGCCAGAGGCGTCGGCTGCGCCGTAAAACCAGCCAATACCTGCTCCAGCTGCCTCTGCTGCTGATCTAATCTCGCTTTCTGCTCCGCAAGCTGCTTAGTAAAAATCTCCTTCTGTCTCTCGATTTCCTTTTCAGCTTGCTCCCTGAGCCTTGCTTCAATTTCCTCTATTGTTGGACTTGCAGCAATCGTTATCAGATTGCTTTCATCCAGCATCTGCTCTGCCCTGACATCCATTCCAGAAAGTAGACTCTCTGTCTGATCTAGTAAAGAAGTTACCTGTGTTTCTTGATCAGGCTGTATCAACGATTCAACAGTGACCTCATTGTCCACTTCTAAATCGTCTCCTACCTGATTCAAGTCTATGGGGGTGTTGAGGTCTGCAGGTATCGCTTGTTGCTGTGCTTTCGCCGCAACAGGCTCAGCCTGCATCCCCTGCACCTGACCCAAACTACTCATATCAACTCCAGATTGTTGACTCACCGTTGTGCTTACCTCAGTGCCTGTAACCGGCACTGCTGGCTGCTTACCTGTCGGCGTCACTACAACCTTATCGCCAATATGTGTAATCGTAAAACCTGGAGCATCGGACGGCAATATCGGCTCGAAAAATGGCGGCTCGTAACCTGGAACGTATTCCGGTTGATACGCTAACACGCTCTTTTTCTGATTCTCCTTCGTTGCGTCCTCACTCATATCTATTGGGTATCGCAAACCTGGAACTCGGACAGCTATCTGGCGGAAGTAAAACCTCTGATAGCAGTACAGATTATCTTTGTACTGCGGACACTCCGCCAAATGCTTCCTTTTATCTTCCAGTCTTTGCTCCCAGGACTTTGTCTTGGGCCAAAATCGGATCGGCAGAAATCCGAAACGATTTCCCCAACATGTAATAGCATCGCCCTTGGTTGGCGTATGCACCTCCGTTACTGGAAGACTATTCAAAAATGATAAGTACTGACCATACCTATCTCCCCTCCACAACATCTTCAAGAGTTGTTCCTTTCCCTCAGGGCTAAAGGATCTCAAATAGTTGTGGTCAAGGAGAGAGGTAAGGTACTCCTCCGCTTCCTCTCTACAAGCTGGCCAAAACAAATGAAACGTGAGCGGAACTTTATTACACACTGATTCCAAATTCTTAAAATTGTCCTCGATCAATATTTCAGAATAACGACCGATATCCATACTCCAGTGTTGTCTTACATACGAGTCTTTACCATTCGAAACTCTGACTGGTTCATACTCGTGGTAATCAACTTCCAGAGATGTTATCTCCAATAACTGTTTCGTTTCTTTCCTATACCTTAGTTAATTCTCGTATAAAACCATAGATACTGGTTCATCAAGTCTACTGAAACTCTTCCCTTGATTCACCATATCTACCACCTTCTTTGTAATTCGAGTTCTAATCTGCTTTTCCGACAAAGCTTCTTCGAACTCTTCATCCTCACTTACCGTATCATTACCGTCCACATTCTTACTTTTTTCTTTAACGGTATAATCAGGATGAATACCTTTAGGTATACTTACGTCTCTCCCTCTCTTCGGATTTGACTCGTAATGAGGAAAGCTGTACTCCGTATAGCCTCCAAATGAGGTATCCATTTGGGCAGCCATACGGGCATACACTTCCTGTCTCATCACGTGATACATAGCCGATGACTGCGGCTCCTCTACCTCCGGACTTCCACAAAAAGTCTGCGGAAAATTTTCACCATGTATCATGTTAAAAAACCTATACAACCTAAAAGCCATTATCTGAATTTGATCCGCTTTCATCAAATCATGCGGAAAATACTGGAATCCGACCTCGACTTCCATAGCTAACTCATAGTGGAAAAACGCTAGGAAAACCAACAATGAGTAGTAGGCGTCCAGTGGTGAATACCTGATTTCAAACTGCGTCAACGTGTGCCTACAGAATCGTTCACGTTGCGCTCTCTGACGGAAATCAATTTGGAAATAACCGACATCCGCCAGATACAGCTCCGTGAACAATCCTTTCAGCTTAAAAGTTTCCGGGCAAAGTCCCAACTTCCTGGACATTGCCAAAAATCTCCCGTTCAACTGATCTCCTACCTTGGCTACGTCATAATAACGGCCATACGAAGACGTTACTCTATGCTTGATCTCTGGTGTCAGATCAACATCCTGGTGCTTTCTACCTGCGCCATTAACATTCCAGATGGCGACCAGATCTGTAACCAAGTTGTATCCAACGAGAAGCATGTCCGAATCTAAGAGCTCATGAATGAGCGTCCATTCCTTCGGCATGATTGTTGTAGTATCTACAACAAAGGTGTCTCCAGTTACCGTCGAGAAGCTAATGACTCTCGCGAACTCCTTCCCTTTTGGGTTATCAACCCCAGAAGTCGCGAAAACCTTACTCACATACTCTTGAGTAACTTTCTCAGTATCAAAACCGATAATTGGCTGTCCTCGAAACCTGCTCACCTTCAGGATTTCGATCATCTCAGCCACCTTACCTATTTCGACCAATTTCGGTTCCATCAATTCCAACAGAAATCTCCCGAAATTCGTGGCGAACCACCGTTCCAATTCGCCGACTCTAACAATGCGCTTGACATTGTAGTCTAAAAAATTCAGGCGAAATGTTTACAACTTTTTAATGGAAATTTTTCGAAGCGGACACACATCGGTTAGACTCTACCTTCACTACAGATAGTAAGCACAAAAAGGAAAAAGGAAAAAAGAAATTGCAAGCAGGGGAAAATAAGGTACCACACATATATTGGGTTAGTGTTGGCAGATAGTTAAACACAAGTGCGGCCCCGACTTCTACCTTATACGGGAGTACACGCACAGACCACCTGCGTCTTCCATCAATCGACTGCATGCCGTCTCAATCCAACGCCCAAAACGGCCTATCCAACTAATAAATTAAGAATTTCCAAGAAGAAATTTGAAAATATATTTACTAATTTACCCAAAATGTGGAAATTCGTAGAAAATTAGATTAAGATGGAATTTGAAATTTAATTAATTTTGAAAATTATCTACCCCTAGTCGACTAGTTGCTACGCTCCACTTCTTCCCCATCACATAGACGAATTTATTCAACTCGCTATGTGTGTAGAGGAATAATGTAGTTTCGCAAAAAGTCCAAATTTTGCGCTACGGGCAGCTTTGCCACACTTTTTCAAGTTGACAGAACAAATATGTTCCCACTAAACTTTTACAATTGTCTAGGCCTTCGTCTAGACACCCGTGGGCTATAACATCCTGCTTTGCCCAATTAATTTTTAGATTAACTAAGTTTAAAACTTAGGTCGCTTACCATCGACTAGAAAATACCGATTATTTTGCCGCACCTGCGGCTGTCCGTAGGTCACGTGGGGGTCCGTGACCAGATACTGCTTCGTCCGGCGTCCATTGGGGGGCCTGGACATCTCGACCGCTTCTTTCTCAAATTCTTCAAATTCCGCGCTATCAATTTTCGAAAATTTTTTGATAATTTTTTATAAGAGCTGAAAAATCGACAAAGTTTCCGCTTTCGCTACTTTTTGTCTATTTTCACTCTAAAACTCAGCGGTTTTTCCAATTCTTCCAATATTCACAGAATTGGGGGGCAACAACTACCTATTTCCTCCGAAAAAATTAATCGGACTCTGGGAAATTTAAGATTTAGGCCGCGAAAAAAGTTTTAAAATTTTAGGTTTTTGCAAAAAGTGGTTTTTTACCAAGAATTTTTGAAAATTTAAAGATTTACGTGAGAAAAATTTAAAAATACACGATAAATACGTGATAAATACATAAATAATTACAATTAGATACAATTTGTACTTAAATACAATATTGGGGACGAAAAATATGGGGGGGGGGGTAATCATACGCACACACACACGCGAAAAACAGCGCTACGCGCTACGGCAGTTTATAATTATTAATTTTTGAATCTACAGTAAACTGCGTGTCCTTAGATGACACGTCGTTAGACTGCAGCCATCTGCCGGTCTCGTAGCGAAAGTGCTTTAACCTGCTCACGGATACCACCTGCTTTTTCAGCGGCTCTCTCCAGTGAGCGATTTCAAGCACATTCTCTGATAATCTACTATTATCAGTGACAACATACGGTCCTTGCCACGGAAGACCGAGTTTTTTCTGTTTATCGACTTTCAGCAAAACCCAATCATTGACGGAATAATCATGAGCCTTTGCTTTACGGTCAAAAAACTTTTTACTGCTCTCCGCAGCCTTCCTGATATTCTCTGAAATGGTCTCATAAGTTTCTACTAAGCTTTCGGTTAGTATATGCTTATAAGCCTCATAGTTCATTGGCAGAACTATGTTTCTAGCAACACCAATACTAATGCCAAAATTAGCCTCATGACCTCTCAATAAGGCAAATGGAGAACATTTTGTTGAGGTATGAGGTGTGGCATTATACGCAAAAACGACAGATTGCAAATATCTGTCCCACTTATCTGAATCCTCTATAGCAACCTTTCGCAACTGCTTGATCAAGGTTTGGTTAAACCTTTCAACCATTCCATTTCCTTGTGGATGGTAGGCAGTTGTGAAAATCTTCTGACACTCCAATAATTTACAGACTGACGTCATCAAATCAGCTGTAAAGCATGAACCGTTATCACTCAACAATTTCACCGGGGTTCCATGCCTGAACACAATATTTCGAAGAAAACTGTCCACAATGGTTACAGCAGATTGATCCGGAATCATTTCTGCTTCCACCCATTTTGTAAAGTAATCTTGAAATACTATCACATACGGTCTTTTCTCGCTCATGGGAGATATTCCCACAATATCTACAGAGACTATGTCAAATGGTCCTCTAGGAATGATTGGATTCAATGGCGGAATTGTAGCCTTTCCTGGAGTCGCAATTTGACATATCGGACAAAAGCTGATCCAGCTCCGAACATCCTTCTCAATGCTCGGCCACCAGAACCGCTTCTTAATAATAGCAAGGGTTCTCTTAAACCCTTGATGCGTCATCATCACTGCTCCATGATACTGATGCAGGACAACTTTTTTGAGAACAGAGGGGACAACAACTTGATCCTCTGCCTCGCCAAAAGTCTCTCTATATAGTATCCCTTGATTGATATAAAAGTTACTTTGAGACTTGGTGCTACTACTAGCACCTAGTTTCTCGAAGATCACTTTTAGATCTTTATCCTTTCCTTGCAACTTTGACATCAAGGCGTTTGAGATAAGCCCTTTTGGTCTACCATCTTCAATCTCTGGTGCTTCTTCAAACTCCTTCTGCTTTGGTTCAAAAATTCTCTTCACCTCTTCTTTAGGTTTTGCTTGCCCAGGAGGATGTCCTTTTTCCTCCTGCTGCAAGTTTTTTGCCATTTGTCTAGTGACTACCGCCTCAATTTCATATTTCTCAGGCGTTCGATAATTATCAAATTCTGGAGAAATATTAAGTTGAGTTTCATCACTAACACTATAGTTTGAAGCCACTGAAGCTGTGGCTATCTTCACCGGAGTGAAGACTCCTACAGCCTCATCCACTACACTGAGCTACGTACACTGAGCTCCTGTATCGATTAAAGCTCTGGTAGCCGTTTCTTTAATAACTACATTTATGTAGAAGGGAACCGTTTTCGGATAATTTTCCAACAACCTTCTCTCTACGTCCATTGCTTTTCTTCCATATTTCACATGAGCCAAATCTCTTTCTTTCACTTTTTCTAGAGGTGTCACCTTATCCAGGTGAATAATACTTCCGAGAACCAAACTAGAAGATTTGTTTCTACTCTTTTCGCTTTCATCATCCACATCCGTACGGCTTGTCACCATTACGTTATGCGAACTAGGTTGCGACTGGTTCGAAACAAATGATCCAGACTGATCCTGGACGGTACTACCCTGAATAGCAGGTTGACTAGTTGGTGCAGGTAACATCAACTGAGGCTGTCTCTGCAACTGGATGCCTTGCTCCGTAAGTCTGCAGAATTCCCTGTATCTCTCAAATTATGGGTCATACCCGTACATTTGATCTTCTTCGGGGAATCCTACATAATAGGCACCTCTTCCTCTTCCTCTAAATCCAAACTGAGGTCCACCTCTACCTCTAAAACTTCCTCTATATGAAGCGTTTCTGTCACCACCATAATACTGATTAGGCATGCCACGGTTAAATCCACCGCATTGCTGTTGCTGACGCCGGTATGCTAATGTCTTACACTCCTCCGTAGCATGCGTATTATTCTTATGATAAATGCAGTAGGGTCTCTGCTGCTTCAACTGCTTCTGCTTTTCAGCAGACGCAGCCTTCACAGTAGTCAACTCTTTTAAAGCTTCACTCTGAGTAACTTGTAATTTATCTACTTTCTGAACCAATTGTAGCCACTCCTTTGAGAGAATAGCTAGAAAAGACTCCTTGGCCTGCTCCTCGTTAGACTTTTTGACATCACGAGGCGACAGACCAGGTAGCATCTCTTCCGCATTCTCCTCACTTCTCTCCTCTTCCACTGCCTTTTGCAACTGATTTTGTGGTCTTGACTTCGTTTGGTTATACTTTTTAGTACTTCCATACGGAGCATTCCTGACAAAAGCAATTTCCGGGCACATCTCCTCCGTAGCTACAACTTGATTCACTACAATCAGTTTATCTTTGGCTCCAAAAGTAGTAAAAACATTCTTATATTTCTTATCAATCTGAGTTACGGCGTATGCAAGGTCTTGCCAAGTTTTCATCGATGGCAATACATCCTGCAACTCCATCTGATACAACGGACTACTCTTATAAATGAAGGCATTAATAATATTCTCTTGCCTTACTTGATCACTCTGATCTGCATAGACCAGATCCACATGATTGCTCAATCTCTTTAAAAACTCTAAGGCTGACTCGCCTTCTTCCTGTTTCATATTAAATAACTCTCTTTTGAGCATCGTCAAATCGTAAGTCGGCGCGAGATACTTTAAAATATTTCTCCGCGCTTCTGTATAACTTGAGGATGTTCTCGCTATCCTCCTCGCCGTGTTCTGAGACAACCTTCTCAAACACTCCTTTTTCACTTTATCAGCCGTATTCTCCAGAAATTCACTTTCCAGATCAGTAAAAAACTTCAAAGCCTCTGTTGGCTTTATACTATCATGTAAAGGTCTATGTTTCAAGGCCTTTACCACATCTCTCACATCAACTTCAACACTTGAGCTAGAGTTCGAAGTAGATGAACTACTATTATCACTATCTGAGTAATGTCTACTCCTAGCTCTTGATCTGTGAGATCTCTTTCTACTCTTCGACTTTCTCTTTCTTCTCCTCTCCGGGGTAAGGTCAGCTCAATTTGCGGTATCTCTCCAAGGAGTAGGACGAGAAAACCTATCCTCTCCCTGGGACGATTCGTCGCAAATAGTCACCTTCCTTTCCCTCGACCTCCTATTCTCTGAGTAACCGTAGGCATTCGATTGTGCTTGTTCAGCATTCCTCGAACTCTGCGGCTCCTCAGTCCAACCTCTATCTCTACCCAAATATTTGTCTCTATCATCTTGAGACCTGACATAAACTTCCGAATGAACCTCTCTCTTAGGTTCACTAACTCTCTCAACTCTATTCTCAAGGTAAAAAGACTCACCTATCTTCCTCCGCTGATCATCCTCCGACTCCTTTTCCTTGACCTGCGCGCTTTCGATTACTTTTATTAATAATTCCGCGTTAATCCGTAAATCCTTGGGATCGACTCGATCCCTCGGATCCTCTCGTCGACTCCAATTCGTAATTTCGGGGTCGTATCGCCTCGAATATTTGTCGTCGTATAAATCGGGCGGCGCGTCCTCGTAATATTCGTCGTAATTCATGTCCATCATGTTCGACCTCCACGCCGGTTTCGATTTCCGTCTAATCTCCTCCAGCGTCTCGGCCATCGGATGGACCAACTTCGAGGGCGACGTCGGTCTCTCCTTCTCAAAGGTCTGCTGACCTCTGACACTACCACTTACAGTAGTTTCAATCTCGGCTCTCCTAGCCATCTCAAAACCACTTCTCCTCAACTCTTCTTCAACTCTTGCCATTTCGGCAATTCCACTCTCTCTCCTTCCTTCAGTCTCAGGCGCCTGTTCTTGAACCTTTTCTACCGCTGCGTGTTCTTCAGCAGAGTCGAAATTCGAAACACTAGGTTCATGTGACCTAGGAGGAGTCCTCAACGTTTTTCCTACCAGAATACTCATCTTTTTAATTTTTCCGGTATGTGACTGCAAGTAAAACCCAGGAGGTTTAGTTATTTTTCTGGTGGTTCTCCGGTTATCCGTCGTGAGAGGCGTTAAGAGTCCACCACTTGTTAGGCAGCTGTGGGGTCAACACTATGCAACAGTTCTGACCACAGGCTAACAACAACAACAACAACAAAACTCTCCCAGACGTTTCACCAGATACTCGCCAGAACTTTCACTAAACCTCAGGCAGAACACCTTGGCACGTACCTCAGGAGTTCCTACCCAAGTCTCCAATCCTGACCTTATAAACTCCTTCCCCTACGCTCACAGAACAATACACTTACGGGTTCAAGTTGTATTGGGTAGCTAGTGGCGACGCCAAAATAACAATAATAAACAAAAATATTGTAGAAAGACGATGGCGGCGTCGCTCCATAAAAACTAATCTTTTTTAACACTGATAAAAAGACAGCAAAAACGCGAAACAGTGGCAGAAATAACCTATGCAAATTTATCATTTCTTTTCGCCACTTTTCGCCGCGTCCAACCGCCTGCGCACCGACGCCGGAAGCTGAACACGTGCACCTAAGACCACCTCAACATAGCTTAGCTTCAAATGCAGATTTCGAAATCAATAATTGCTCAATCAAAATTTAGTACATTCATCATGAATAAATCTAAATTTTTAGCATGAAGGTTTTGCTTTCAAATTTAGATGACTGAAAAAGGAACTCAAATCAGGCTATATTTATTCATATTAGAAAACTATGTATTATCAATCGATTCATCCGTATTGTTCCCCATTCTGAAATATTGTCTGATAATAACCAGTTGTTGATGGAAGTTGTGTCCCGATGCCTCGACTGTCCCGTTACCTCGACCGTCCCGTTACCTCGACTTAAACCCGTTACATCCACCAATGAATCCTTTTTTCACTATTCCGTTACCTCGCGACTGTGCTACGTATACTATGAATCTCAATACGCTCTAATAGATTCCGTTCCTTCTATCATCTTACTGGTCAATGCTAATGTTTCAATAGTCACATCATCCATTGGGGCACAAGATGGTTGTGACCAACTTCGGGATTGCTAATGATTCAATTATTTTTGACCTCTGTTCTTCCTTTTTTGTCCCCGAGTTTATCACGATTCTACACTGATGGCAATCATTAGTTGATCCATCAGTCAATCTAACAGATTTATTTTAGTGCAAAAGGTAGAAATAATTTGGCTGAGCCCCACTTTCGCATTTCAATAAATCAGTTCTTCTGACCATAATCTTCCATTTGGGCCGAAATTCAACTGCAACTTTATGGATAGTTCAGAAGAAGATTAGATGTAATTTCTTGTAAAATATTGATGCTATAGTTATATGAGAGAAGCCTGGGGGAAAATAATACGAGTTGTAAATTTTACTTTGTAATTTTTTTGACGCCACAACGTAGTCGAGGTAACGGGACAGTCGAGGTAACTGGACTGTCGTATTGTCACCACACTTCAGCAGCAAGGAAAATCTAGGAGAAGTCAATCAAATTTTAAAAAACTTTAACCATCCATAACTCTGTTAGAAATAAGGCTACACCATTCGTCATGCTTTTTAAGTAGACCTCAACAAGAGCTACCAATTAATACCTGATTTGTCACGTTTTGGAAGAAACATATTCCTTCTCACCTTAAAATTTTACTATCTGGAGGAGGTCAAAACTCTCCCCGAACCTCCATGCCCATGTATGGGTGTGACTTTTTCACCTTATGTAATCTAGCTAGCATTCTCAAAATAGAAGACTACGACGTTTTTTCTTTTATACAAGAAATGTCGATCGCAAAATAAAATTAGCAGATAAATTTTAGGGTGTATGCCGGGTTGGCGAAAGTGCCGGGTTGGCGAAAGGACCGGGTTGTCGAAGAGACCGGGTTGGCGAAAGGACCGGGTTGTCGAATAATGTTATAAAAAGAAAGCAGAAAATCGTTTTTTAAAAGTGTACCGCCTTGTCGAATAACGCTTTAAATTAAGTGTACCGGGTTGTCGAAAAAAGCACTCGACATCCGGTACTCATGCAAATTAGGTAAAGTCAGTTTGTAGGATAAAAATAGACATTATTTTGTTGCAATAGAAAATTTTTCTCACAATGTTAAACGATTCTTAATGCTAAAACGTAGTTTTATGTTCAATATTATTATTATTATTATTAATATCATCATTGTTGATTGCAATTTGCAATAATGCAGGCTGATTACGGTGAAGCTGTTTTCAGATATTCAAATTTTCATGCGTCAACTTGTATATTTACTTGGTTGAATAGTATTGCATTCTGAATAAAAACATTTGTTCACGCTTTTTGATCGAAAATATGAATTTCTCTTGAGATCATAAACAAACTTAGTTCGATTCTAAATCACTCAAGAATGTTGTCACTTGTCAGATGCTATGATTTTTCTATCACCGTTTTATTTAACGTAAATATATTGTTGAGGAAACATGAGTTCTTTCTTTAGCCATCCTGGACAGTGAAGACTGAAGATCAAACGTCATAGTCAAATAATGTATAATGTTCTAATGTGTTGTTCGACAACCCGGTACGCTTTTTTACTATCTGTTAAACTCATTCGACAACTCGGAATTTTATAACATTATTCGACAACCCGGTCCTTTCGCCAACCCGGTCTCTTCGACAACCCGGTCCTTTCGCCAACCCGGCACTTTCGCCAACCCGGCATACAATCAAATTTTATAAAAATTTTTGATCAACAGCTGTATCAGGGGATGATTAAAAAGTCGATTAGAATTTGTATATAATAAAAATGGAAAACAAGAATTTTTCATATTTTTACAATAGACTTGAAATTTGTGAGCCTACTCGACTAAATTACAAATTTTTCAAGAAAAATTATACGGCAAAGGTTTGTATAAATACTAGGAAAGCGGTACTTGCTTTTGTCTATTTTCAATCTGCAAGCATTTTGTAAAAAGCGGATTTTACGTTTTGATTCCTGGAATTATCATCAAACTAGCATTCTAAACATGCTGATTGGTCGAACTATCACCTTAATCTATTTTTCTTGGAATATTGTGAGTAATCAGAGCAGAAAGTTTTGATTCTATGTTTCCTTGATTTTCTGCTAAACCGTGTGTCACACGGGACTGAAAATTTGTGAGCCTACTCAACTACTGTTTACTAATTTTTTGAGCCACGATTTCTGATAGATTTGACTTATTGTTCTATTGACCTATAATAATTTGAAAATTAATAATATCAGAAAATATTTTTTTTATTTATTTTTTCGATATTTTTTTCCTATGATGTATAAGGTAAAGATGCATCTTGTATTCCCAGAACTTAACTGGTTGGGTATTTATTCAGATTCAAAAACAGATTTGAATTAAAGTGTAATGCCAGCGGTTGTATCTTCATTCCCCGAACATTCCCATTCCCCAACCATCTCTTTTTCCCGACCATTCTTTTTTCCCGACTATCCTTTTTCCACGACCAATGCTTCAAATTCCCGATTACCCGAGCAATATGAAGTTTCTCGGACGACTCAATATTTGTAATAATCCCGATTCCGCGAACGTTGACATTTATCGCACAATTTTTTTGTTTAAAATTTCTTAATCACGAAAGCAATTACATACAGAGTGTTACATAAAAAAAGATGCGCATGGCTATTTCGTTGCAGAGTAAATCAGAATGTAAAATTTTGATTGCTTCAACAGATAACCCTTTACATATCTATAAAGAAAGATTTTGAGGAATTAAACCAAATTGGCTATGGAAATTATGGTGATTCTAGCTTCCAGTGCTGTAAGTGAATATCATTTCAGCGCAGCAGGACATATTATTACAGATTCATGGCCATGAATCAGTTGTTGAAAACTTGGTGATTTGATATACTTTCATGTAGGAACTTCGATTTGCTTTGATTTAGGGCCATATTTTTTGCATTATCATACATTTTTATCATTGTGACACACTTTAAAAAAGTGGGTACGTAAGATTTATTCTTTTGAAAAAGAAAAAAATGATTCGGATTAGCCAAACTCTCCCATTTTAATAAATTCGATTTTCGATGTTTGGTAAGAATAAATGTTGCAGGACCATAATCTTCCATTTTTGAGAAGAAATTAAAGAACTAAGACCAAATTAATCAGACATTCTTTGCTTTATATATCTGCTCTGGGCTTGAAGTTTTGTAAAGCACAGTGGGAAAACATCCATTGGAAAATAATGTGTAGCTCAGTTTAAATTTTCTTGTAGGCAAGCTTTTGTAATAAGACATAAATTTTTCTTACTTTTTTTATGACATTAGTCGTGAAAAAGGGATGGTCGGGGAAAAGGGGTGCTCGGGGAAAGGTGATTTTTTGTATTTATTCTTAGCATTAGTCGGGAAAAGGGACGGTCGGGAAAAGCGATAGTCGAAGAAAGGGAATTGAAACATTCTTGAAATGCGAAGAAAGAAAATTGAAACATTCTTGAAATGCTTGTAAATTTGAGAGTGGAAAGCAAGTGATAAATCTTATTTTTACTATTTCCAGCTAAACCATATGTCGCATGAGACTGAAAACTTTTGAGCCTACTAAACTAATTCTTGGAATTTTTTGAGTAATAGATCCAACAGCAAAAGCCTTGTGTAGACGACTTTGAGGGCGGTACTTATTTTGATCATTTTTCGCTTTCCAAGCATTTGGGGTACTTTTTTCTCAACATTATATGTCTTATTAATGATAATTATTTCTCGTGACGATGGAGTTCAGAGGTGTAATGTGTCTCAAATATACATTACAACATTGACGTGCAAAAATATATGCTTTGATTTTTCAATTTTGATGAAATGTTGAAAAATTTTACCGTGCGCATATTAGGTCGTCATTCACAGGTTACACGTTCAAAATATTATTAGTTTATCAGTGGACATGACTGTTGTAACATTATTGATTTGTTTTACTTATCGTAATCAGCAAATGTGGCTGACTCGATCTTCTAATCAAGTTTGAGTGATTAGGGAGGATCTCAAAGTATAAATTCAGAAATCCTAGATGTAATAGTGCATTGATAGCCGAAGGCAACCCGAGTAGTTTTACACTAACCACTTTTGCCTATAGATCTGCTTTACACTGAAATTTGCATAATGTGCTAAACAATCGAAAGTTTGCTTACACCTTGGAAACGTAAAAGGTACGGGTAAAAAATTGCATTCGATAGGACTCACTGGAATCAGGAAAGTTTCACACAGGAATCTTGACCCATTTCCGATCTGAGAGCTTTTGAACTTCATCAAAGTTCAGAACTGTGTACTCCGTAGCGTATCAGAGATGATTTTTCGTTTCGTCTAGGGACATTATTGTAGTAATCGCTATTATCGGTTTAAACCGTAAGTCTTATAGGACAGCCTACCACCGAAGACCGCATATATGCGAATTTTAATTTAAATATGGCCTTGGAGCGGAAAATTTTGTGTAACTCACATGCTTAAAATCCTCGAAATGCGCCTGTCTATAACATTGCGGTGCTGGTCATTTTAGCGCCGGGGTATTTCCATGTCAGCAATTCCCAAGCGAGCAATTTTTTTGCTCATGAAACTCTTTTGCTCATGAAACAGCAAACTACAACTTCTTATTTTTAATAAGCATAGTCTCCCGTATAGTTCTTATACAATTCGGCACGCTCTATTTTCTACATAATTTTATTCTTTGTGATTTTTCTTCATTATTTTTCATCTTAGTTTTTGCTTTCAATCTCTCCTGATTTTTTCTTTTTTTGTTCTTGTTTCACATTTTTTCTTTCTTTCTTGCTGCTTTCTCTATGTTGCTTCTCCTTTCTTGTCACCGTCTTCGTGTTTTGTTTCTTTTTTTAATGCTATTCCACCAATTTTCACTTTGTTACAGCATTCTTTTGTTTATTTTTTTTATGAAGATTTTCACACTTATAACGACGAAAGACTCAAGCATGTCGAACTGTAGTAGAATTATACAGGAGACTATGATTATTTAAAATGACAATTTGTAATGTGTTGTTTCATGAGCAAAAAATAAAAAAGTAAATGACAAGAAAAACGAAAAAAAGCAGAGACAAAAGATGAAAACGTTAAAACATACATAAACGAAAACATCAACAATACACCAAGACAACGAAAGAAAAAAGAAATACATACAAAGATAAATGTTAAATAAAAAAAGAAAATATGAAGAAAGTGTTATTACATTCTCGATCGCTTGTTTAGAATCGCCCAATTGGGAATTCGCTCACTTGGGAATTCGCTCAATTGGGAATCGCTCACATGACAATCGCGCAAATGGGAACTTGCTTACTTGAGAATTCGCTCAATTGGGAATTGCTCACATGGCAATCGCTCAATTGGGAATTCGCTCACGTGGGAATTCGCTCACTCGGGAATCGCTCACATGGGAATCACTCAATTGGGAATCTCTCACTTGGGAACAGACCATCAAATACGAACAAATGAAAAAAATACAAAAACCAAACAAAACTGAGGAAATCAGCAAGGCCGAGAGCAACAAACACACGTGTGCACGAGAGCAAACTAAGGGAATTAAAATAACAAAGTGTGCACAAAAATCGAACATGGAACACATACGAGTGTCATTAAAGTCAAGGGTACGAATTGAAACATGAGAACCCGAGATAGCATAAAAAGAATGAAGCAAACAATATAACAAAGAAAAGTAGATAAGACAGAAAAATGGAATATTTGCTTTGATCAAACGCTTATGACTGAACGGCGGAATCAGCCTGCGAATGTAGATGGTAGATTGTGTCTGAAAGGCGGATGCGGATAGCAGACACAGAATGTGCGTTTTTTGAGACGAACATGGCTAAAGGGCAGATTGTGAATGACGGAATACGCATTTTTCGCAGATTTTGGTGCCTGATCCGCCTGTCAGACACCAAAATCCGATGCGGATTCCGTGTCTGCCATCCGCATCCGCCTTTCATACACAATCCGCCGTCCGCATTCACAGGGAGATTTCGCTCTTCAGACATACCCTGATCAAAGCCGTATGATTTATCAGGAACTTGGCTTTTCTCAAAGTGCTAAGAACATAAAATGATGACAAATCTGTCAATTTCCGTACTCTCATTACGCATAACACCGACATGCCATCCTGCTTAACACTGACTCCAGTTGAGCTACAGCTTAAGCTGAAGCTGAAGCTGAAGCTTGATTCTGTATCTTTTACCATTGCGGTTAAGGTGCACGGCCACAGATCAACTCATGCACACAAATATGTGGAAAAAGTTAAGCAGCATCAGAGCTGGGTCTAAAAATTTTGTTTATTTTAGGTGATTGTTGTAATGCAAAAGCATTAGCAGGCAGGTAATAAACTGGCATCGCAAATTCTGATCCTTGCAGGGAATTTTGGAAAAAATGTTGTCTTATTCGGCAGGTTTGTAATTTGCGGGAGAGTCTTTTTGCCTTCCACAGGATATTTTGAAAAAGTGAACAACGGAATTAATCATCTAATAATTAAAGTTACAAAAGTCATTCACCAAGTAACGAAAGACATTCTGAACAAATTTTTTCCCAGATTATTTAACTCATGCTGAAGCGTATAAACTCTAAGATACAAGTTGTACGGACTAAAATAAAGATATGAAAATTTATGGTGAAGCCTCAAATTGTGCCAAATTTCGCCTTTGACAGAAGGAGCTTATCAAATTGTTATACAGTACGTGACATACCCAATATACTGTCTTATGTCAGTTTATTTTATATAGCACAAATTGTTTTTATCATACTGGCATTTAATCTGGAATTTAAATAGCGAAACATAGGGTTAAATGTTTAGTAGACTCGAATATGAAACAGGAATTGGTCAAAAAGCACTCTTAAATAAATGTAGTCATTTATGACACCAAGAGATATTTCAAAATTAATTGCAGGATAATACCATATTTTTGCAGCTACCTATATTGGGTATATAGGGGTGCATGTTTAGGACCTAGGTTGGGGTATTACTTCCCATACCTTCTCATGGGTTTGTCTGCTCTCTGCCATTCTGAGGATTAAAAAATTTCTAAAACAATGGCGATTAACCTCTTGATCAATCTATTAAAGCCCTTGAAAATAATCTTCATATCTTTTTAATTTCCATTGGTTTTTAGATTGGACTACAGCACGGAATTCATGATACACGAGACAGACTCATTAATTTCATACACGTGGACAGTGAAATTCCCTATTTCCATTGGAAGAAACAACGCTGGGGTCATACGCTGGAATATAACCTATGGAAGAAAGTAGAATATCCATATTCAATACTAGGCATCCAGTACGAAAAGTCAAACATATTGGACATTCTCACGGAGTAAGTGCTTATCAGGTTATTTTTCGCCAACAAAAGTCGAATATGGTCAATGATGCGTAGATTCAGCACTTTCTCTCTTCTTTTTTCGTGCGTACTGTAATCCTATGGTATATTATAATGCATTAAAAAAGAAACTCAGATTCGAGGAAGTACTACGGTCAGAGCACCAATTATGTAAATCCAATGGAATAAAATAAATCAGCCGATAAATCATGTTATTGTACAATCGATAGTCAAAGCGAACCGAGTAATGTTACACTAGTCGTTCTTACCAATGGAGCCTATTTACTAGAAAACTGCATAAATGTGATTAATTACCGCAAGTCCAACTATAGTTGATCTAAGCAACCAGATAAGCGGAAGACATGCAAGTGCATTCAATGAAAATGCATTTCTGACAATTGTAATATTGTTCGTGTGATTGGCTGCCGACCATTTTCTTTCTCCGAAATCTATGAGCCTGAATTTCACTAAAGTTTGAACAGCTCCAAATTTGTAACGGCACGAGATCGGTTCACGAGCGTGAGAAGTAATTTTTTGATCTCGGTGTGCTCTATCAAATTCCTTTTTCCGAATGTTTGTATTCATCGTGGTTGCTGAGATCAAGTATAACTAGATTAAAATACTTAATGCAAATTACGGCATAAATAAATTCCACTGGAAAGAATGACTTATTTAACATTACACAGTTCGTTTCGCGCCATCAAATGCACTGTAACATGTCTCATAATGAAAGCGTTCCCTCGTTAGACTTGAACCGGTTTATCGTAATAAAGGATGTTTCAGTATCAAGTTTCAAAACAACGTACCACTTCGCGAAGACAATGATATTCGGTTATGCAACTATCATGAGACTTTGTCATTCAGTGCGTTCGCCTCGATTAGGTCTCAATTACCTGCTCCCTGCTCCTACCTAATAAGTCTCCGGGACGCATTTTTGCATTCTTGATTATCTTCCTTGACTATGTATGACTCTGCCACCAGACAGTCGAAAAATTAATCCTCGAAGTTGTTTTTTAAATACGAACATTTGAAATTTGTGTCAGCAGTATCATTACTCTACATTGCGGAACAAATGGTGGAAATCACAAAAGTATTTTGAGAAGTTATTTAATTCGACTGTGAAAATTCTTTTCTATCGTGATTATGTAGCTGTTTTTTGCAAAGATGATTCGTAGCCATGACGAAGCTTAAGTTGCAGTTTAACTTACGTTTTACTCGTTCCACTGCCGCTAAACATAGAATTTCAGTTTTTTCTGGTCGCCCCGCGAAAAAAGGCGAACAACCGTGCGTCAGCTGTAAAAAACCTGTAACCAAACAAAATTTTTTTTGCTTAAGTCCGCACAGTGTTCCATAAAAACATTTTCTATAACTAGAAAATTGTGCTGAACCTTTTTTTGAGTCCCACACAAAACATATGAGGATGATCTACGTCAAAAACTGCAGTAATTCTGTACGCTTGCATTGCCGTTAAGTTAAAGCTTATGGTGGAGCTCAACTTTTTGCATATGCACTGAGTAGGAGTTGAATTGCAGGTGAGTTGCAAATTGATGGTAATTGTAGAGCGTGTAAACAAAGTTGCAACTTAAGCTGCAGCTCAGTTGTAGCTAAGTCACTTTGATCAAACCGTGCCAATTTTCTTGGCTTTAGCTTCAATACCTTTATTTATGTTAATTTCGTTTGTACAATATTCTACATTCAATGCCTGAGCTGAAAAAGCAATTAGAAAACCATGTTATCTCATATTCTCGTGAGCATAAAAAATCAGCAGCTGCTACATTGATGCGGGTTTGCCTTTGATGTCATTGATAAATTTCATCAATTTTATGTTCCTCGAGTGACGAAATCGTCGTCCAGAGTAATTTCATTGCATATTTACGGCTTGAAGCTATACATAGACTTTCTGAAATTCGTGATTTGATATGCAAATGAGTGACTTTCGATTTCCTGTCTTCACGTTTTTTATACATCATATGCTTAAGTGCGGTGTTATATTCAAACAAAAAATGAATGTGCGTTAAAATGAACTTCCTCTGCCAGACCTTGTGCTTGATCTAACTTTTTTTGAAGAACATCGTTCGGCAATGCTCCGTTTAACATTGATTTCAGACTTTTTATGTATTTCTTCGGCTAGACTTGTTATACTTGGCCATCGCGAAAAGTAACATTCTACTCGTATGTATACGCTAACGTTCTGAGTAAGGCGATAGGCGAAAATTTTTAATCACTGGTAATACTAAGTTTGACTCTAATTGCTTCCTGTCAGAAGCTTACTGTGACTTCTACGCTCTAGCTCAACCGTGAAGCATTTTTGCATGAACGAAGTGCTGTAGACGCACTAGGGTACAATACGGAACGATAATTAGTTCAGAAAAGATAAGATGACTTTGATTGGTTGGATAGTCTGAACTACCGTCTGTTTGTACCATCACGCGTTGACCGACCGGGCGTTCTCTGAAATCTAATGTTGCATGTTTGGGCCGATTGCAATGGCTAGTTAATTTCGAGCATTCAAACCGGAACGTCACGTTTAACAGTTGCTATGAAGTCTATACAACGTCAGTTAAACATTATAGTCCGATGTTACTTTCTGAACTGATTTCTTGTTGTCCATAGATATTCACTTTTCAAAAGACAAAGCCAAATTGTCTAACCAATGCGTCTCTGTTCACGATTCTTAGTTGTTCTAAATGTGACATTTATTGAATTTTAAATTCAAACGTGGATTCGAAGAACTATAGTCTGTTTTTAAACGCGTAAAAATTGAAAAATCCCAAAAATGAGTACGCTTACACAAAGCTACTACAGAAGGCTTTTTTATTAAAAAAGTGAGGGTAAAAGGTCATTTATACTTGCCTTTTTCGACGGAAGGGAACGGAACCGATCGCCAATAGTTTGAAACGTTCAGCCTGAAAATCCACTTTCGGTCGGAAAGGATAACTGCAAATTTATTGAAAATGACCGACGGTAACCTCCAACCGAATCGAACGAAACGAAAATTTCCTTTTCGTTCAGTAACGTTGTACCGATTTCTTTCCTTTCCGTTCCGTTCCGTTCCGCCGAAAAACGCAAGTATAAATAACCCTTTAGTTGATTAGCCGCACAAATTTATAGTCCTATGCGTCATATGATTTAGCAAGAAAGTGTAAGCATGCGAAATGTTACATACTTTCTACTCTTGATATTAACACGCATTTCAAGATAAACGGACTATAGATTTGCTAATCATAGCATCTATAGTCTGTTTTTCTTAAAATGGTTCCAAATAATGAAAGTGGAAAGCAAGTAGTATTTCAGATTTTTGCGATTTTTTGATAAACAAAATATCATGTCGGACTGGAAATTTTTGAGCATACCGACCTAACCTTTAACAATTTTTCCAGTGAAAAATTTTACAGTAAGATCTTTATGTAAACGATTTTGATGACAGTACTGATTTGTGTCACTTTTCTATTTGGAAGCATTTTATAAAAAACAGACTATAGGTAGATAGTTGATATGTTAACCTGGAGCACCGCTTTCACAATGTACGACCGATATGGTTTTGAATTTCTAGAGATGTCTTCTGAAATAGGCCTGTAGTGTCACTAATTTGCAGAACACAAATTAATGAAATTTTATGTGTACCGTTCCTTATCATGCTATTTATAATTTGTTTGGATGCATAACGACTGCTTTTAGCCTGAAAGAAAATGACCACTGATTGCGTGAGATATGAAAAGTAATTTCATCATTGCGCTAACACATCATACTTGGCAAAGCCTAGAAAGTAAAATTAGTTTTCTATGCTGAATAATAATCCGTTAAATTGTCTACTGTATATTCCTTGTCAGTTTTTCAGACTGAACGTACAAATTTTTGCCATATCGCACACGTACTTATTGATATTTAGCCACGGCTGACGACTATTACCGATTCTTAGTGGGTCCCGTGATAATATGCAAATAGGCTTATGTTGCGTCCAGTAGACGATGCATGCATAGAGAAGTAGAGACATAGATTCACTGTAGAAAAGAAAATGCTTACATTAGCTTACGTGCCGAATCATTAAGTGCAATCGACTATGCATGCATTTTACTGTGTCTCATTATCACGGCATGATGTGCGTAGCTATGGTCGTCTCCTGTCTGCAACATTCTTTCAACCATTTGATGCATATTCCCACGGAAGAAAATCTATAAATAGGTGTTTTATTCTTTACATAACAGTCATTAACTCGAATGCATGTTGCCAGAAATTTCCATCTATTATAATTATGTGGGTGAAAGAGTCGTTATGTTTTATTTGTTCAATGGTTCATTTTGATGTCGTTAGCTGAATTATAATTTTCCGTTCCAATAAGAATGTATGGCTACATCATACTTTACGGCATGCTTCTGTTAGATTTGTACAGACGCAGTGGAATCTGTCGCTTTGAATCAAGTTTTGCTCGACGTATCTATCTCATAACGTCTTTTCTAATTGCGTCGTACTAGATTTTTCAAAAATTCGTTTTTTCATTTGTAGCATTAGCGTAGACGGATACAGTCCTCATTACCCATCCATCATTCTTTTCGTAGTTGATCCAATTAAATGTAATTTTGGTGAGAAAGCAGCATTAACGAATATATAGTCTGTTATTCTTGAAATGCTTGTAGATAATGAAAGTGGAAATCAAGTACTATTTAAAATTTTAACGATTGCCACGTCACATGGGATTGGAAATCTGTGAGCATCGCGACAAGCATTAACAAATTTTTGATTAAAAATTCTACAGTAAAGACTCTATGCGAACAAATTTTGACGACAGTTATATTTTTGTCGATTTTTAATTTACAAGCATTTTGTAAAGAACAGGCTAAACCTTATTTAATATATAAAAAAATAAAAATTTCCTTGGATTATTGCTTCTTTGCTCTACGTTTGGCCTTACTCTTACCATTGTAACAAATCATTTGTGTTAATGTTGTTTTTTCTTTTATGCAAATTAATTTTTGGACATGATACAACTTATAACAAGAACCTAAGAGCGTCTTCTTCCTGATGTTGATTCCACATCACAGGGTCCACTCACTGGCATGTCTGTCTAAACTTGGTTCGGTTAAAGGCATCGTCTGGGGTGACATTGGCTATCTGTATGTCTTCTACGATTCTATCCATCCAACGTTTCTTTGGCCATCTTCAGCCTTCGACCTGGCAGGTTCAATCGCATTGCTACCCATACCATTGTATCCTCATCGCTTCACATCACATGGCCATGTCACTGAGGCCTCCCCTCATGCACCTTCTTGGCTACTGAAGCCACTCCAATTCAATTGCAGACATCTTTGTTGGGGACTTGGTCGAACCTTTTAAGGCTGAGACACTGTCAAAGCATCTTCATCTCAATGATGCTGAGGACTTGCTCGTGTTTGGTTGTCACTGGCCAACACTCTACTTTATAGAGGGTGATGGGGTGCAGTAAACTTTTGTAAATCTTGGCCTTGAGGTAAATGTGCATCCGATGGTCGCATAAGACGCCTGACGCAGCTCACGCCACGTCTGGAATGGTATCTCTGTTGCTGCATGTGATGGAGCCCAGGTACTTCAATTCCGTAACTTTCTTGAAATCATCTCCGCCAATGAGGATGGTTCCTTCCGTTTGGGGTACACACTCCATATACTTGGTCCTCTTGTTGTTGAGGTGCATTCTCTTATCATCCAACTTGGCTCTCCATTGGTTTCTTTGGTGTTGAAGTTCCCGGCAGTCTAACTCTGCCAGGAAGACATCGTTGGCATAAAGCAATGACCAGGACACTTGAAGGAATTGACTCTTGAAGGAACAATGACACTTGAAGGAATTGTTGCTGCGTCCACGCAAAAAATAAAGAGCAGGTGGATAGGGCCGATCCTTGATGTACGTCAACGTTGATGGCAAAGAGTGGTGATAGGCGGAGTGGGCATCAGGCAGTGCTGGTCACGTTGTGGTAGAGCAGCTTGATCCGTTGAATGTAGGTTTTGGGGATATTGTGTAAATGAAGGGCATGCCATATAAGTTCATGCGGAACACCGTCGAATGCTTTCTCTAGATTCAAGAATGCTATGTGAATGAGCTTATTCTTCTCTCGATGTTTCTCCAGGAGTAGATTGGCTGGATGGATAGCATCCGTTGTTCCACATCATTTGGTAAACCTGCATTGATTTGGTGTGATGCTGACTAGTTTTCAAAGTCTGGTATCCTGGACTCATTCGAAAATCTTCATCGCATGACACAGCGATTGTATTGATTGGTAGTTTGAGCACTCCATGATATCGCCTTTGCCCTTCCAAATGGGCACTGTAATACTGGTCAACCAGATCGGTGGGATAGAGCCTTCAGTGATGATTTTGTTGAAGAGGGCTGCTAGGATGCCAGATCCTTGGCCATCAAGGATTTTCCACTCTTCAGCAGGGATATTGTCGGGTCCAGGGACTTTGCCTTTCTATATTTGTTTAGTGGCTACCCGAACTTGCACACTGTTAATCAGTGGGAGCGGTCCAATAATGGGATTGGTGCGTTGTATTGGAAAATGAGGAAATTCTTCATTGCAGATCCCTGCAAAATAATCGCCCCAAAGCTCAAGGCTGGCAGGTGGGTCTCACAGTATCTGGTGGTTGTTGTCCTTGGCTTGCATGACTTGACCAATGTCCTGCATCTGATGATGGCTTGTATTTGCCAGGCGATAGATTCTATTCGTTCCCACAGGCCTGTCTAGTTCCTCATGAAGTTTGGCCCAGTTCACAAACTTTGCGTTCATCACTGATCTCTTCGCCACTGACTCAAGGTTTTTATATCGTTGATAATCTTTGTCAGTGCCGAACTGGATTCATGTCTTAAATACCATCTTCTGCTTCACGGCACTTAGCACTTCTTTGTTCCACCACCATATCTGCTTGTTGATGAATTTCGCTCTGGGCTTTGTCTCTCCGAAGATGGCGGCTGAGACCTCACAGATTTGACCGGTGTCTTCATCCCACCTAACCATTGCTGATTGCTCTGGATCTGCATTGATTGTGCCAAGGCTGGTTGAAAGCAAGACCTTATGTTCGGGCAAGCACCACCACTTGATCACTTGATCTTCTTTGTCACCATCCTTTGAGCTCTTTGCTTTTAATCAAGATTTAACTGGATATTCACGACCAATTGTTGATGCTGGGGACAATGTTATCGGATGCTATCACCTTCGCATTGATCAATAGTTTATGATTGTGCTGTCGGATAAGACTGTAGTCTATTTGAGAATTCACCCTCCACCGTGTTAAGTGATCAGATGCATTTCCCGTTTCTTAAAGAAAGTATTAGTCACAATGAGGTTGTGCGCCTCCACTCAGCCTAGGACGCAACTGCCGTTGTTGTTGCAAGTCCCAAAACCAAGGCAACCGTGGTGTCAATCATAGCCATCACTTGTCAAACTGACATGTCCGTTGAAGTCGCCTCCAATTCCAAGATGATCCCTTGATTTGAATGATCAGAGGTGGGCATCAAGGCTGTTCCAGAATTTGTCTTTTTCGCTATCTGAACAGTTGATTTGTGGGACATAACATGAAACGACATAGAGGAATACTTCGCCAGGGTCAAGTTTGATGAACATGAGCCAATGGGAGATTCAAGTGACTTCCACAATGCTGTCCCGAAGCTGCTCACTGACCAAAGTCCTAATGCCATTGTGGGTCTGTCGTCCTTCATTGTAAAACAGTTTGAATCCTTTGCCAACTTCTCTCGCTATTGCTCCTTTCCACTCTGTTTCTTGGATGCACACGATGAATGCACACAACTTGTTCCCATCATGGTGCCGACCTTGATGGTTCCAAATCGCAATTGGACTGACTTTTTTAGCCCTTGCTGACATCTCACACCACTCGGGCGAGGGTGATGCCGGTCGCCAATGGGGAAGCCCTAGCCATTTGATCCAAATTTTGATGAGACATTGCCATTTGATGTGACTGCTAATACTCCATTTAGGGCATCTCTCTGCCTGAGGTTTGAGACCTTCACCATTGGTGGCGACTCGTCGTTGTATCCAGCCTGCACCACGAGTAGGCGGTGATGGGATTTTTCCGGCCGGAGAGCCTAAGAATGTGAAAGGAATATTTCCCTTTCTCCCGTAACAGTCTTTTCATCATTTCTACAGCTTATTTCTATCGCACATAGTAGACCTACCAAAATATACCACCTCCCATTACCACAAAATATTTCATGAATTTGAACCACTCGAATATGTTATTTCCGCTTCCTTGTCAGAAGTCATCAAACATCATCCTTATATTTCACATTAATTACGAACTTAATATTATTTGAGCATTTAGCTAAATATGCGACAAGATCACTGTTCAGAAAGGAGAAATGTCTTATCGGCTAAGTTTAACTCAACTCATCAACATTAGCAACTCATCTGATAAACATTCTGCTATGATCTATGGATCTTTGCACAAAGGTAAGGTCTCCAACTGTTGAGCCTATGAAATGTTTTGCGTAAGATTTCCCATATGATCTGAGTAATATTACACTTTCACTGTTACTCGTAGCCATTTGCATTGAAGGTGCATAAATATGGTAACGAATGAAAAACTATTGTCATAAATCATTACAGGAACAACAATCGATAAGGGCATGAATTAAATCAGTTTTGATGAAACTCAATGATAGATTGCATCGTTTTTACTTAGTAACCCTGAACATTATTACATTATGAACATTTTTGCAGTTTTCAAGATGTTCAATATGGTATTTACAGTGTTGCTGAGATCAGGTACGAGCATATAACAGATAAGTAATATTCAGAACATTCCTACTCGAGCAAGTTTTAGTGTACAAAAACTATTAGTTTGGCATTAACCAGGTGGCAATTTTTCCTTTGATATTCCGGGAGTATCGTTAGTTGTGGTAAGGTGAGATGGGAAACTCAGTAGTAATAAGCTGTTATGTGAGTATTTAAGCCTTGCACCTTATGATGGTTGACAGGGTGTGTTCCAAACTTTTCATCGGATCACGTCATTTTTCTAGAATGAAAATTTTCTCTGGGATGAGAACAGAACCGTGCACTTCAGGTTCAGAATTCCGACGTCGATGCCAACCATTTGGCTATGCCGTATTTGAAAGTGGTGGTTGACATGATATATTGATGTTTATGGGTCTGTTGTTTTCAGAGTTATATTATACTCTGCATGTGTTACAGTACTCATACCAACACTACTATTACATAGAAATTCATTCACACATTCTATATTAGATGCTAGAACAATATTTTCTAGATTTCTCTGGTTAGTTTTAATATTATGATCAAAGTATTTTCTCGAGAACAAGTATATAATGGCTGTTGCTGTGCTATCTTTACTAGTGCACCAAGAGTTTTATTTGCTGTTTCTGCTAAAAGCCATGCTTCAGCACCATTTTCAAGGCGCAAAATAGAATTTTCTTGGGAGTAGGTTATTTTCTGCAGAATAGAGTTAAAAATTTCATACAACTTGTCAAGATCCAAGAATCCTCTTCTTTTACATTTCTAGTTGGTAAGTGAACAATTTTAGTGTTTTTGATAGAAAAAATCATAGTAATATATGAACTTTTTAAACAGGTGTTCTCCAGGCTCACAGGCAGCATTTTCAGTTGAACTTTTCAATAAAGTATGCGTCAGCTTCGGCCAGTTTCTTTCCTAGGTCGAGATACTAAGAGAGGCATAGTAATCAGGGAGACTAAAGGGCTTTTGCGGATGTATCCTGAACATTCATCTTAATTATAGAGACTTATAGAGCGAGTTTCTTAAAGAAAATTGTATTAAACCGAATTTTACCCTCAAACCGAATTAAACCTCAATTTGATAAAATTCAGTTTTATAGCTGACCAAAAATTGTTTCCGACAAAGGTTTTTTCTAGCGAAAAAATGTGCATTGAATAAGAAAAATCGTACCACTCCATCCATTCCGTCTTCTTTTTCACAATAACATCTCATGTTCCAGAGAAAAAAAAAACAAGAAATCAGCTATCCAATGTAACTTAAAAAACCTACGAGCTGTTTATAGTCTTAAAAAACCTACCAAAACGAAGATATAAAAATTGTATGTACGGGTAATTTTAAAACTCGGTTTAACGGAACTCAGTCTAACGAAAACCGCGTTTGAGAAACTGAAAAAACTGTTAGACCGAGTTAAGACAGTTGTTAAACTGCGTTTGATAATAGACCGTCCCCCATGTTTTGGTTTGAAATTTCAGTCAATTTCTTTATATTTCTCTTTAGTTTTCCATCGTAACTTCCAGTTATACCTTTAAAAAGAATCCATACTAAAAAATGATGCTTGTGCTTCACAACTTGTTTAAGCTAGGCACTGCTGGTGAAAAGATGTGTTCAATCTTGGGTGATAAAATGAAAATATATTTCATTATCCAACAATCAAAGAGGAAGAGAAACATGAAATATATGCAACTTCTCAATATGCATTAGAGGATAAATCAAGATTGAGAAAAACCAATAAAACTGGAAATTAAATAGGAGTAAGTGCCGACATTCGAAAGCGATAATAAAGGGAAAATTCTGATAAATGTAGCCAAAAAGGATTTGGCACAAGCCAATGCGCTGCTGGAGTCCGAGTCAGAGAGATGATATACAAACATTATTGACCTGACTCATGATTTCAGTAGGGAATGTAAGACCCATGAATTCGTTGTGTGTGCAGGAATTGTTCCTAAAGAATACTTTGTAAAGAGACAAACTACTCAAAAAGCCACTTAACGTTTTGCTGGCTGCCATGTCTCATACTCTTACCAGAAAGAAACCCAGGAGAGAAAAAAAGCTTCATGATGAACTTCCAGAAAGGAATAGAATAGCTGATATTTTTTGTACATCGTCTGACCATTTTTGCACATTTTTGTACATTTTCTGCTAATTTCTGCACATATTTCTGCAGATATTTGCACATTTCTCAAAATCTGTTCAAAAAATCACTTTTCGGGGATCAATATTTTTTTCTGAAAATTTGTTTGAAATTAATTAAATTTCGATCAGTTTTGGCGCTATGTACAACAAAAGTCTACGATAGAATAGATATGCCTCGAAGTTTTGATACCTAACTAACTGAAACTAAAATAAACTTTATTAAATTGAACTTTGATGAGGACGAGGCCGGAGAATCTGTCTAATAACTCGAAAAAACACTTGTTTAAAAGATCATAAAATTCAGCTCTGACTTGTTATCGGTCAAAAATACTTGAAGGTTCACGTATAAATCAAAAGAATAAAATGGAATTCCGACCCGACAAACTCTTCAAGTCTCATTTGCAGTTCGTGCATCATACACTCTTTGTTGCGGCACCAGAAGAGTAGAAAGAACGACTTATATGGATGCTAATCTCATAGTCCCATTTTCAGTTGAGAGTAGCTCCACCCTGTCTCACAGTTAGGAGGCATGCATGTCTGTATACTCGTCAGTGCAACTTCTCATTACCGAGATAAATTTGGCTGTATGGCCAAAATGATGATAACTTTAAGATGTCCAGAATCTAATAGTACTTTCTAACGATAGCACCTCTACCGTCATCGATATATTATCACCCATTTCAAATACGGCATGGCTAAGTGATTACGTGGCTGGACTCCTGCGCACAAGATTCGTGAATCTCAACAACCCAAAAAATTATTGCGGAAAAAAATTTGAGGTAGTCTATGGTTCAGCGTTGCCTTCTAGAAAACTCACTTACTACTTATGTACATTTCTGCAATGGATATGAACGGAAGTACTACAAACAATTGAGTGCAAATTTACTTAGCGATTTAAAATGACAAGTGTAGTTATGGCAGAACTTAATGATGTTCACATGAAAATTTTTGACTCGTATTTATCTCAAATATTTGTTCAAAGCATAGTTCGTCAATAAACACACTTACATCAATTAGCGTGAAAGTCAAGTTGTGTAGTAGAAATGATGTTTCAATATTGCGACTCACAATGTTTCTAGGCGCAGACAGGCATGCCATATTTCAGTATGGCATCCATTCGGAGACGGAGGGCTTGGTATAAAAGTAATGTTGATGTTTTATCCATGCTTTCTTGATGAATTTCCTGGAAACTTAGAACAAATCATCCTGTAAAACGTGTTAGTCTACTTGGGCTCACATCAATTTCAATCCAAGTACACAATATTTCTGCTCTCTCCTCCTGTTGTTTTCAATAATGTCAAAAAATGAAATTTGTGAGGATGCCGGCAGGATAGCGCAAACATTTCTTCAAATGTGAAATCAAAATTGAACCAGGTTGTGAACAATCAAGTAGGAATGATTGGTGCATCCAGATCAAATGAAGGATGAGACCAATTGTTCATCTATGCCACTATTTGGAATCAAGTTGGACAGCTGAATATGGTTCATAAACTTTTGTAACTGAGTTCCTAGGAGTTGAAACGTTTGGACCTCGGACAGTGTGTTTAATTTTGAACAACAGCTATATTAATCCATTAAATGCATCAAATTTTCAAAAAAATGCTTAGCAATAACATGAGAAATTTTTTTTTCTACTGATTAACTTGTGCATATCCTACTGGAAAATTTATATGTCTGCGTCGACCAAATGGGATGATACCCGTTCCATAACACAAATTGATCTGTGTATTTTACACAACTGTTGTTCGCAACGTGCCTTATTCACACCAAAATTTGAATAAAGTTAGCACACAATGGTAAACATGATCATAATCGATCTCATAATGTCTCCAAGTGTATAGTCTAGTTTTTCATGAAATTCTCATAAATCTGAAAATGATCAAAATTAGCACTACCGTCGAAATAACTTACACAAAGCTTTACGAATAGATTTTCTTTTAATTTCTTAATGGTTAGTCGAGTATCCTCACAAATTTTCGATACTCTGTGACACATGGTTTAGCAGAAAACCGCAAAAATATAAAATAGTACTTGCTTTCTATCGTTATTTTTACGAGCATTTCGAGGACTATAAATTCTGTTATTAAATTAGACTGTAATGAGACTATAAATTCTGTCATTGTACATTCCGTAGCTCACAGCGACCCGAGTAAGGTCACACTGACCATTTCTCCCATATTCTCTACACTGAAATTTGCATTAATGTGCTAAACAACTGAAAGTTTGAATTTCGAATATACCTCAACTCGGAACTATAACAGATAAGGACGACAAGTAGAAAATCACGTTTGATAAAGCTCACTAACACAAAAAGCTTTATCACAGGGAGACTATTTGATCTTGCATCATTTTCGATCTGTGAGGTCTTACTGACGTGTATTTTTTCACACGTATATTCGTTATCTTGCGTGGCTAACATCTTTTTCTCTCAAGACTATCGAAAGCCTCATTATTTTTGGTTCAAGGAAAAGAGCAGTCAATAGATTTGCTGCTGGCCTCATTTTTTCTGCAAACCAAAATGTGTAGTAGTGGCACGTATGTATGATTCCTACTCGGAAAGATTATTGAACCCAGAATTCATTATCAGTAAAAATAACCGACCCGTATTAATACTTTTCTACTGTAGGTCCCCACATCATACATATATGCATAAAACTGGCGTGGAAAAACCGGCGCTAGAAATCTTTTTTCGAGCTCTTGCTTCTTGAGGAAGTTTCAGGCACGAAATGCCGGAAAACCGTACAGTCCGGCTGCTGCTGGTTTATACGTTGGATTCACTTTCTTCTTATCTAAGAGTTTTCTCTGTTTTAGAGCTCCGGTTCACTATGGTCTCTTTTTACTGTTATCGCATCATCATCATTATTATTATTGGAGAGCAATCGATTGTAATGCTTTTTGTAGGAGAAATTTTTTTTTCCTTTTACACCTGAAACTTAGAATCCAATCTTGCAATAAAATTAATTTTATTCTCTGACGCGTTCTATGCAATGTAACACGTATAGTAATTGTAATTAGTTAAATCAGGAGATTTCTCTCACTTTTCGTTACAGAAAACGTTACGTCATTCGTTGATAGATGGAGGAGGTGGAGGAAAGTTTTTTCTTAATTGTGGTTCATTTGCAAGAAAATGAGTGCTTGCCACCCACTGGAGCAAGTGGAGAAGCCCTGTGGAAAATGTACAGCAATTAGTATATGGGACCTTTAACTTGATGGAGCTCGCAATTTTTTTCTTACTTGGCTGCCGATCAGTTGGAACAGTGAAACTCGTGAAATGATACTGCACTTTTTTGCGTGTTTTTTATTCATTGATTTTTACTTTTTCGATTTCTCTTGTTACATGATTTTTAGCACCATTCGACTCAAGAGAATCTATGCCCCATATGTCAAAAACCTAACATTTAATGTAAAATCATGTCCAGTAGTCTTCCTGAGTTTACTTTTTTAAATTTTAATAAATTTGCGAAACCTTCGCCAAAAATATACGTCATGTGTGGGATCAAAAATTATTGTAGGATCAAAAATTATTGTGCTCTGATTGTAAGAGTTCTCCGTGGGTTTCGAACCTCCCGCATGCGCATGTATGATATGTTCGATGTTTCAGTTTTACAAGAAAAATCCATTGATCACTGGCATGTTTTATCCATTTTTTGGTCGAAAGGACGCACTTTTCAAGGTATTGCTGACCTGCTCCCCCTAAACTTTGGAAGTTTGGCTGCTCCCTTCCCTTAAAAGTGACTTTTATTGTCTACACAACTGGTCAGATCTATTACAGGTATGCTTGTTTCGAGCAAATGACTGAGCCTAGCTTATACTGAAAACCCGCCTAACGTGTACAGGTTGCCTCAACATATATCACATATGACTGAAAAATGATCAGAAAACAAAGATGTAAAAGTAGGCTTCTTCTGAGGATCTTAGGCTTCTTAGCTTCCTATAATGCGTATTTTATATAGAGTGGAAGATTTCGCCTTTTAAAAACGTCTGACAACGTCAGCCAGGGCTTAAACCGGTTGTGAACTGAGGGCATCGTGCGATCTTAGTGTTCAATTTTGTATGAACACGTAAATAGGAACACTTCGGCTTTTTGCATGCAGTGTTTTTCCCCGAGCTTTTCCGCTTTTGTGGAAAGACTTAAAAAATAGTTCAAAATTTTTTACATTTCGCGTAATTTCAGCCATCCATTTTACAAATCAATTTTACAAATCATAAAATATGTTTATACTTTCATGAGTTTATAAAAAATTCAAATTAAACTGGAAATTTATGAAAACCACCTCCATTATGATCATGAATTCAATTTTTAATTTTTAATATTTAAAATATTTTAATATTTCTCCGTATTTAAAAAATATAGTTACAAAAAAGTTGGAAAAATTGAGATTTTGACCCCTTAAACGCATCAAAATTCATCTTTTCGTTGCCGTACTATAGTCTGTTTTTCTCGAAATGCTTCTAAATAATGAGAGTGAAAAGCAAGTAGTTTTTCAGATTTTCACGCTTTGCTGATAAACAATATATCTTATTGGACTGGAAATTCGTGAGTATAATAACTTAACCATAAGGGATTTTTCGAGAAAAAATTTTACAGTAAGAGCTCTATGTAAACGATATTGACGATAGTAGTGATTTGTGTCACTTTTCTATTTGGAAGCATTTTATAAAAAACAGACTATAGTATTTTTCTGCACAATGCAGACTTTTTAGGCTTCGTGCAGAATATTTTTTGGTGATTTTTGCGCTGGTGCAGAATTTTTTGAGTCATGTGTTTTGATCACATATATTCTTCCAAAATGTGTTAGTCATTGATTTTGAAGTTTTAAAATCAATTATTCTTCTTATTTTAAGACTTTAAAATATCGCACTTCTGATATCAATGAATTATATTCAATTTGCTTTTTTCATATATTCACTATTATTGTATTGTAACAGGAGAAAACAGCAGTGCAGAAACTTTTTTGGCTTTTCTGCACTGGGCACAAAGTCGGGTGCATAAAAAACACTGTGTCGAACCACATATTTTTCTTTTTTTCGAAAACTTTTTCCTCAAAAAGTTTGATTCATAGATAAACAGTGAATAGATCAATCCGAAAAATTATAGAATGAGATCCGATTTTCGGTGTTTTATGATTTTAGAGCTGTAAATACTTACTTTAAATCTAAAATTGAATAAAAATAACTTTAATTCCCTCAAATATAAATAAATAAGTCAAAATTTTAGGAGCCAAAATGGCTCCAACGCAAAATTTTAGAGGCCATTGCTAAATTTTTAGGGGTCCAGGCCAGTAAAAGGACTAGAAAAGCCTTTTTACAAAACATTATGTTGTTGTTCGCAGTTGTATTGCTGCGCTTCAAAAAAACTTAATTGTGAATATTTGGCAATAGCAAACCATACTGATCTTAGTTACTGCAATAATATGAGTTAGGATATGAACATTTTTCCTCGTAAGCTCGATAGACAAATTTAGTTTTGACCGCTCCTGTACTGAACTACACGTAGTATGACATGACGATGATGACTGAAATATACATCTTTTCATGATCGCATACCTACAATTCTAATTTTTTCTTAATTTAGTTCCTTTCTACTTTTTAATTACATTTCTGCATCGTTTGATCTGCTATAGTTCATTATACCTTGATGACTATACCAGGTGCAACGTCTGGAAAAATGAGTATTAATTTTCTTTATGAAATTTAGTGTTCTCGTCAGTGCAGTGAATATTTTTCTCATGGCACATGTAATGTAAAATCATGTAGATCGAAAAATAAACTCTTGGAAAATGATTTAATCGCTTCTGTTCTGAATGTCACGCCTTGAATTTTTGATGTACGAATACGACTCTCCATTGTCCATATCGAATCTAATTAAAATGAGTAAAAGTAAGGCTCAGATCGGGCTGGAGATTGAGCTAAGATCAAGTTCAGCTTGGCCATGAAAGTCAGAAAGATAGAGCCAAGATTGAACTAGTATCGAAAATGAACGCAGATCTTTGTTTCTTGTTCAATAATTAATCAGAAATGTTCAATTCGTTGTTACGGTTCCCACATGCCAAAATAGAAATCGTGCAGCTAGAGCGTATCTTTCCGAAAAAGGCAGAAATGGTCGTTTTTCGAACTGAAGAAAAAACAAGCATTTTCTGTTTAGAAAGCGGAGAAAATTATCGATTCCGCAGCCGTTGTCTACTCAAAAGCAGATCTGTTTTGATACACAGATAAATGCAATTTTTCAGCTTATATTTGATTTCAATGCACGTGCTTATATGGGTCGTAAATCTTTTACTTTCAATTAATTTATCTTTGGTGACATGATGGATTCGGCTTTGCTCGACCTGCCCATTTATTATTTGTGATATTTCATCTCAATACTTTGTATATTCATTTACCACGTACTGTAATCGTTGCTTACCTTCAGTCCAGCAGACGTAAATCAATTTCTTTTTTCCCCAATCAGCCGGCTGCAAATTTCTCCGCAGTCAACCCTTATCATTAAGAACGAAAACATGCCAGTCACTCCAGCAAGGACCACCACTGAATAAATTTAATTTTTAACCGCAAGTGCTGAAGATACGTTGTTCAAAAAAAAAGAATCACTTATTTATTGTTCACTCTAATAAGGTTGTGAGAGGTAAACGTTTTCTATCTTTTATTGCAAGAAAGTTTGACAGCGGTGCGGAAGAAGAACATTAAATTGCTTTTCTAAATTAAGTTTTTCGACCATAAAACTATTTATTGTTTTGGGCCAAAAATGTAGTTTGAATTGTCAATAGAAATTTACGTACATAAGATCTGACTATAGATGTAACGATTGACATTCAATAGCGCGAATAGTCAAAGCACACCACGAAGGAAGATTCACAGCCTCAAAAAGGTACTAGACTGAGTGGGGTTCATAACAAGTC